>JARLTB010000245.1:272500-777500 GCA_030141615.1 Unio pictorum
TGTTTGTGGCGTTATGTATCCAAATCGTAACGTATTGTTAAGTGTGACCTACTCGTTAGAGCGACCGCCTCGGATGCGTGAGGTCGCGAGTTCGAATCCCGGCAGAGTTGAATCAAAGGCTTATAAAAATGCTATGCTAGGCGCTCAGCATTAAAAAGTTGGTGCTAGGGCTGGTCGACCTGGTTTCAGAATAATGTGACTGTGTGGGTCATCATGCTACGTGTCTGCTGCATCATACCCCAGTGATAGACAACACTATAAACAGTCAAATTGCAGATATCATATTAATATTACTGCATAATTGTTAAATCTAGGCGAACAAACCGAACCACACACATGCACATACTCATTGACACACAAACACAGTCTTACAGTTGTTGCTATCACTCGTACTTGGGAATTAACCGTAGCATTTTATTATGGATGGTAATGCTATCTCGACTATTCTTTGTCATTATGCTTAACACGGTTCAATGTGGTTTTCGTTCTTAATGACGAAGGACAATGGACACACACACACACACACACACACACATTTTTCGTATTTTGCATAGGGTTTGACTTTTAAAGAAAAAGTATTTCCAAGGATTTCTTGACTGGTTATACAATCGTTATAATTAAGTCTTTGTAAATCTTAGGTGTTTTTAGAAGAACTTTTAATTCAATTTATTTTGATGCATAATTGATATAGGTTCTTGAGTATACAGACTGGGCACACTTACGATGTGCTCGTATATGAAACTGCTAGATCCGCATAGTTATTTTCACTTCCTGGACTTCAGAGGTAAATTGTAGAAAAAAGAGGTGTTAAAGTTCTTTTGTCTTCACTTTTCCGATGTTTTGTATATCTTTCATTGCACGTTTAGAGGCTGCAATTGCCTACTTCAGTAAAAATTGTTTTCCCCATTTTAATAACTGCTAAAGTTAGTGTACTTTATTATTAATTCTGGTTAATTTGTCAGGTACATGGGAGCATCCATTGTGCTGTGCCATGTGCTTAGATCATGTACAATTTCCACAAGTACAAAATCGAATGAAATGTCAGCAACATTACGTCAAAGTAGCATAGAGATATGCCAGCATAATCTAAATTCTGCATGCAAACAACTTCATCTTACATATATCACTCTCTGAAAAGTACATACTATATAGATATCAATGCCTGAGAAAATCCATCTTAATGGTGTAAGGGTTTTGCATCTTCTGGGTAGCACATTCACCCGTTTATAATATCCTCACACTACCGCCATTTAGTCGAGTTTATTTGGGACTCCAAGGTCAAAATCAGGTTACAAATTGTCTATCAATCTATCAAATGATCAAAGTTGGTGCTCTTTTTATATTCAGGATGCGTTTCGTTTTAAAATCGATCGAGATGCGGGTAGAAAACAAACGGAATTTGGTGAGAATACTTTTTATATAGTACTTGAGCATTGGGAGGTTTGTATTGTGTGCACGTTATCCTACTGTTCGAACATTGGTATTCATAGCACCTTCGTGTAGTATCGTGTATAATTATCTGATCTGATCGCACCTTCATCGTGTAGTATCATTTCTAGTTGTCTGCTTCTACTGCGTCTTCGTCATATAGTATGATGCATCCTTGGTACCCCTATGGTTGATCAAAAATACGCTGTACGTTCGAGTGGCAAACGTTCATTGCATCTTCACTTGTATATTTTCTGTTTGCACCTTCTGCCAACGTATTCGCCAGCATTTCGGTAGCGCATTTTGTATGTCAGTTTTGATGCAGATGATGAACTCATATCACATTCTCTGTAGAAAATACTTTCTATCTGACGTCATTAGAAATAATAGTGTCGTTTACATCGGCCTTAAAATACTACGATTTAAATTTCTCTACTTCATAAATTATTAAATTCTTACTTTGAAATTGTCTTTACATTTATATCGTTCTTCTGAATTGACATTATTTTCAGTCCAAAAATTGAATCATATATATGCGCGTTAGTAACTGAGAGCCGCCATAATGAACTAATATTTATGTTGAGTGTTTTCTGTTTTCGCTGTCTCTTCTCACTTTACACGTTTGTAATCCCATACATTATTGTCACTTTGTTAAAAAAGCACCTTACGCAATAAGCTGGACCAAACATATGGCATAGTTCGACATTTGTATGCATACTTTGCACATTCATTCAAATTTTGTTGAAACAAAACATCCATAAATCGAATAATCAGCAAACATCTAGAACCACAAAATTACATCAGGGTAGTGAAGGTATAAACTTGACATAGGATCTGACATTTGGAGTATTTGTCTTGTACGGTCGGGTTATATATTTGAATGC
This sequence comes from Unio pictorum, assembly GCA_030141615.1. NCBI lineage: Eukaryota > Metazoa > Mollusca > Bivalvia > Unionida > Unionidae > Unio > Unio pictorum. Next base: position 274,813 of record JARLTB010000245.1, read on the forward strand.
AGTGGCTAATGTTAAAAAATATCACCAAGTTTTGTATATGTGCGACTTGCGTAATACTTGGTTTATAATTCCCTCATAGGAGGGCGTGTTGCTGTTCTGGGTTTAACGCCTTTGGGACCATTCATAAATGACGTCACGCTATTTTGGCCGATTTTTGAGCACCACCCTATCCCCCTCGTCACACGTCGTCACAAAATGTCAGCCCCCTCAAATATGACGTCACAAAGCTCTGCCCCCCCTCCCCAGAAAAAGCCGTATTTACTATTTTAAAATTAACATCTTTCAAATCACTTTATTGTCATTGTAGTATATATTTAGTGGAATGCTGAACTCTAATATTGTAGGAGAAAACGTATATTAAAAATGAGGCACTGGAAAGCTGAAATTAACATAACATTCTTTTGAAAATATTCGTTGTCGAGCTAAAACAGCAGCTGTTCAGAATATTGTATTCAAATTCCCCTATAATTATCAAATAAAGTAATTATAATATAAAAAAGATTTTAAAACTTTGTAGTAGAACGAAGAAGAAAAGAGAAAGTAGAATTATAAAAATCAATATGCATTCCACAAAAGGAAAAGCTCTTTTAGAATCATTGTAAGCAATCAAATATTAAGTGGTACTTTGATTTAAAGTTGCGTATTTTGAATGCGAGACATCCCTCCTTTCCCCTAGGTGCGTGACGTCATTTATGGACTTTCCATTTCTCACCGCCAGAGATTCTATTTACGACGGCCAGTATTTTTGGCAGAGATAGAGTTTTATGACGATGACGACTTTAGTACTTGAAATTCTTAAAAATTAGAATTAATTTATTTTATAAATAAGGGAGACATCCTGTACGGCAATAATTTCCAGTATAAACAGAGTTGTGTCCCTTGAACATTTAGCGATTTCTACTGAAGTCGGTGTGAGTATCTGGAGAAAAGGCATAATCGCCCGACGAACACACAGAAGTTAAAAAGATATATTGAAAGATTGATATTTGAAGAGAAATATGCGTATTAAGTGATGACACATACAATCATAGAATGTAATAGTTGTACTATAAAGAAAAACTATTCTCATCCAATGACCACACAATTTGTCTTAGTACACACGCGTAATGTTAAATGATAAATGACCCATTCAATGACCACACACAATTAATATTAGTAAAATCGTTATATGTGAAACGAAAACATAATTGTAGTAGAAAAAACAACATAAACGCCAAGGTTATGTGCAACTAGTTTCGCATTTTAATCAATGCTTCTTCATGCACTAAAATCACAAAAGAAACTTATTGGATTCATAAGTTAGATACTTTGTTATGTCATTTGCAAATCTTAGCTGTAAAAGTTATATATATATATATACATACATATATATATATATATATATATATATATATATATATATATATATATATATATATATATATATATATATATATATATATATATATATATATATATATATATATATATATATATATATATATATATAATTTCATAACAGCTAAATCTGCCTCCTTCTGCAATGTTATTGTAGATACTTAACCAACGACAGGTCAAACAAAGCAATAAACTGCCATCATTACATTGTTTCCATCATCATCATCCTAACCATTATTGCACAAATACTACCACTATCATTAACACTGCTAGTACTACTCAGAGATTGGTTATTCGATCAAATAGTTCACCTGTTCTAAGCTGTTTGTTTCTAAAACGCTTTGAAACTATATCTTTCGCATTTCATTGACAGGATGCCATCTCAGTCAGAAAACCTCTTTTAATAATATATATTATATATCGATTTATAATTTTTTATTATTGACGGTGTAAAGCGCTTAGAGCTTCGTACGATTAGGCGTTTTACAAAGTCCTCATTACTATTATTAGTATAAACACCTTTTTTATTTACCATCCGATTTGAAACGTTTCTGCATGCCATATTTAACACCCCCGATAAAAGTAAAGTGAATGAAGACGTATTTTTGCCTATGGCATACGTTTGAATCGTCCTGATACAATCCCAAAATTGACGAGTGACATGTTTCTCATCTCTTCTCGTATGTTTACAAATGGACAAAAATAGTTCAACGTATGAATTAATTAGCTTGATGTTTTGTTAAACAATATATCGTGAATGCTTGGCCTTATCAATACATACTCCTACTCGGAATGGACAGTACAAAGAGAAAATTGGATCATTACAAAAACAATTTACGTTGTGCGGATGATAAAATAAATGTGAATACACATATGAAATTGCTTGACCATAAATCAAGCAGTGACCAGGAGTATGCGCTATATACTTTCCAAAATCAAAACAATATTAGGATATATCGAATTACAAACAGAGAGAGAGAGAGAGAGAGAGAGAGAGAGAGAGAGAGAGAGAGAGAGAAAGAACGGGGGGGGGCAGCGGGAGCAAGTTTTACACATACTCTAGTTCAAATGAGTGTAACGCCGTGACGAATGCTCATAAAAGAAGCCATCGTTTTGAAATTACTGGGGAATTAATGTAGTCTTCGGTATTGTAAAATAATAATAATAATAATAATAATAATAATAATAATAATAATAATAATAATAATAATAATACAAGTATTTTTATTATTATTATTATTATTATTATTATTATTATTATTATTATTATTATTATTATTATTTCTTCTTCTTCTTCTTCTTCTTCTTCTTATTATTATTATTATTATTATTATTATTATTATTATTATAGTGTAGTTTTGGTGAAACTGCAGCTGCCGATGATGATAACCTTTTTGATAGTGGTCGCAATTGTTCAAGGGATATTATAATCTTATACGCTGAATATCTTTGTTATTTCATCTTATTTATGCCATAATCATTGGGAGTACAATTCTCAGGTAACTATATTAAGTATGAGCGATAGAATGAACACTAATCACCATTATTAAGAATTTAAATAAAAAGAAGGCAAAATTTTGTATTGTCTATCCTGGAATGAGTGACAGAGAGAACAATAACTAAAAACATTACGCTACAATGCGCATGATCAACGTCATAAACATCCAGCGTCATAACATTGCTAAAAGGTAACGTCACGGTTACGGTTGTCAATTCATTTATCATTCACAGCGAACATACGTTTCTTGTTAATGCATGCAATGTTTGCCCATCTGACTAAATTCCGGTTCCAAATATTGCACCACGCTGCTGTTAGAGAATTGTGTAAGTTTTGGGAAATTCGTTTCAATCTCTACAGAAGATATTACTAAAGACAATGCCAGATATATACTTACGCAATGTAACAGGAGGAGTGTCGGAATGTGAGGACATAAAGTTGGTAAAGGTATGTATCTATGGATATAATTATATGCCATGTCAGTACAATACAGGTTATATAATGCCAAATAAATGTTAAGATATACCAAGCGAACGGCGATATCCTCAACGTGATCAGGAGTATAATTTCATGGTGGGCACTGGTCTACACAGTAGTGTTTCAAACATATAAAATATGAACAAAATGTATTTTTCTTTTCATCGATTTATAATTTTTAACTCGATTGTCAGCAAGCAGTTCCTTATATTGTCATCTTCTAAGCGTTTTTCACCAAACTTTAAGTGTTAACGAAGAGTGTGCTCAATGTCATTTTCCGAATACTGGAAGAAAATATTTTCATTAAAAAGTTCGATGCTAGAAGATAAACATTCTAACTTCTGCATCCAATGAACGCAAAAACTGCTTAACTAAATCCAGAGAAACAGTGGAGGAGGGGGAACATAAGCCCTTACTTTTTAAAGTTAATGCAATTTATGGAATTGCTTGGAGCTTGCAAAACAGTACAATACTAACTACATTACTTTTGTTGTGTGAACGTTAGATACTCGCCTCCACAAATTCGGATGCCGTGTCAGTTAATGTTGAAATTCCATTCGGGTTGAAGCGCGAGAAAGGTGACGCTGTTAGGAATAGGACCGATTGGTGGCAATCGATTTAAAATTATAAATCAATGAATGAAATGACTAACGCAGGTTGCGAGAGCAACAGGACGTGTATACTTGAGCATCTGATGTTAATCACCATAATACCAGATTTATCGGAAATCTTATTTAGTCTTTCAAGGTCACGTCTTGTTATGTTGGGAAGCTTTCCAATCAGTATGATAATGTTAAATTGATATCTTCATTGCATTGTTTTCTAATTATATTTTTAAAAGTCCTCTATTGGTATTTGTTTACGCAATCTTTCAGAACTTTTAAATTCCACTGAAACATCTCTACGAAACAAGAACACTGGGTTTTGCACAAATTGTATTGAGAGTAATATCCGATATTATCGAGTTTACTGATTGTATCGTGTAAGAAAGTAGGGGTTTTGCACAAATTGTATTGAGAGTAATATCCGATATTATCGAGTTTACTGATTGTATCGTGCAAGAAAGTAGGGCTGGACACATAATGCTGTATTTGTTTTGCGAGAAAAAGTATGTTGAAAAATTATCTGAGTTTCTCGATATGCCAGACGTTATCGTGTAGGAGTGTCCTCCGAAATCATTGAGTTGTCTCTTATATCAATAGACTTATTTCCATTAAGACTCAATTCACTTTTGAAACAGCTATCAACACAGATAGTAGTTGAAACGTTTGTACATCTTTGATATATTGTATTTTGTGCGTTACTGCTTCCAAAGTACGTCTGGTTTCTGTGCTCCTCTCCGATAGAAAAAGTATTTTGTCAGGAAATATTTTCTCACTAGAGCAAGTTACTGCATTGGGAGAGCGATGACAATTGTAATATCTCGTCTGTAAGAGAATGTTACATTATATGATATAAATTAGGTAAGTTCCCTTCCACTCGTTATGCAGGATTCCGACTTGTCAATCAATCTGGACCAGTCAAATATAGTTATGCGTTGTAATCCGCCACATTTACTCACAAACATAAGACCCCAAATGATTAGTTTCTTATTATTATTGCAGAGTAATTTGAAAGATTACGCAGATAATTATAGACAATTGATTATAAAATGGTGTCTCGTTGTGGCTAAGGCACATGCGGTACCAACTGCCGCTATTAAGAAGTGATTCAAGCTGGAATTCGGAAACGATTTTCCCTAACAAAACACCTCTATGAAAAACGCAATGCATTATTTATAATCATATTTCACGCATAAACTCACAAAATTGTTTCCAAATGATGATATTGTGTGGTAAATACAATATAATATATAATACGAATTTAATACTTATATATATGCTTGTGAAAATGGTGACTACAATATTATACGAATTTAATACTTATGTTTGTATTATCTATCATATTTGAATCGTACATGCAATGTAGAGTATATGTGTGTGCGCTTTGTTAGCTTTGTCTTTTTATTACCATGGATATTTTAGAAGTTACATTTTTAATATTGACAAAACACTACCCTTTACTTCATTTTATGGATTGGCTTCGATTCTATTCACATCAATAATTGCAAAATTGGATTTATTATTTTATATGTATTACTTTATATTTATTATTTTATATATTATTTTAATTATTTCACATTTTATTGTCATGCAGGTTTATTTTTGAAAAATATTTTAACATTAGGAAGGGATAAACTTTAATAAAATGATTAATTTAATTTATTAGACCTGAAAATATAAACAACATCGAGCTATGGCCCTATATTTATTTAAATTGTGTTCATGCTGACTTCAAATGAAACAAGATATCTTACACATTACTGATTTTCTAACACCTACAAATTGTTATAAATAAAAAACGTATGATAAAACGGATCATACTATTTAGCAAACAACGGAGTCATTTTCTGTCCAGATAAAATAATGGCATACCACATAACAACTTACCTACATCCTACAGCAGAGCAACTCGATTACTGCCTGCATTCATTGCTTGCAAAATATGCCGAAGCCACCAAATGCAGAGCATCAGTAAAACAAGTGTTCCCCATGATATTGCAGTGTTATAGACCAGCTTTGCACTGCTAAAAGACATCGGCGAAAAGCAGAGAGGCTTTGGCTTTCCACCAGACTCACTATTCATAAACACATATATAAAACCGCTAAGAAGAATGTCACAAACATAGTTCATTTAGCCAAATTATCCCACCAAAGTACTAAGATCACTGAGAGTTCCAGCTGCAAAGAACTCTTCGAGCTAAACAGAAAATAGTGTCAAGGAACAAATGTACACCACATCCAACTACTTTCTCTCCAGTAGACCTTCAGGAGTTATTTGCAAATTTCTTTCGTAACAAAGACAAACCATTAGAGATTCGTTTTACAACACAATGTCAATAAACTCGTCACCATACGATACAGAATTTCAGCGACAACCATTAGGAGCATTCGAACATGTCTCTATTGATTTAGTACGGACAATCGCGATGAAGAGTGTACCAAAGTCTTGGGAACTTGATCTAATTCCAGCATCACTGCTGCTTCAGTGCTTAGACCCAATATTGCCTTCACTAACTGATGTTATTAATATCTCTCTCACATCGGGGGAATTCCCATCATTTTTCAAAACTGCCATCGTAAAGCCTCTGCTGAAGAAACATTTGACGATAACGATATAGAAGATCTACCGCCCAGTTTATAATCACCCGTTCATATAAAACATTTTAGAAAAAGTTGTTCCAACCCAACTTGTATCTCATGTGAATTCCAACAGGCTTTATAGCAATGTACAGTTTGCATATCGCCCTAGCCACAATACTGAAACTACTCTTCTGAACGTATTTAATAACATTCTCTCTGCTTTGGATAGTGGAACGATTACAGTCTTCACCCTCTTTGATTTGTCTGCAGAATTTGACACAATAGACCATAATATATTACTTCACCGTCTCCAGCATTTATTTGGCATTACACAGTGGTCTGTTCGTGGACCTGTTTTGTTCATTCTACACATTCAGCCGCTCTCAAGTGTCATAGATCATCACCCAGTATCTCACCAATTGTACGCCGATGACACCCAAATATAGAGTCTAGCCAACCAGCTGAAGTTGATGCTACCATCCATGGAGAAAAAAGGTGCATTTCTGATGTTAAATCATGGATGACATGTAACAAGCTGATGACTGATGATAAAACTGATGACATTCTGATCACATGACAAAAACTTTCTCATTCACATCCTTTACCTCAGACAATACATATCAGCAATACCAACATTAAATTCACACAGTCAGTACGAAACCTAGGTGTTACTCTAGACAATAGTCTCACACTGCACCAACATGTCATGAACATATGCAAGACTGCATATCTTGAGCTGAGACGCATCAGTGTCATTCGCACCTATCTTTCAGTTGATGTCACTAAAACACTTGTGTGTTCATTAGTACTTTCATGACTGGACTATTGTAACTCAATTATGTCTGGTTCGTCACAATATCTACTCCAGAAACATACAAAAGTTAAAAACACAGCTGCTCGGAACATCTTTAGAGTACCTCGATGAAAACATACCTCACCACTGTCCTGTACCCAAAACTGGCTATCCATTCGATACAGAATCAAACACAAACGTTGTTCTCTGTGCTACGTTTCACTGACAGACTCCAGTCCAGCATACCTATCAGGTCTCACCCATATGTATACAATAGCAATATACTTACGATCTTCTCTTGACAATCGTATACTCATTGCTCCCACTATGAAAACGAACTAATATGGACAAATATCTTGTGCATATCAGGGCCAATTGATTTGGAACGAAGTACCCATTGAAATTAGAAACAAAGACATAGTTGTCCCTTTTAAGGGTGCTCTTGAAACTCCGCTTTTTCGACTGCAGGAACAAACTTAGAGACTTAATAATGTTTGATATCTTATATATTTTCAGCATGTTTTTATGTTTTCCAATTTCATGGGGGTATTTTTGTTTTTGATTTTAGTGTTGTCATATTAGTATAGATGTTGTAAAGTGCTTACAGCTTCTAAAGTTTAGGCGCTATACAAAGTCCTCATTATTAACATTATTATTCCGAATGGTCGGTAACTACAACTTTGCTTGACATGACGTAATTAGACATTTCTGAACTCATTAGGTGTCTTAACGCTGTTTATAAAGTAAGGACTATATTGTATGTATTGAAAAGGAAAAATCAAGAAATTTAAGACATAAAAGCGTATTAAACAAGTTCCCAGGTAATGCAATCTTGTCTTTCTTTCGTTAAATCAATTTCTTAAAATCCGCTTGACTTGGCGCTGTTTGCTCCGTTGTCTCCGTGATGAAAAATTGTTGGTAAAAGATTGATTGTATGGCGCGTTCGTGCTATTTAGGGCAGTAGTATTGTTTTAATCGTGTTGCCAGGATTTATACTTAAATATGCGGAAACGAAAGACGTTGAAACGTGTATTTTATTAAAATTGTCCTTATTGCCAGTTCTTTCTTACTTCCGTTTTATAAAACATAAAATGGTGAAATAATTTCGACAACATATTATTTAGACACTAGGAATGAACGGAGCTAATGTATTAGCTGAAGGTATTGGTCAAAATTGACAAATACATCTTTAGCATCTATACAGACGTATAATGATGACAGTGGACTGGGGTATCGGCCATTTTACAATAGCTGTGAGGTGGCATCTTTTTCTAACGTGCCAACCCATATAAAACATGTACAAACATTTGACTATACAATAATGAGACATTTTGAAGAAACATTTCTACCACTCTATAATTAAATGACACATGTAATACGATCCAATCGCACCTCTCCACCATTCAATGACACTACTCCACGAGTAAATGAATGCATTCATTTTAATATTTCAGTCTATACATATTTCGTTATACAATATTGAAATGATTATCACTATGAAATTGTGTTCTTGCATCGCTTTTTGAATATACCTAGCAGTTACGGGAAACTAAACTGTTTTTAGGGCATGCAAATTGCAACTGGTACCAATTTCAAGATGGTATTAAATGTTGTTTCAACGTTAGAAATACTTAATAATGTATTTAAATTTCCTCTGGTTTAATCATAAATAAATAGTTTACTTTATGAAAATACCAGGCCAATTAGTTCTACACGCCTCGGAATTTTTCAACGGATCTTAACCGACATCTTAGTTTACCCTCCATGGCCTTTTCGTTTAAATGGATAATATCGTCAAGTCACCATAAACTGTCTGAAATAATGAACAACACATACAAATAGAATAAGCAAGACACCATATCACTATACCACCGAAAGACAAACAGTCTAACAAATTCCTGTGAAAAACCTCACAAAATATTAGAAGCAAGTAAACAAAACAGATAAATGTTCATGATTAACTTGTGCGGTGAAAACCTTGACAATTTACCACATATATTGGTTTTGTACATATACGGTACTCTGGTCGTAATATTGCTATCAGACAAAAACAAACATCTACTTTATTTCACTCTTTCAATTTATACAAAGAGTTTCAAAAAGCTGCATCGTTTTAGTAAGAATTGCTATTATTTTGTTGAATTCGTTTGTTAGTGTTACTAACATTAACCTGATTGTGCTAATAGGGAATAAATAGTCCATAAATGTGCTGAGCAAACGTTGCCTTCGATGGCTGGGACACGTCCGACGCATGGAGGATGGAAGGCTGCCGAAGGACATCATATATGGCCATAAACCACAATTAATTTTACTATATGTTCTCTACATATATTTCTCAGCACTGACCTTTCCACAGTGTGACAATCAATACAAATCATATGAAAATCTAAAATACCCCCAAAGATGACTTCACGGTGAAATTCTTGTCAGGGGTTGATCGGCATTTTTTTGAGCTGCTGCACTGTAAACAGAATAGCATGTACACAGACCACATATTTCATTTCCGGATCATCACCAAGGCCTTATTACTCCATGTGCACTGTCGCCAACATACACACAGACAACCACTCTCTCAGCTCATATTCTCAAGAATGAACAATTACCTTTAAATCCATATCAAAGATGCATCAATATAACTCTTCTATCACCACCAAAAGGAGAGAGGAAAAAATGTTCTAAAAATAGACTAGAACTACATTCGTGGGTAATGAACTGGAAGTATTAATTGTGATGTGATTCCATATGGACAGCTGGCCACTAGCACGAGAAGAGTCTGCCACTCCTCACCCCATTTCAAGGATGTGTGCAAGAGTGACATGAAGGCATGCGACATTTCATATGATCGCTGGGAAGTGCTGGCCGAGGACCGAGACACCTGGAGACTGACAGTAAGTAAGGGGATATCAGTCGCCGATACTAGGAGAGGCAAGTTGGCGGCAGAAAAACGTGAACGAAAGAACCACGTCGCAGCAACCAAATTAACGCAGGCTTCCCAGTATGTATGCACCAGCTGCAGAAGGGACTGTCACTTGCGCATAGGCCTGCACAGCCACAACAGACGATGCCAACACCCCCGAGACAGACAACATCTCAAGGGTGCTATCCGCATGGTCTCTAGAGACTAAGTCGCCAAAGACTGAATGCTATTAGTGAATAAATAGTCTAAGAAATTTAAGAAATGTATCTAAACTTCCAAGAATATATTTTAAGGAACAATATACATGTCAAAAGACATCAACATTTTAAGCACTAATTTTACATCGGTGTTTTTGCACAGTAAGTAATATTTCCATTTTTGTAATTTTTAAAAGGCTTATGTTTTGGGATTAAAATTGTTCAAACGTACTGAAACTTTTTTTTCTTCTGATTAAGGTGTTTATATATCTCATGTGACTGAGTACAGTGTGGTTTACCTACAAGATATGCAATGTTTTCAACAATTTGACGTTAAAAAGTGAAAAGAAGAAAATTTAATTTTGTGATATTAATATTTAATTAACTTGAAAACTAAATTAGATTAAATATCGCCTTGTATATGCAAGTAAGCTGACTTTTAACTGCGTCAGTCATTATTGCAAATGTATAATAAGTCAAATTCTAACTTCATCATTGTGGTCGATGTATAACAATTCAACTTTTAATTGCCTCATTGTTGTATATGTATTCTACTTCAAATTTAGATCCCAAAAACTCTTAAATCATACGTTCGATTCCAGCCATTAGCAGAATATATATATATATATATATATATATATATATATATATATATATATATATATATATATATATATATATATATATATATATATATTGATCTGACATATGCATGTTCATGTGTATACGTCATCAGGTCATCAAGGTAGAACATAAAGAAAGCAACCTTATGTTTTGTAGCACGTGATCTGCAGGACGGAATTAATTTAATTTCTAATAAAATTACAGTCATTATACTTTTAAATTGTCCCGATATTTTGTATATATATGACTCAGTATTCGGCCCTTTGTACATTTAAATTTCGAAATACCACTGAAAGGGTCAAGTCGTGTATTTTTGTCCATCCAGTTTGTACATTTGACTCGTGTTTAACACTATTTTGGGTTAAAAATCATTCACTGATATCTCCAATACTGCTTTCCCAGCTCCAATAATCTGATACACTTCATAACTTTAAAAGTTATTGTCATCTCTTTCTTGCCCTGCCAATATTTCATGTTTGTCACGCAGAAAAAAGTTACTTTGATTTATGATTGGTGGTTATTGTTTAACCGGGACCGAAAAATCAATCACCACAAATGCGAATTCAATGTAACATATTTTATTGTGCAAACCACAGATTGGTTAGATTTCAGAATAACCAAACGAGTCAAGATACCATTCAAGTAGAAACTTTGCGTGAAAATGGTTATGAAATGATGAGAAAATATTTAATTATACATGTGGAACATGTTTGGAATGTATAGTATATGGTGAACATACTTATGGGTTAAGATAACTAGAAAGGAAAAGTGGTTGCGGTTAGGCAGATTACAAACCATGTCACCGTGATAACTTATAGTAGGCGAGTTCGTATTCTCCAATTGCCTTTTTCGTCTTTACTAATAAACACGAGTTTCTGTGACTGCAAATGCTGCTTCATATGGAATTTAATTTGACAGAAGAACAAAGTAACTAATACGTATTATTCATAACTGCTTGAGGCTAAACTAACATGAGGGGGGGGGAGGGCGGAGGGGGACAAGTGGCCGAGTGGTTGCGCAAATGCACTCACCGTTACTACACACTGCCATCTCTTCTCTGCGTAGATTCGAGTCTCTGGTTCGGCCAATGTGGGTATGTGAGAAATCTTGCCATTAGCTTCTCGTGTGCCAGTGGTTCTTTCTGGGGGTTTTCCGGGTACTTCCTCCACCATTTATACTTGCCGCCATGTATATCCTATCTTGTGCTGAAAAATGGCGTTAAACCTTACAACAACATGTATAAGGCAAGTATCGTTTTTGTATCGATTCTCCTTCTCTTGTATCGATATGTGTGTCGTTTCAGGAAAATTGTATCAATACATCGACATATCGATGAATCGTTTCACCCCTAGTAAAGACCTTAGTTTTCCGCTTGCTTTAGACGAACACTGTCAATAATGCTCTTAGAAGTGAACTATATCGCTGCGTATAAGAAATTTAACACTAATCAATGTCAAAAGCAATTTAGGGGTGGACGGTAGGAACCAGATATGGACTGAAGAGGTAATCTACTAATTATCTTTGTTATAATTGTCATATATTTATCGCCGGATTCCTTGAAATACGGCCGATGAGTTTTCATTAAACTTTTCATACAGTTGAAACAAAACCAAAGAGGCGTTGAAATCAATATCTTATAAGTAGGGGTGAAATAATAACAATCTATTTCAATAGATCCAAAAGGTGCATGTTTTTCATACCCGGTTGCCCTTCCTTCTCTGCTTCCTCTCAACGAAATTCGTCAGGACTAATGTCCCTTTGGAGATAAAACGTCAAAAAGGTCAATGTCAAAACTCTTTAAAGAGGCGACGTTATGGTCCACCTGTATAAGTAAGATATAATCTTCTTGAGGCAAGTGCTGAACTGCACCTCACCCCTTTATATAGCCCGAATTTCTAGAATTCGGCCTGACGAAGTTTGTATAACTTTCGCTTTTGATCGAACAGCTCCCTAAATAGAAACTATCCATGAGACGCTGAAATAAAAATTGTCACGGGACGGGTTTAATTCAAAGTGTTGATATAATTTATCGAAACTGAGCGTGTTTTCAAACCCTTGCCTATATGCCTGTTTCTCAGTTCCTAGGACTTCAAGACAACCGTCGATGTCAGTAAAGGCCTCCTTAACTCGAAAATACTTCAAATAAGTATCCTCTAAACAAATTATGACCAAACAAGAGAAATCTCCAATTTCACAATTGTATGTTTTTTTGTGTTTACACGTTTCCTTGAGTCCTTAGTAAGCTTTGCGAATCCGAATAATATTACTTCACGCGATTTCAAATGCAAAGATTGAGAAACTTCTCATCTTTACAGTATTTATTCAACTATATACTACTTGACCTCTCTTACATGTGCTAATCTCGTTAGAATATAAATTTATCATTTCATTACTTTTTGTTATATACTTGATGTAGTGAACCTTTGCACCTATGTTTGGAATCGAGTATTAAGTTTGTAAGTACATTAGACAAACAAAATATAAATATGAAGACTGAAGACTTCCGCTTTTTCACATTGTTTGTAAGTGAAGATTCTTGAAAATATCTGATTTGCTCCGTAAAATTAAATTCAGTGGTTTGTTTTTACAACGCTTAAAATAAGTCTTTCTGTATATTCCTCTACTTGTAAAGGCATAACACAAATGATAAGACATATATTATAAAATAATGTCTCTATTGGGTGTAATTTCCGTTCCGTTTTAAGGAAACTTATGAACAAAGGATGTAATCGCTTGTTTGAGTATAATGATTTTCAGACTACCAAAAGTAACATTGGTGAATTTCTCTGTATCTTAAACAGAATTGAATTAGTAATAATTCTTTCCTGTAAAGATATGACACTGAAATTAATTTTTTTCTGGAAGACGAGTAGTATGTAAATCTACTTTTCGATAGGCTTATAAATAACTCTGTCAAGAGTAATAATAACCTAGGCTTAGTTTAAAACTACGGTACTCAATTACTGTACTTGTTTCTTATATTTTCTTCCATCAAACGTATACAAGTAAAAGGGACATAATGTGTTATATTATACATAACGCAAGTGATTAGTATGTTTAACAAATCATTATAATGTAAAAAAAAAAATAAGTTCATATGGTGTCTGCATGGTAGAAAATAAGAAACTCATTGTTGAGACAATTACTGAAATTGTCATCATCTCTATTTCTCGTGTTATGCATAAGCTCCTAATATACAGTTCATACTATGTTACTGAACTTTTCACTGCCCATTTTTTAAAAATCTCCTTTCTGGGAAATATGTAGATGGCAACATCAAAAATATGTTATTAACCTGCCGCTAAGAAACTATTTGTATTTCTATCGACTTAGCATCATTTGTTCATTTAATAAGTTTTTGAAACATTTACCGTTATTTCAATGGATTCGAATAAATACCGGAATAGGAAATTGTAAGCTTTATATCACTGTATGTCAAGCGTCTATTCAACGAGAAGCTCCTGACAAGCAGCAGATTATTCCTACAAGACCTGGCAGACAATGGAGGAAATGAATCAAGAAAGGGTGTCTTTCAGCATGTTAAATTCTAATATCACTAAATGCCTTCTACAATGATTGTAGTTTGTCATGTTACACGTTGTTGTCAATAGATAGTCTTATTCGCAAAATGTTTTACCGGAATTACCATGCATTTTCAATATACATGGAAACAACTATGCATGGCAAAATTGCCTTTTTTCACTTTTTCACAATTTTGTTTTGTATTATCAAACAAATAAAATAACTTACAATGTAAATAATATAGCATAGTGAGAAGAAAAAAACGTAGAGGGTGAGTATTCCACTAATGTATATATACATACATATGGTTAGTCACTCTGTAACTCGTGTCCTTCGAAATTAATATTTAATGCAATCAAGACGCCATTATTTGAACATGTGGCATTAGAGTTGTTATAGGTCGCGTAGTGTTGTTATATTAGTTGGGATTATTTATCACTGATCTTGGTTACAGCCTTCTAACTTTCCCCATGATTTTGCTCTCATAGCAGATTCACATGTCCACTCCTGTGCTTTAACGACAGACGCTTCTGCAGGATAAAAGCCATTTGGAGTAGAAGACTTAAACATAGACCAGTAATCAACAACACTTCTACTTTTATAGCACTACTAGGTACACTGTCCACATGGGCGTCAAGATTCGCAACCACAAACACGACAAGCATAGGCTTGAGTTGCATCTATGCTCTAGTGTAATTGAGTGTAGGCTCAATGCAAATAAATACGCAAAACCAGACGTGCTATACATGATTTGCATTGATAAAACCAAGCGGTATGATTATCCCGGGTTATCCTATCAGATATTCATACAATTACGTTGTCAGCATTACATAACAAGTCTTTAGTAAAGCTAGATAATTCAACGGATTATCTTATCAGATATGTATAACTTACGTTTTTCAGCATTACCTAACAAGTCTCTTGTCAAGCGCTTGCCTCTTAACCATCGTTATTCCATTAAATGTTCTATGAATTCTGCAGTAAAGAGTATGGCTACTTGTGTTAGAAGTGTTTCAAGTAGTATCACACTATGTTTGTCGCTAACTGATTTTTTAAAAATAATAATTTTAATAACTTTGTTTATTCTTTCTACCCAGCTCTGATACTTTCTCTTCCACAATTATGAATCAATATTAGTTGGAGAATATCATACATTAGTTGCATATCTCTCTTGGCGATACCAGAATTTTAAATTGATGTAATACTATTAATTATAGGCTTTAGGCTGATGCCAATGCTTCTTTCACTTATGAAATATTTGAGAATCTGGTTGAACGGATTCAATGAGTTTATTGGACTTCTATTTCAGTAATGGAACAATGTAGACGTCGTTTTGTAAAGCGCTTTAGTTTGCTTTCTTATGATATAAATAACTATTTATATTTTAAAAGGAAACTATCTTTAATGTACATGGTTCACAAAAACCACAATGTTCACTATTACGATAAATATATACGTGATTTAAGTCATTGTTGAAACAGGACACACACTTTAACTATTATAGGTACACAATCGGAATTGTGGTTGGACCCATATCAATAGTGACCAGCTTGACTGAAGGTGCAGGCAATATAATTACGGCATTCGTTAATACGTGTATAAACATAATGTCTCGCTGTGTCAAATATGAGTCTGAATGCAATTTCTAAGGTGTGTTCAATGTCTCTAAGGGTTAGTATTAGTACGTCCAAATATGGGAAACATCGGGCATATATGCGCACAGAAACTGAATCAGGAAATACCTGCTTTATAGACAATAGTTTTCATCCAAAAAGTAAAAAGTATATAAATGCCAAGAACAAAAATGTTCTTTTACCGCAATCTATTGCATATCTTCATTCCTGTAGAAAGAGTCGAATAAAGGTATGGAATGAGATCAACCAGATTCTATTGGATACGGAATGGTCTGCAACATTGCCCAGATACAAAAATATATAGCTTCAAACTTTTACCTATAATCTATTATATTAGGTCCATAGAAAACGTTTGGTATCGACAAGAGAGATCTATAGAAAACATATGACACTGAAAATAACAATTTTTGATTCAGTAGAAGACAAGAAGTCAGAGCACTATAAAAAATAATCTACCAGCAATCTACAAAGACATTGAAACCGTTAACACATAACACTAGCAACACCTTCAGGGGAAACCGGAAGCTTTACTATAAAAGTCATGGGCACTGTATATGAACAACGATGATTCGAAGAAACCAAATGTATCATGGAACAATTGTTATATAATGTAAAAAAGAAATTCCGTAAGACGTGATAGGATGACTGGTCCTTTTGCCGAATAAATGTTGATACAAATCGTGTGTTTTCATGTATGTATTACATATCCATGCGACCAGTGATGTAGATCATGTATGCACTTATTGTGGTCTTTAATCGCGACCGTAAATCTATTGGTTTTAGTGGACCCTGCATGTGGTAGTATCAAATTACGGCCGTGAACCTAGTGGTTTTAGTGGACCCTGCATGTGGTAGTAGTAAATTACGGCCGTGAACCTAGTGGTTTTAATGGACCCTGCATGTGGTAGTATCAAATTACGCTTTTGTGCACTTTGTTACACTAGAAGTAGACAAATTGTACAATAATTCTTTTCTACCATGAATATTTGTTTCAAAATTGCTGCAACCAGTACTAGTGCTAAAATGCCTTGGTAGCTTACAGAGTATGTTTATTTTTTAAATCCCGTTTGTGGACAATTATTTCAAGATAGGTACAAGAATAATTCACAAAAATCAAACAAATGGCATTTCATTTATTCTACCATTTTCAGTCCTGTTTTCATACGCTTTTTACTGTTCTGAACACCATTCCTTGATGCGCTTCTTCTATGTTTTGATCCTCTCATCCAAATATTCAATATATATTTTTGTGCTAAGGAAATGCATCAAAATTCAACCAGAAACAGTAGTGGACCCTTTATGTGGTAGTATCAAATTGCAGTTTTAAGCACTTCGTTGCACTAGAAGGAGACAAATTGTACAATACTGCTTTTCTTCGATGAATATTTCTTTCAAAATTGCTGCAAACAATACTTCATTCTAAAGCTAGGTACAATAATAATTCACAAAAATTAAACAAATCAACACTGTTGCTAATGCAAATGACATTTCATTTATTTTACTATTTTCAGTTGTTTTCATTCGCTTTTTAGCTTTTTACTGTTCTGAAAATGCGCTTCTTCTATATTTTGTTCCTCTCATCCAAATATTCAATATATTTTTGTTTGCGTTAAGGAAATGCCTCAAAATGCAACCAGAAACAGCAATAGAAGTAAACTACAGTCACACAAATCTAGACTGGCAATTGTACGTCATTGTTGTACACCAATGCTGTTTAAAAAAAAAACAGAAGTGAGATCTTCTTAATGTTAATGACCAATTAGCATTGTATACCAAGGAAACGATATATTGTCTAAGTTACGCGCATTTTCCTCTAGTTTGTATCAAAGTAAAAAGAGAAGATGTATAAAATTGTATTATGTGCTAGATGGTTACAAAGGGTATGTTCTGTTAAACCATTAACGTATTTGTGAATACGCTGTTAGTTTTTGACATCATAGACACTGCAATCTAGTAAAATGTTAGTTCTTGTATTGAACACAAGCCTATTAAGGAATTCAATTAGCTGTTAATTCAGATTATATATCACAGTCAATATATACTGGATATTGCATACATGTACAATATACCATAAACAAACTATCAATAACAGATGATTTCTAACACTGATTAAATATGTACGACTGCAAAATGCATCAACATCCGTTGATTAGGAAATGGGTGCATTAAAATCAAACCATTTTCTTTTAACATTAACTTCTCCAGCAATACAAATTATATGTATCAAATAAGGAACACGCGTTACATGTTTAAAAGAATACACCATATATTGAAATACAAAAGAATATACCTGATATGAACAAAATATATAAACAAAAAATGAACAAACGTAAAATACATTTTGAACATGTTATGAGGCCATTAAAGATCTTTAAATCCTATTCTCCTTTGAGATGTAATACAATGTAAATTGTGATTCATGTGTGGGATGTAATAGCATGATGTCAATTGTGATTCAAGTGTGGGATGTAATAGCATAATGTCAATTGTGATTCAAGTGTGGGATGCAATAGCATCATGAGAATTGTAATTCAAGTGTGGGATGTAATAGCATAATGTCTATTGTGATTCCAGTGTGGGATGTAATAACATAATGTGAATTGTAATTCAAGTGTCTGATGTAATAACATAATGTGAATTGTGATTCAAGAGTGGGACGTAATAGCATAATGTCTATTGTGATTCAAGTGTGTTATGTAATAGCATAATGTCTATTGTGATTCAAGTGCGGGATGTAATAGCATCATGTGAATTGTGATTCAAGTGTGGGATGTAATAGCATAATGTCTATTGTTATTCAAGTGTGGGATGTAATAGCATGATGTCAATTGTGATTCAAGTGTGGGATGCAATAGCATAATGTGAATTGTGATTCAAATGTCTGATGTAATAGCATAAAATGAATTGTGATTCAAGTGTGGGATGTAATAGCATAATGTGAATTGTAATTCAAGTGTAAGATGTAATATCATAATGTGAATTGTGATTCAAGTGTGGGATGTAATAGCATAATGTGAATTGTGATTCAAGTGTGGGATGTATTAGTATAATGTGAATTGTGATTTAAGTGTGTGATGTAATAGCATAATGTGAATTGTGATTCAACTGTGGGATGTAATAGCATAATGTGAATTGTGATTTAAGTGTGGGATGTAATAGCATAATGTGAATTGTAATTCAAGTGTGGGATGTAATAGCATAATGTGAATTGTGATTCAAGTGTCTGATGTAATAGCATAATTTGAATTGTGATTCAAGTGTGGGATGTAATAGCATAATGTGAATTGTGATTCAAGTGTGGGATGTAATAGCTTAATGTGAATTGTGATCCAAGTGTGGGATGTAATAGCATGATGTGAATTGTGATTCAAGTGTGGAATGTAATAGCATAATTTGAATTGTGATTCAGTGCGGGATGTAATAGCATAATGAGAATCGTAATTCAACTGTGGGATGTAATAGCATAATGTGAATTGTGATTCAAGTGTGGGATGTAATAGCATAATATGAAATGTGATTCAAGTGTGGGATGTAATAGCATGATGTGAATTGTGATTCATGTGTCTGATGTAATTGCATAATGTGAATTGTAATTGAAGTGAGGGATGTAATAGCATAATGCGAATTGTGATCCAAGTGTGGGATGTAATAGCATGATGTGAATTGTGATTCATGTGTCCGAATAATAGCATAATGTGAATTGTGATTGAAGTGTGGGATGTAATAGCATAATGTGAATTGTGATTCAATTGTGGGATGTAATAGCATAATGTGAATTGTGATTCAAGTGTGGGATGTAATAGCATAATGTGAATTGTGATCCAAGTGTGGGATGTAATAGCATGATGTGAATTGTGATTCATGTGTCCGAATAATAGCATAATGTGAATTGTGATTGAAGTGTGGGATGTAATAGCATAATGTGAATTGTGATTCAAGTGTGGGATGTAATAGCATAATGAGAATTGTGATTCAAGTGTGGGATGTAATAGCATAATGTGAATTGTGATTGAAGTGTGGGATGTAATAGTATAAAGTGAATTGTGATTCAAGTGTGGGATGTATTAGCGTAATGTGAATTCTGATTGAAGTGTCTGATGTAATAGCATAAAATGAATTGTGATTCAAGTGTGAGATGTAATAGCATAATGTGAATTGTGATTCAAGTGTGGGATGTAATAGCATAATTTGAATTCTGATTCAAGTTTGGGATGTACTAGCAGGATGTCATTTGTGATTCAAGTGTGGGATGTAATAGCATGATGTCAATTTTGATTCAAGTGTGGGATGTAATAGCATAATGTTAATTGTGAATCAATTGTTTGATGTAATAGCATAATATGAATTGTGATTCAAGTGTGGGATGTAATAGCATAATGTGAATTGTGATTCAAGTGTGGGATGTAATAGCATAATGTGAATTGTGATTCAAGTGTGGGATGTAATAGCATGATTTCAATTTTGATTCAAGTGTGGGATGTAATAGCATGGTGTGAATTGTGATTCAGGTGTTTGATGTAATAGCATAATGTGAATTGTGATTCAAGTGTTGGATGTAATAGCATAATGTGAATTGTGATTCAAGTGTGGGATGTAATAGCATGATGTGAATTGTGATTCAAGTGTGGGATGTAATAGCATGATGTGAATTGTGATTCAAGTGTGGGATGTAATAGCATAATGTGAATTGTGATTCAATTGTGGGATGTAATAGCATCATGTGAATTGTGATTCAAGTGTGGGATGTAATAGCATAATGTGAATTGTGATTCAATTGTGGGATGTAATAGCATCATGTGAATTGTGATTCAAGTGTGGGATGTAATAGCATAATGAGAATTGTGATTCAAGTGTGGGATGTAATAGCATCATGTGAATTGTGATTCAAGTGTGGGATGTAATAGCATAATGTCAATTGTGATTCAAGTGTGGGATGTAATAGCATAATGTGAATTGTGATTCAAGTGTGGGATGTAATAGCATGATGTGAATTGTGATTCAAGTGTGGGATGTAATAGCATAATGAGAATTTTGATTCAAGTGTGGGATGTAATAGTATAATCTGAATTGTGATTGAAGTGTGGGATGTAATAGCATAATGAGAATTTTGATTCAAGTGTGGGATGTAATAGTATAATGTGAATTGTGATTCAAGTGTGGGATGTAATAGCATAATGAGAATTTTGATTCAAGTGTGGGATGTAATAGCATAATGAGAATTTTGATTCAAGTGTGGGATGTAATAGTATAATGTGAATTGTGATTCAAGTGTGGGATGTAATAGCATAATGAGAATTTTGATTCAAGTGTGGGATGTAATAGCATAATGTGAATTGTGATTCAAGTGTGGGATGTAATAGCATAATGTGAATTGTGATTCAAGTGTGGGATGTAATAACATGATGTGAATTGTGATTCAAGTGTGGGATGTAATAGCATGGTGTGAATTGTGATTCAAGTGTGGGATGTAATAGCATAATGTGAATTGTGATTCAAGTGTGGGATGTAATAGCATAATGTGAATTGTGATTCAAGTGTGGGATGTAATAGCATGATGTAAATTGTGATTCAAGTCTGGGATGTAATAGCATAATGTGAATTGTGATTGAAGTGTCTGATGTAATAGCATAAAATGAATTGTGATTCAAGTGTGGGATGTAATAGCATAATGTGAATTGTGATCCAAGTGTGGGATGTAATAGCATAATGTGAATTGTGATTCAAGTGTGGGATGTAATAGCATAATGTGAATTGTGATTCAAGTGTGGGATGTAATAGCATGATGTGAATTGTGATTCAAGTGTGGGATGTAATAGCATAATGTGAATTGTGATTCAAGTGTGGGATGTAATAGCATAATGTGAATTGTGATTCAAGTGTGGGATGTAATAGCATGATGTGAATTGTGATTCAAGTGTGGGATGTAATAGTATAATGTGAATTGTGATTCAAGTGTCTGATGTAATAGCATAAAATGAATTGTTATTCAAGTGTGGGATGTAATAGCATAATGTGAATTGTGATTCAATTGTGGGATGTAATAGCATGACGTAAATTGTGATTCAAGTGTGGGATGTAATAGCATAATGTGAATTGTGATTGAAGTGTCTGATGTAATAGCATAAAATGAATTGTTATTCAAGTGTGGGATGTAATAGCATAATGTGAATTGTGATTCAAGTGTGGGATGTAATAGCATAATGTGAATTGTGATTCAAGTGTGGGATGTAATAGCATGATGTGAATTGTGATTCAAGTGTGGGATGTAATAGCATAATGTGAATTGTGATTCAAGTGTGGGATGTAATAGCATAATGTGAATTGTGATTCAAGTGTGGGATGTAATAGCATAATGAGAATTGTGATTCAAGTGTGGGATGTAATAGCATGATGTTAATTGTGATTCAAGTGTGGGATGTAATAGCATAATGTGAATTGTGATTCAAGTGTGGGATGTAATAGCATAATGTGAATTGTGATTCAAGTGTGGGATGTAATAGCATAATGAGAATTTTGATTCAAGTGTGGGATGTAATAGCATAATGTTAATTGTGATTCAATTGTGGGATGTATTAGTATAATGTGAATTGTGATTCAAGTGTGGGATGTACTAGCATAATGTGAATTGTGATTCAAGTGTGGGATGTAATAGCATGATGTTAATTGTGTTTCAAGTGTGGGATGTAATAGTATAATGTGAATTGTGATTCAAGTGTGGGATGTAATAGCATAATGTTAATTGTGATTCAATTGTGGGATGTATTAGTATAATGTGAATTGTGATTCAAGTGTGGGATGTAATAGTATAACGTCAATTGTGTTTCAAGTGTGGCAATGCGCAGTGTCCCTGTAATTTGTTAAATTCTTGAAATTGTTTAGCCATTAATTTCAATTAATTCATAAAAGATTCCCATGGTATTCGGAATACTTTAGGGGATAAACATATTTGTCAGACAACCTGTATGTCATCTACAGAACAATAATAATGTTATTGCCCTGTCATTTTCACTGATTCTTCTAAACTTATTCGGGTATCAATGGATTATAACACAAAATGCCTTATTTCGGATTATACGCCTTCAATAATGCGTTATTTTCGATTGTCCACAGCAGATATTGCGTAACGTTTATATTGTACATAACAGATACTGTATTATTTTGGATTGAACACAACAGACTGTATTTGTTTTGGATTGAACACCACATATACTGCCTTATCGTGGATAGATCTTAATATGTACCGTCCGTCTTATAATGGATTGTACGGCATAGTTACTGCATTAGTTTGGATTGCGCACAACTTATATTGAGCTTTTATGGAATGTACACCACATATATTGTGTTATTCCCGACTGTACACCACAGATTGGGTTATTTTGAATTGTACGCCACAAACACTGCGTTATTCTTTATCGTACGAGAGAAATACTGACAAATGTTGGATTTTATTCCATATATACTGAGGTATTCTTTATTGTAGACAAATACTGACTGATGTTAGAGTTTACGCCATATATACCGCGTATTTGGGTTCGTATAATGTATAATTGTAATCTCGTATAAAACTTGGCAATGTATGTAGTAATCAAAGCAAGCCGTAATATTATTAACAAATTTTCTATAAATACTTATTTAAATTACCTACAATTTTACAACGTAAGTGTGCCATTATGAATGTGCCAAGCAAAACAGATTTTTATTTCATACATTTAAGTGAGATTTTGGTGTATTTGAAGGACGTGTCAAGGTTAAAATTTGCTTGATGTCTTTTCCTTTAAACACTTTATCGATCTTATCATGTAATGCATTAATGAAAAAATATCGTTTCTTTTTTATATTGCATAGCTTGTATATTGTACAACACATATAATGTTGTTGTTTTTGTTTTGTGGGGAGATTGTACACCACCGATACTGCCTTATATTTGATTATTCTTAATATGTACAGCCTTATAGTGGAATGTACGCCATAGGTACTGAGTTATTTTGGAATGTGCATGACAAGAAACTGCGCTTTTCTGGATTGTGCACCACGTGTACTGTGTTATGTTGAACTTTACACCATATATTTATTTGGAATAGAACGCCACATACACTGCTGTATTCTTTATTGCAGACAAATACTGTCTTATATTGCGTTTTTTGGTTCGTACACCATATATGATGCATAATTGTTATTTCGTATAAAACTTGGCAATGTATGTAGTGATCCATAGTATTATTAACACATTTTCTATCAACATTTTTTTCAATTATCTACATTTTTACAACGTAAGTATGCCATTATGAATGTGCCAAGCAAAACAGATTTTTATTTATACATTTAAATGAGATTTTGGTGTATTTGAAGGACATGTCTAATTTAAAATTTGTTCGATGCCATTTCCATTTTATGGTGGTACGGGATCATACTTGTTGCAAATATAGTCCGATTAGCAGTGTCTGTTGAGAAGTTAAGGAGTTAGACAGAAGGGTACTGGTTTGATTTGGATCATGTGGGCAGCCTGTACCAGCCTAGGTGGCTTTCCTTGGGTAGCATAATTTACAATTACATCTTTTGATTAAAATACCGTCCTACCGGATTTTATATCAAGAGAAAATAGAATATGCATTGCTGTAAAATATTTTCATTCAGCACGTTTGATTAAAATGTTGAGCGTGAAATGAACGAAGGAAAATACAAATGACGGACGTGATAGCGTGTAAGAGAGAGAGTACTAACATATTAAAAAGACAAGTACTTATGGCGGTTTGTCTCAGTTAAGATTTACTACACTAACTGATAACTTCCTCGGCAATCTCTAAGTTCTAACAACTCTTTCTTGCAAAGAATTTCAATTTGATGTATTTTATTGTCCAGAAGATTAAAATTAAATCAAGTTAAGCTGTAAATCAAGTTATGGAGAGAGGCAAGACTGAAGTTGACGTTGTAAATGACCTAATCTTCATCAGCATTGCAATGGAATATCCAATGTTATGACACTATTTTTTACCTGTTTTTCCAAACAATGTAATACCTTTCATATTTAGATCAATTCATAAACCTTGTTGCTTGTGCATGTTATTACTACATGTCTACTATATTACCTTACGAAAACCTATGTATTACATTAAAAAAATCGTGACACAGTTTGATGATTTAAATGACAGTATGAAAGGCCATCTGTGTTTGGGTCAGTGTTTAGGATAACGCACATTACAGTCGTGGGTTAAAACTATATGCAGTGATCTTCAGGAGTATTACAATGGGATATCCGAAGAAGGTCACTCTGATATACTTTGTACAATTAAGTAATTTTGTAAACGATTGATGTTGCGGCAAGTTTCTTTTATTTCATAGTCCCCATATTGCATGTACAATCCTCAAGATGAATAAAAGCGATCATAATGAAGATAAAGACATAGGAGTCACTTTTGTGCAAGTGGTATGAATTTCTTGATGAAGTCTTTGGTTAAAGAATTGTTCAGCCATTGTTTTGATTCAGGTGATCCACATGACAGTGGTATACATAATTTGTTAACATCTTTGGAGAAATATATATTTTTTTTATTGGATCCTTGATATATCATTGATAAGAATTGCTTTTCAAAGGAATGACTAAAGTTTCTAATAGGAGGCCAGACATGCATTTTTACTATAACTACCTAGCTTGAAAAAAAAATTATTTTTTTAAAATGTCATCTAGAAATTTATCACGAAATTCAGGCTAGAAATCTTTAAAAAGACATTCTCATTTTCACTGAATTTTGAATTACAGCACAACATAATGAGACACATTATATGGTTCACCTTATCCCATTATTGTTAATGAATAAAATGTGCAAATGAGAAGAGTTCGCACATAAAGACGTAACCACGATTTATCCAGCTCAATACACATTTCGTGCAACACACACTAATCACATGATAGTGTATGGCGTTGTTCGTGCGTTACATGGTTAATTGATCTTACCCAGGACACAAGGATATTGTATGTCACCCACACTGGATAACAGGGTTAATAGATATGACAAAAAATACAATACAATACTGTCCCATGTTGAGGGACAATTCTTTAACTATTAATTTACTGGCATTCACAGAGGTAAATAGTGTTATGAATTTGAAACATACTGATCTCAAGTTAGGTATAGTTGTATGCTTTATGAATAATCGTCTGATAACAGAGTTACGTTACTATGAACAATGCTGTTGTAGTTTTATGCGCTTATGACTTTGGCGGTGAATTAGCATGACTCACATGAAATGATGTAATACATGAATGCATTTTGGTGACACTGAAAAGAGATGTTCCATCGTTGCATCTACTATTGTGTTAGTCACGGTCTTAAGTCAATATCATGACTGCACCACTTAATTCCCAATGTCTCAATGTTAGCTGAACAGTCTGGTTTATTGAAAGACCTATCAAATGTGCTATAATTCATACAGATCGTGTGAGTTGCAAGCACTGTGCCTATTGACCTATCCTCCTAGTCTTAAAACAGCAGTTGCAGAACGAGACATTTTTGGTTTGTAGAAGTGATTATTACCAACACTAGACACTACATTCCTCATAATATTCAAACTGAGTATTTTACATAGTTGTGTCATGCATAATGATTGACACATGAAATCATATAAACAAGGCACTTCTAATGATTTAAAATTAAGTCAGCTCAATAGACTCTAATTTTAATTTTGTAAACAAAAGTGAATGCCATTTACTTTTTAGGAAAAAAAATCCCTGTATTGCATTGAAATAGAGAACTGCTGAAAAGATTTAATTGTAACCTTTCCATGTTCTTGAAATAACAAACTTTATTTGGAGATGCCTAATTGTATGGAATGACAATAGAAATTTTTTTAATGCGATATAAAGGTTTTAATTCAAGCTAATTTGGTTTCAGATTAGCTCTTTGTATGTAAATTTTAAAGCCTGCATATCACTCGGACAATCTTGGTTTCTTAACTATGGCATATAAATGTATTGTCGGAAAAGAAGTTAATTGTCACAGTCATCAGATATATGTATCCACTCAGGAGTTAACAATACAACATACATTCAACGGCATTCAATACTAACGGCTAATTAGACTTTGCATACATATACAATACAATGTTTTGTATACAGATAGCGTAGTCAGTCAAACGATACCAAATATCTTTCAATATTTTCAAACATAGATAACAATAGCAATCAACAGAGTTGAACTATTCAAGCTGTAAGATGTTCTCAGTGGGGGATGTTTTTAAATCGTATTATAAAGTATGTCTGTTATTAGCCAAAAATGCAATAATGATTTAGTTTTATATGTTCTCAGTGGGAGATGTTTTTAAATCGTAATTTAAAGTATGTCTTTAATGAGCCAAAAAGACATAAATGGTAAAGTTCCCAATATGTTATCTGTGTGTGGGGGGGAGGGGGGCTGTCTTTAAATCATTCTGCGATTGTGTCATTTTTGAGTCTACAAGCGCTCCTAGCAGAGATTAGTAAATCTTCTCCGTGGGTTTTTTTCAAGTCGTATTTTAAATATCTTTAAATAAATTCGTAATAATGTAGTTGTTTTATTGTTATTTTAAATCATATTTTGGAATTTTATCTTTTATGAAGAAAGTGTGCAAGTATGACAAGCCACTGACGAAATTAATCAATAACAAAGGCTAAGAGATGGACTAATGAAAACATTGGGACTGTCACAGTGATGTGAGAGTACACACCTACTCATATCTCTTTGCGCTGGATGAGGGTAGTATAAATACAAGTTTTTATTGGACCGTCCATCTGAATGTCCATCTAACCATGAACTTATTTTCTGCACAATGATTTCGGTTATTCACCATTTACAGTTATCATACTTTGTGGATAGCTTTCACTAGTCGTATTGACGAAGAAATTTGGGAGTAACTAGCTAAAACATATCAATCTCGCAGTGACTGAAAGCAGAAAGATGATTTCTTCACAATGACATTAGCTTTACGACACACATGGAACAAAAAGTTTAGTGTATAGTTTGCACCAGAAATACAAAAAGCCTGTTAATGCTACATACGAAAGGTTAAAGGTCGAGGCACTATAATTTCAAGACGCAAAATGTTTTCTGTACATAAAGCTGAGTTCTCAACCACGTGCCTTCTTTAATGTTTGTAGATGACTTGCACACTGGGAGAAGAAACAATTATTGATTGTGTGATTTGTTATTCGTTGGTAAAATGTCAAATTAACTTTATCGGATAGAATCAAATGTTTTATTGCATAGTAAGTAGTAGTTTTAGTTCTTGATTAAATACCTTGACTAAGCTTGTATTGAACTTGTACTTCAGACACTGAATACGACAATATGATGTCGGTTAATGTAAGATAGAAAAGTCAAGGCTATGACCATATGATGTCGGTTAATGTAAGATAGAAAAGTCAAGGTTATTACAATATGATGTCGGTTAATGTAAGATAGAAAAGTCAAGGTTATTACAATATGATGTCGGTTAATGTAAGATAGAAAAGTCAAGGTTATTACAATATGATGTCGGTTAATGTAAGATAGAAAAGTCAAGGTTATTACAATATGATGTCGGTTAATTTAAGATAGAAAAGTCAAGGTTATTACAATATGATGTCGGTTAATGTAATATAGATAAGACAAGGCTATGACCATATGATGTCGGTTAATGTAAGATAGACAAGTCAACGCTAGGACCATATGATGTCGGTTAATGTAAGATAGAAATGTCAAGATTATGACAATATCATGTCCGTTAATGTAAGATAGAAAAATCAAGATTATGACATTATGATGTCGGTTAATGTAAGATAGTAAAATCAAGGTTAAAACAATATGATGTCGCTTAATGTAAGATAGAAAAGTAAAGGTTATTACAATATGATGTCGGTTAATTTAAGATAGAAAAGTCAAGGTTATTACAATATGATGTCGGTTAATGTAATATAGATAAGACAAGGCTATGACCATATGATGTCGGTTAATGTAAGATAGACAAGTCAACGCTAGGACCATATGATGTCGGTTAATGTAAGATAGAAATGTCAAGATTATGACAATATCATGTCCGTTAATGTAAGATAGAAAAATCAAGATTATGACATTATGATGTCGGTTAATGTAAGATAGTAAAATCAAGGTTAAAACAATATGATGTCGCTTAATGTAAGATAGAAAAGTAAAGTTTATGCCAATATGATGTCGGTTAATGTAATATAGATAAGACAAGGCTATGACCATATGATGTCGGTTAATGTAAGATAGACAAGTCAACGCTAGGACCATATGATGTCGGTTAATGTAAGATAGAAATGTCAAGGTTACAACAATATGATGTTCGGTTAATGTAAGATAGAAAAGTCAAGGCTATGACAATATGATGTCGGTCAATGTAATATAGACAAGTCAACGTTAGGACAATATGATGTCGGTTAATGTAAGATAGACAAGTCAAGGTTATGCCAATATGATGTGGGTTAATGTAATATAGACAAGACAAGGCTATGACCATATGATGTCGCTTAATGTAAGATAGAAAAGTCAAGGTTCAAGGTAATAGCAGCCCACAACAAGAGTTGTTTATCTTAAATTGTGAATGATTTCCATACGTAACAAGAGTTGTTTATCTTAAATTGTGAATGGTTTCCATACATGACAAAAGTTGTTTATCTTAAATTGTGAATGGTTTCCATACATAACATATTATGTATCAGTTCTTCTTATCGAATCAATAATATAATAATAAAAATATTCATTGCAACGCTTGTTGCCTCAAACAATAAAGACGTTAATTTAAGATGATTCGTCACTGTGACATTTGTGGAGAGGTTAATTTGAAATGTGTACATCACGGCGATATTAGTTCAGTTTTTCACACGCTGATTGTAAATGAGAAACAATGCCTCATTTAGAAATAAACCCAGACAGCTACCATTTTGTTAAGATTAATAAGATAATTTTTCCCGTCCGTTGGTACTTAAATAGTAGGATGTATCAAGTGTCCCAATACGAACAGATCAAGACGCTGATATCAAGTGTAATGATCTAAATGATACACAATCACGCACTTTAGTACGTGACTAGTAATGCTGGAGAGAGAGAGACATAGACAGAGACAGACAAGGAGACAGACAAGGAGGCAGACAGATATACAGACAGACAGTCAAACAGAGACAGACATACATAAAAACAGATATACAGACAGACTGACATACAGACAGACAGACAATATGATATAGGAAGAAAGTATTACCTGTGTGAAGATTTAAGGTACAACTAAAGCATACAGCTCTTCTGTTATAACAAAATTAAATCATCGATGTCTGAGTCTGATATTTTGAAACATTAGCTCGGTTCATTTTCTTTATTTACAACAAGCTGTTATTGTGTCTGAATTAGTCGTTATTGTGATATAGGTACATATATGATACAAGTATGATTTTAGGGGTGGAATAAAAGCATATACAATTTTCATATATTTTGTTACATTGTATATGTTTGTATGTCACACTGTAACGTTCGATACTTATCGAAATATTACCGAGAGCATGGATGATTTCAAACGTATATGTGGACTTAAAGTTTGCTTTTGTAATGACGACACCTACCTCGTAGTAACAACTTGGTAAGATAAATAAAACACCATACCACGATCATCATACTGTTAGGAGAAATAAAACACCATACCACGATAACCATACTGTTAGGAGAAATAAAACACCATACCACGATAACCATACTGTTAGGAGAAATAAAACACCATACCACGATAACCATACTGTTAGGAGAAATAAAACACCATACCACGATAACCATACTGTTAGGAGAAATAAAACACCATACCACGATAACCATACTGTTAGGAGAGTGTATGGTACTAATTATTTATTTCGTTTCCTTAATGCAATACAAGCAACAAAATGTACATGACATACGTAGGTATAATCGGTAAAAACGTATGAATATTGTCGAGAACGTTTTAATCCAGCTTGAATGAATTATGAGACAAATATATGAGACATAAATTATGGATATGACTGTGTCATTAATCGTAGTCTGTTGTGTACTAGTCAGTATATCTTTAAAGCTTGCATCTTGACCTGGACCTAACATTTTGTACAATTTTCACATTGAGAGTTTTGTGCATAATTTTATGAGAGAATACCGTTTATCAAGGATATGCCGACATGTTCATTATTTTGAGTCAATCAAAACTTAAATTTCTGTTTTGCAACCCTGGTTGTAACATGGATGGAACTTCCTTTTAGAGAATAATCGGCACATACGTTTGAACAGTTATATAAGTCCATGTTTTATAATCCAGTTATTGAAGATAATGGTCTCTCTCTCTCTCTCTCTCTCTCTCTCTCTCTCTCTCTCTCTCTCTCTCTCTGTATATATATATATATATATATATATATATATATATATCTGTATGTATGTCTGTATGGTTGTCTATCTATCTATCTATCTATCTATCTATCTATCTATCTATCTATCTATCTATCTATCTATCTATCTATCTATCTATCTATCTATCTATCTATCTATCCACATTTATAGATTAAAGAATTATTTTAACGAATTTTTTCGGGATCTTATTTTTTGCTACTGATGATAGAGTGTTCCAACTAAAATATATTTCATTAATGTTTCACAATTTAAATATTAATATTAACACGTGGCAGACAGAAGCAATTAATGTAAACATTACGAATCAACAGAAGCATAGTCGCAAAATTGCTCCACTGCAAAAGCACAACCCTCATGACAGCTGTGGATGTACATATCAATCAATTTATTACAAGTTATGGAATCACAACATACAATATATATTCAAAAGAAAATAGCTTTTGAGCCTAAGCAGTATCGGTGTGTTAGAGCCTTTATTTGTGCTGTATGTGGTTCATGGTTCAATTCTCTGCATATGTGTGTAAAGCATTTGTTTGTGCTGTATATGGTTCAAGGTTCCATTCGCTCTATAAGTGTCTAAATCATTTACTTGTGGTGTATGTGGTTCATGGCTCCATTCGCTCTATAAGTGTCTAAATCATTTGCTTGTGGTGTATGTTGTTCATGGGTCCATTCGCTCTATAAGTGTCTAAATCATATGCTTGTGGTGTATGTTGTTCATGGTTCCATTCGCTCTATAAGTGTCTAAATCATTTGCTTGTGGTGTATGTTGTTCATGGTTCCATTTGCTCTAGAAGTGTCTAAATCATTTGCTTGTGGTGTATGTTGTTCATGGTTCCATTCGCTCTCTAAGTGTCTAAATCATTTGCTTGTGGTGTATGTTGTTCATGGGTCCATTCGCTCTATAAGTGTCTAAATCATTTGCTTGTGGTGTATGTTGTTCATGGTTCCATTCGCTCTATAAGTGTCTAAATCATTTGCTTGTGGTGTATGTGGTTCATGGTTCCATTCGCTCTATAAGTGTCTAAATCATTTGCTTGTGGTATTTGTTGTTCATGGTTCCATTCGCTATATAAGTGTCTAAATCATTTGCTTGTGGTGTATGTGGTTCATGGTTCCATTCGCTCCATAGGTGTCTAAAGCGTTTGTTTGTGGTGTATTTGGTTCATGGTTCCATTCCCTGTATAGGTGTTTATAAGTCAGCGGTCTGTCAGTACAGATGTTCTCTCAGTTGTGAGTTTCGTCTACTTTAAGACCTGTTGATGCAATTCCAAAACACTCAATAATATCACATATAATGATATCAGTAATTTATATTATGTTGATTTGAGTTGATTGAGTCATTTATTATACATCATGGAAAAGAAATAGTAATTGATATAACGATGCAAACGAACACTGGACCCTGAATTACCTGAGTAGGTGTGAAACTAATGACTCTTCGACTGCGTGTCCGACGCTCTACCAACTGAACTGCCACGTGCTAGAAAATAAATGATAACAAAAGATTCATTGTACATAAAGCTTGAAACAATACATATATAGACTGGTGTACTGATCTACTGGTAAAGCGAATTAATATTTCATGAAAATCATTGATTTTGATGTGTTGCTACAGACCGTACATTTTCCGACATAACAATGATGACTTATCTTTAAGAAAAAAGGACACGTCCTCTCCAACCCCCTCCCACACACAGTGGCTTACTCACGAATGAATTGCTGAATGACGTTATTTTCTGGCAAATAGTAGAAGTGTTTGTAAAACGAAAATGAATGAAGTTGTTGCAGAAGTCTCGACATGAACACAAATGTGTAACGTATCAAATATTTAACTATACTGGTCCACGTTTTGCATATGCTACAACATATAGACTAATCATTTATCGATCAGAATTATTAGGGAATCGGAATAAATCAGAAATAGCATTTCGTTACTATCTTAGGATGAAAAACTCTTATTTGTGTGAATTTTACATGTTCTTTCAATGATTCCGTATTTGGGTATATTGATGTAAATATTTATATAGCTAGATTCAACAAGTGATCGTACATAACCAAGCAGATGTTATATAATCATTTATTACACATTTGTTGGCAGATGCTGTACAACAATGAATGACACACAAGCAGTCAAATGAGATACAGCACACATGTAGACAATAATTAATCACACGCTGAGGCTGTGCCGCTATTGATCATCTACACAGAAAAGCGAATGCTGTACAGTTCAGCCAATACTTGTAGGAATATTGTGTACAATAATTTACCATATAGAGGCAGGTAGATGCTGTACGACAATTTATCATACACAAGCTGGTGTATGGATTAGTTTATCTAATTATAGTGATATATCATATGTATGTGCTTACACATTTATCAAAAGCCATACATACATACGGATGACATTTGCAATGGCAATGTGTTATGTCCCTGTGATTTGGATTATTAGCATTGCTTTAACCATGTTTGAGTCATATCGCTACGATGCTGCAGTGTGGCAGTTTCTAGAGATGTCTATCACTGGGGCATCATGCAGAACCACCATATACCCTGGTATGTCGTCCCATGAATCGTAAGCAAAACAGACCTAATTTTCCTAAGAGAACGTCTCTGTGACCAGGCCATTTAATAATAAAGCATATGTCAGATATATGATTTAGTTTTAGATATTGTGCTAGTGAAATGATACGGATTAAGAAATTGTTTAAGCGACTGGCCTTAGCTTAAGAAAATACCTGTCAGATATCGACCGTAGCTTAATGAATGCCGTTCAGATATAGGCCATCGCTTAATAGAATAACTGTCAAAGCTAGTCCGTAGTTTAAGATACAATCTGTCAGAGATAATGCCGGCATTTTCTTATTTCTAATGAATATACATAATCGTGCTTAACCAATCACTGCAAGCGCGATTCAGTTTTTTCGCATTTGTGACACAATTGACTCTTTATACTGTTTCGAATGAGCCAAAGTTACTCACGATACTTCTTCATGTTGTGACAAGTGCTACAGGACGTTTATGTACACAAAGTACCACAAGACACTAACCGAAACGTTCGAGATACTAAGATAACACACATAGACTATCACGTGTCACTTCTAAATAATAACTCGTTGTGGTGTCACATTGTGCAATGGGACAAACATGCTTAAATTACGTAAAAGGGTATTATGCTAGAAGCAGAGATAAACAAATATCAATTTATTTATGTTCAGATTTGATGTTAAAAGTATTGTGAACATTGGCTAACATATAATTAAATGCATGTGGGTTAACTTAAAGACACTCAATGGCTATAAAATAATAATCCAATGGCTGAACAAATAATAGCAAACAACAAATGTTCAGAGCCGTGAGAAACATTCAATTTGTTGGATAAAATCCTATAACTTATGAATAAAATCTTTAGAAAAACTCAATAGCTGATATGTAGCAATATGTCTCACAGTCACGTTATCATGACCACCGGGTCGACCAGTCCTAACACTAACTTCTTACTGCGAAGCACCATGCAAGGCAGATGATATTGTCATTTTTCTAGTCCGAACAAGCAGTCTCCGAGGCGGAAGCTCCAAGTCTGTATGGTACTACTAAATGGTCTGTTTCATGACACAAAGTGATAAAAAGCAGAACCAGATCATCATCATCATCATCATCATCATCATCACCATCATCATTACTACATCATCTACTGCTCTTCATTTCATATATGTATGTATGTATGTATGTATGTATGTATGTATGTATGTATGTATGTATGTATGTATGTGTGTGTGTGTGTGTGTGTGTGTGTGTGTGTGTGTGTGTGTGTGTGTGTGTGTGTGTGTGTGTGTGTGTGATTATGTATGCATGTATACATACGTTTAATTATCTCTGTCTCTTTCTTTCTTTATTCATCATTTCCCTTTATAAAATTGCGAAAATCATTTCATAATCTATATTTATCAAAAGATCTTTCCTCAAAAAAAGAAATAAAGAAAATGAATGTCCAACAATACTTAAATCGCATGAAAGAGATTCGGATATGCTTTGTGTTTAACAAAGGGACAGTCTACCAAATTCAATGAAGTATGTATAAATTGGAAAGTCCAGTAATCTGTCCGAAATACTCATTTTGGCAGGTGTCCTTACTATACACCTTTGCCCCCTTTAAGATCCTACTGAACGAAAAGTGTATTGTGCATATGATTGAAAATGATAAGTTTTTACGAATATTAGGTTTTTTCCTCGGAATTTGTTACTGCCCGTCCAGTAAGAATTGAAATTCAGAATTTCATATGTCATAATCTATTGATGGGTAATCGTTTCATTCGACATCAATATTATCATCATATTTAATTTGTGTCACACTACAATTTAATTTACAAGACATTCAGACTCGCTATTTGTTTAATTAATCGGATCCCTATGACCGTAACTGTACCCTTTAGGATATTATTAAAGCAAGATGATATTTATTATGAGATCAGTCATAACGGAATGTATGACGGAATGAGTCATAGTGGACATTTACCCTTGTCTCCTGAGTAATTAATTGTCAAAACAAAATAGACTTCACATATTGTTACTTTTATATTTCATCATGTTGGAAATTATACTTACAATTGCACATAATGTGTATCTTTCACATGTTTTCAATTTCCAGCTTATGCATGGATACATACATTCTTATATACGTACAGACATAAACACATATATACATACATACCTACATAAATAAATACAGACATAAACACATACATAAATGGTTTGACATGAAGTGCAATTGTCTTGGAATGACAAGGCTTGAGGTACCGTAATACACTACTTCTGTACGTAAATACGTATGAGTCAGCTTGTTCCATTAGATTTAAAAATACAACTGCACACTACAGAATGTATCCTAAATGATGCAATATGAAACACGTTCTAATATATGAACCAGTGAAAACGAGAAATGTGTTTCAGCTGCTGATAAAAAATAAAAGACACTGGCACAAAAAGTACATCAAATAATATATTAACAAAACTCGTACAAATAGAAGTATAAAATGTTATTCCAAACACTTGTCTACAAAGTACTGGCACAAGGATACGTTGAAATAGATAAAGATATTTAATATCATTCTCTTCAATAATACAACGGGGACTCTTCTATTCTTAATAAAGGTGACTCACACACAGCCTTGATAGATGCACGTATGGTAAGTATTCTTAATAAAGGTGACTCACACACAGCCTTGATAGATGTAGGTATGGTAACTATTCTTCATACATTCTTTTTTATATATTTATGCATCGTGACTATTCTTAACATAAACAACCTTTATATATGTATATATCTGAGATACGGATTTAATATAATAATCTCAATTTGTCCTAAAAACCTAAGAAGTATCACATACAATAGAAAAGAAACTAATACATTCTTGATGTTTTAAAAAAATTGTTTAATCATTTTTTGAGAAGTTCTAGGAACCATTTTATGGAATATTCCAGTTTTCTGTCTTTCAAATTAGCTAGCAGTTATTTTAGTTAGTTTTGAAGAAAAGATAAACCTGTTCTTCACAACAGTTTGTATATTGTCTATGTTGTATTCAGAATGCATTGATATACACGTATATCAATTGAAAATATCTGAGCTGCGTCTGGAAAAAATAAAAACTGTATATAGTTCGTCAGTACAATTGCATTTTTTGCTTTTGTGTAATATTTATGTTCAAATGGAAATGGTGTGCAATACCCCATTTCCATGCAATAAATAGGATACGCGTGCAAATGTGCACAAAGCAAGCACGAAAACAGAGAGTAGTACTTTACATTTTGTGCACATTTTTGCGTGCAAATGTGTTGCCATGAATAATGTGACATATTTATGCAAATCCATGTGTGTTGATGTGGGTTTTCTTCTGTGCATGCTTATGTATTTTTAGTGTTAATGTATGCACAAAACTATTAGAATATGCATGGCGTATATAATACATTCATCATACAGTTTCAGTAGCTGCAGACACAAAGTAAGTATGCGCTGATGACATACTTACCTGTCACATGAGTCGACGTCGATGCCGAGTGCCAGATGTTCACACTTTTTCTTAACATTTTCAGATAAACTTTTATGTAATATAGTTTGCATATTTTCACAGCACGTTTAGAATATTATTTAACATATCAATGGAAGGAAATGAGAATTAAGTGTCTTTCCCAAGTGTAGATAATCAGATAAGCAAATAAAATAAATCCTTAAACAACTGATATTGTCGTCTATCGATATTCAAAAGTAAATTGAAACTTCATGTAAAGGTCAAATATAATCTGAGAAAAAAATTATATTTGAAAATATGTTTATATTGGTTATATCAACAGCTTCACATTCTTTGTCGAATTATGTAAAACACGCGATTCAAACCAAACTATATGTGGTCTCAACAATTAGAAACCCTTTGCCCGAGTTTGCATATAAATATTTGTATTATCTTAGCAAATAATTTCCATATAAACAAGTGCTGCTGACTGTGTATTAGAGGGATTAGATGAACAATACCGATCATGACGTGTTAACTATATGTATGTATACTCGAGTATTTTCCAAGTAGAAATATACTATTAGGAAATTATAGGCACTACTTTCGATCTCCATTAGGGACAGGCAGAGGAATATTACAAAAGACACATACATACCATATAAATATGTCACATACACCATACAAATATAATATAAACACAACATAAATACCTTCAAGTACCACACAATATCACAAAAAAATAATATACAAATGTCACGCTAAATTCTAAACAAATACTATATAAATGCCACAAAATAGAACAAAAATATTACATAAATGCCTTACAAATAGGCAGAAACATAATACACACAAATACTAAATAGATCTCACCTCATAAATGCAGCTCAAATGCCACACAAATATCAAACAAATCCCCAAAAATACAATCAAAATACCATATGATTCACACGTTTCTAAATTAGCATAAATCTGCCACACAATTAATATACAACTACCATACAAAAATCATACAACTACCACACAAATGCCATACAACTACCACACAAATGCCATAACTACCACGCAAATGCCATAACTACCACACAAATGCCATAACTACCACACAAATGCCATAACTACCACACAAATGCCATACAACTACCACACCAGTGCCATACAACTACCACACCAATGCATTACAACTACCACACAAATGCCATAACTACCACACCAATGCCATAACTACCACACAAATGCCATAACTACCACACAAATGCCATACAACTACCACACCAATGCCATACAACTACCACACAAATGCCATACAACTACCACACAAATGCCATACAACTACCACACCAATGCCATACAAATACCACACAAATTCCATACAACTACCACACAAATGCCATACAACTACCACACCAATGCCATACAACTACCACACAAATGCCATACAACTACCACTCAAATGCCTTAATTACCATGCAAATTCCATACAACTACCGCAGAAATACTATACAACTACCACACAAATGCCATGCAAATACAATATAAACATATTCAACATGTGCATAATCATGTCGTATATATATATATATATATATATATATATATATATATATATATATATATATATATATATATATACAGACTGCTTTTCCACACAAATTCCATACAACTACCACACAAATGCCATACAACTACCACACAAACGCCATAACTACCACGCAAATGCCATACAACTACCACACAAATGCCATACAACTACCACTCAAATGCCTTAATTACCATGCAAATTCCATACAACTACCGCAGAAATACTATACAACTACAACACAAATGCCATGCAAATACAATATAAACATATTCAACATGTGCATAATCATATCGTATATATATATATATATATATATATATATATATATATATATATATATATATATATATATATATATATATATATATATACAGACTGCTTTTCCACACAAATTCCATACAACTACCACACAAATGCCATACAACTACCACACAAATGCCATACAACTACCACGCAAACGCCATAACTACCACGCAAATGCCATACAACTACCACGCAAACGCCATAACTGCCACGCAAATGCCATACAACTACCACGCAAATACTATACAACTACCACACACACAAATGCCATGCAAATACAATATAAACATATTCAACATGTTCATAATCATGTCTTATATATATATATATATATATATATATATATATATATATATATATATATATATACAGAGAGAGAGAGAGAGAGACTGCATTTTCGTTTCCGAGTTTTCTTTTTTCTTTCTTTTGCTGCAAGAGTTAGAAAAGTTATTTAATGGATCAGAAAGTGGTTTTCTAGTATTAATTGGTTTACAAATATTCTTATTTAGGTAACGCAATTAGTCTTTACATGATTTGTAAAATAACGCGCCTTTGTATATCACTGCATTACCAAGTCAAGAATGGTTTGGTTAAGAGACTAATGTCGAAACATTGCTGAGCATTTGTCCCTTCGCTTCGATTCTCGGCATATTACGCAGTCCAAGCTGAGATCTGTTTGACCAAATACCCTACCCACCAGCCCGCTTAATGTCGGCCTCTCAGCTTACCACACATACAGCATCTTTCTTTTTCCTACCGGGTCATCTGGCACAGCCTTACGCGAGAACTCCAGTGTCAGCAATCTCATAAACGAGAAGTAGAAGAACCTGGGTCGCTGGGCGGAACACTTTGACGGTGTCCTCAACAAAGCCTCTTCCATCAACGATGAAACTATAAACCGTCTATCTCAGGTGGAGATCAACGATAGATTGGCGGATCCTCTGATAGTGTTGGAAACTCATAACGCCTTCGAGATCCTGTTTAACTGGAAAACCCCAGGAGCAGACTCCAGGTCCAATTTTGTAGGACATGTAACCAGAAACACATACCACAGGAATTCAAATATGTTTTCATCATCCACATTTACAAACTCAAAACTTCAATGACAATTGCTAATCCTGCGACAATCACAGATCAACCTTGATAATCTGCACCGCTGGCAAGGTTCTCGCCAGGCTACTGATGAACAGACTCACTGATAATCTTGATCATGGACTATGGTCAGAAAGACAGTGCAGCTTCAGAAAGGAGAGGGGCACCATCGACATTATATTTGCTGCCAGGCAGATGCAAAACAAGTGTCTTGAACAAAATGTTCAGCTATACACCACAGTCGTTAACCTGACTAAAGCATTCAACACTGTCAGCCGGGACGGCCTTTGGAAGATCATGCCAAGATTTGAAGTCCAGAAGTCTTCATTAAAATGGGGAGGCAATTTCTTGATGGCATACTTGCCATATTCCAGGACCAGGGTACATATTCAGCCTAATGTTCTTCGCAATGTTGATGGATACGTTCGAGGATAGTGATGTGGGAGTAAGTATCTGATAGCGTATTGATGGGAAGTTGTTGAAGCTGAGAGTTTCCAAACAAATTCAAAATCCAGGTTGAGAACATTCGCCATCGCCTGTTTGCTGATAACTGTGCATTTGCAATAAACCAAGGATCTTTTGTCACAATTTGCATCAACTTCGGACTCACCATCTATATCTGTAAGAACACGGTTCTGCATCAGTGAGCTCCAGGAAAAGATTACCTGGAACCATCAGTCAATGGGTAAATGCTCAAAAATGTAGATAGGTCCACATCCCTCGGAAGCACCCTCTCACAAACAGTCCACTTAGGCGATGAGGTCAACAATAAAAGTTTGCCAAAGCCATCATAGCATTTGGCAGACCCAGCTCAAATGTCTGTGATAGAAGAGGCATCAATCTTGCCACCAAACTCAAAGTATACGCAGTGGTTGTTTCCCTACCCTACTCTATGCTTGCGAGATCTGGACTGTGTAAAGCTTAAGTCTTAAAAGACTTGAGCTCCCACAGAAAGCTACTGCAAATCCGATGGAAGGACAAGGTGCCGGACACAGTGGTGCTCAACTCAGCCGGCATTACAAACATACACTATGCTGTGGTAGGCACAGCTCTATTGGGATGGCCATATTGTATGCACGCCTGGAAAACACCTACATCAGAAGGTCTTCTATGGAGAGCTACATCAAGACATATCTCACGGTGGTCACAAACGACACCCTCAATGCCTCACTGAAAAACGTAGGCAATGACCCTGACAGATGGGATGGCTGATGAGCCGCTTTGACTCAGTCAGGTCAATGCCAGTGCGGAAGACTTCAAGCAGGAAAGACGGGTCGACGAAGATGCAAAACGAGTTCTGCGCAAAGCTAGGAACAGTCGTACCGCAACTCCTAGTCAGCAACCTGTACATCCATGTTCCCACTGCAACAGACTCTTCCAGGTCCAGATCTGACTCATCCGCCATCCCCAAATTGATCTCCCAGTGAATCTATGAAATTAAATGGCACCATCATCAACATAATGTAATATAGCAACATTTTATCTTGAAAATCTTATTACATACTAGTAGCAATTGAAAAGCATAATGCAATAAGGCAAGATTTTAGTGTGAAAACCAATAAAAATTAAAACTATATACTGGGATGCACAATATTACACGACAAGTTATCAACGACGCTTCAGTTTTTAAAATACAGATGAACTGGGGCAAGTGAAAAAATTTCTGACCAGAATGAGATTCTCTAGTTATTACATTATCACTGTGGTACGTTTGCAACGTAGACTTTCAATTAACAGATTTAAAAATAGGACGTTTTTAAGGCTTTCTTAGGTTAAATAAGTTGTTATCTACAACAGTAACATAGTAAGCATGATCTATCCACTTATGAGATTGAAGTAAATGAACATTTGCAAGTGGTCTTTTGTGTTTCTCGATACGTTTTCGCTGTAAAAGTTTTTGCAAACCAACATTCTCGTAAACGTATTAGTTGGTAATAACCAATAATTTACAAGTGATCTTCAATATTCTTTTACATACTGTTTAAATGTTTCAATGTTTAAAACAATCTGGATGTACTGAGACATAACATTCAGATAATGACCTAATTTAGCTTTCATAAATTCATAAATTGTTGCCGTATGCGTAAAATTTTCTAGTTGAGAACCGGTCAGGTCAGGTGTAAAAAGGTATGCTCTTGAGATCGATTATCAGTTGATGTCATATCCTAATCTATCAATTTGTTGTGTACAGACAAAAAATCATTTCCTCACATGTTTATATTTAGTCATTTTAATTTGCAATGTGACATACGTGTTTTGCAAACATTAACCTAGTTACAAAAATTGTCATTTTAATTTGCAATGTGACATACGTGTTTTACAAACATTAACCTAGTTACACAAATTGTTTTATCATACTGCGTGTTCCTCGCTTGACAAGATTTTTAACATTGCAGAGCAGATACTGAAGTTGTGGTTTCGTGCTCATTGATCCTATTATTACATACACAATACTGTTTAAATCGGATGTTTCAACTGCTTGAAGGATACTCAAGACACAGGAGTGTCATTGTATGTTTCATGAAAACGGTAACTGATCTATTAAATCAAAGCAAATCAGTAATGTATTATGATGATTATGTTGAGATAGTTTGCATTAATTAATAAACAGATGACAACCAAACTTATTTGTTCCATCTTTACTAATCATGATATGATCCGTGCATTTACTAATATTTTTGTAATATTGCAGTTTTCGACAAAATGTCATTCTTGTTTTTTGTATGATACGTGTGATATTTCGTATATATTTAGCTAAACAAACATGCACCTGCGCACCTGAGCAAGTATTAAAAGATCATGTACAGTTACATATGTATATTAACAGGTATACCTATTTTAAGGCATTTAGCCCACTATATATATATATATATATATATATATATATATATATATATATATAGGTAAATTAAAACCAGTGTTTATTAGGAACTATTCATTAGCAAGCGTGTACGAATATAAATATACATATATTTTAGTTGTGGCAGTTGCCAGCATAAGTGTGAACTACCTTTTTAAGCACAAATTGTTATATCGATGGGAAACCCATATATATATATATATATATATATATATATATATATATATATATATATATATATATATATATATGGGATAAAAAAAACAACACAAACGCCGATAAATTTGTGCGACTAGTTTCGCATTTATGCTTCTTCAGGCACACAATTTTATTGAAAGAAACTGATGACGTCTATAAAGTTATAAACAATTACATCATTAACACAACGTCATGCTTTTGAAAGAAGCGGATGACGTCTATATATCAATATATATGTAGTTATATGTATTACTGTTAGTCTCTACATTATAATCTCATTATATATATATATATATATATATATATATATATATATATATATATATATATATATATATATATATATATATATAGATATATATATTTGAGTATACAGGTTTTCATAAACGTATTGATTTACTTCAATATTATATATATATATATATTAAAATGTATTTATTAGTAATTTAGTAATTTACATAACGACTTACATAACAATAATTTGATGACATGTTTCGAAAACTCATTTGTTTTTATTAAATAATCTATAATTATTTCTTAAAATGTTTCAGGGTGAGAAAACTGATATCGCATAAACGGCAATACTCTTTGTTCTTATATGTCGGCCGGTTTAATTTTCATTCATCATCAACATTACCATCATCATCATCATCATCTTTTTTTCTTCAGTATGAAGATATCTTTAACATTTTGAAAACTGTAGACCCTGTATCTTGCACTGATGTAACGGAAAAGGATACAAAAGGATTAAACAACGGACAAAAAAAACACAAGCATAATGTACTTTAATATAGGCATTTCACAAATAATTATCCACATGAATCGTACAAATTGTCAGTGTCTGAACTTCCTTGACCTATTTATGTTCGTTATTCAATCACCCATATAGTCTAAGATCGGCTTATCTCTTCTACAAATAGTATTGGGGGAATCTTGATTGAATATATTAATTATATCGATGAAGCATATATTTTAATTTTATGACAAGTATATTCATATTTTAAAAGATGGAGAAATACTAGATATGTATGTATTCCTTGTATCCAAAAGTAAATGACAATCTAATTTAGCGTAAATATTTTCTAACCGAATACGAGTGAAAGCTTGCTGTGGTCAAACACTACATAAATGAATGCACCAATAAGATAGCTTGCCAAGCTCACAAAAATACACTATTTAATGCAGGTGTAAGCAAATGTACCAAAGCC
Source organism: Unio pictorum (assembly GCA_030141615.1). Taxonomy (NCBI): domain Eukaryota; kingdom Metazoa; phylum Mollusca; class Bivalvia; order Unionida; family Unionidae; genus Unio; species Unio pictorum. The sequence goes on from JARLTB010000245.1 coordinate 319,674, forward strand.
ATATAATACCCGATTGAAAGCAGAAATAAACATGTTTTGCCAAGGCAGAGAATACATGATTGAATGTAGAAATAAGCAAATTATAAAAGATCGCAAAATACATGATTAAATGCAGTATTATCCTACTTTCCCAATGTTATACAATACAGAAATAAACAAGCTTGCCAAGATCATGCAAAAAACGCATTGTAGTAAGACTGCCTTAAAGGCCCTAATTTCAGTTTAATTTGAAACTAGCTCAGACCTCTTTATGATACATAAACCATCTCTGCTGATTGTGTTTATGATGGTATGATGCCACATCGTTGTAATATTATCCCAAAACATTTAAACAGTACATTACCATTGTAAGATATAATGCCATCAGCCATTATTGCAATACGTTCACTTAAGTATATTTGTTGAACAGAGACGGGAAACAAATATATTGTCATTAGGTGAAACATATTATTTCGATCTGGCAGCACATGGAATCAATATATGTTTCTTCTAGAGACATAGTCATATGTGTCTGTTTGTGTGTAATACATATATCTTACAATTCTTTGTAGTAAACAGTATATAGATGTGTAGTGCTTGATTATAGCAGGTTTCCTGATTTACTCTGATAAATGCATTACTGCTTAAGGTTATTGCATGGCCCTTAGCATCAATAAGCATTCCTTTTTAAGGATCATAGTCTATATAGGGTTGACATGGAAACCGGCCGAACGAAACACATCTGTCAGGTATAGTTAGAGTCATTTTAGTGTGTTGACCTTCAATCTGAGGACGACTAACACTTCCGTTAATAGTTTGGTATGTAGTTGAGTTATGTATGTAGCTGCCTAGTCTTCTTGCTAGTATATGAATAGGTGCATGCAATTAAATTTACTGAGGTTTACGATTAGTTACTTTTCATGAAACTTGTTGATACATATCAAGGCAAAGTACTGTGGAATCATCCCACCCTCGATATTAGCTGAGACAAAATAAAAAAAATGATAATGTATCTCAAGTTGTTGGCATAGATGGCAACAAAAGTACTAGACTGAAAGAATCTCTTGTACCGCAAAACCTTTTTAAGGCAATGACTACACAAGTTTGCTGAATGTGTTTGTTTTACAGTATAACCAGAATCAGAATCAGTTGCATGTTTTGATAGTCATAATTTTAATATATGGTGCTACTCTGATATTTAACCAGATGTATGTTGTCCAACTTTATAAGATGTATTTGATTCATGCTTGGTCTACAGAGTCCAACGTTATAAGATGCATTTAATTATGACATGTCTACAGAGTCCAACGTTATAATATGTATTTCATTCAGACTTTTCTACAGAATACAACGTTATAAGATGTATTTCATTTAGACTTGTCTACAGAGTCCAAAGTTATAAGATGTATTTCATTCAGACTTGTCTACAGAGTCCAACGCTATAAGATGTATTTCATTCAGACTTGTCTACAGAGTCCAACGTTATAATATGTATTTCATTCAGACATGTCTACAGAGTCCAACGTTATAAGATGTATTTCATTCAGACTTGGACTTTATAGATTTAATTTGGTGTTGATTTCTTATACAAGTCATGTATATGTACTTTATGAATTGTTATTGGAATCGCACTCCGTTCGAAGGTTATTAGTATTCGGTATTAATACAAATACATAGCAATTTTAAGTTCCAACTGGACAGATGTACCTACTAACAGTTGTTTTGTTGACAACTTGGGTTTACAGCAGTAGTGATTCCAAAAACAAGCTGGTGCTTGCATTTGTTGAAATTCCATTACTTTTGTAAGATTTAATAGTTTGGAGACAACAGGGATTAACAGATCATGGTACGATTTGAAGTGGTAGTTTCGCATCTTTGTACGTGCATCAAAAATATATTTTCCACGATAAGAAAGAATGACGCCGCCGATTTATGTGCCTCAAATTGGATATAATGAAACAATTCATTCTTCATGCTTATTACATAGGTATTTAACTTATAGAATTTCTTGAAATATAAATGGTTCGGTTTTCAAATGTACACGTTAAGTTAAATTTCAGACGTGCGACACGTTTCATTAGTAAATTTATGCTACAATATCTAATAACTTTCACCTAGGACTATAATTAGCTTGAGGTACCTGAACACATGGTGCCATAGTCAAAATAAAATTAAATTTGTATGACTTCACAGCCGAATATGCATCATATTTATATGGAAGTGTTATATTCAATGCGTAGCTTGATTTAATCCGAAGACATGGTGCCGGAGTCAATATAAAATTAAATTTTTATGACTTCACAGCCCAATATTTATCATATTTATATTGAAGTGTTATATTGACAGTAAAAGTACTTGGATATCTCACACTGGACTAGAACTGATACACACCAACCGCTCGTTTATGTTATGCATTCACTAGGGTTTAAGTTCCATGGTAAATATACTCTCAGGGCAGATTTTACTCCCCTATCAAGCTGTATTGTATTTAATAAATACTATATTACGCCTTCTGTAGTTATTCTTCAATAACAATTAATATTACATGGTGGCAACAGTAAAAACGCAGGAATGAAATTATGAGTTGGAAATGGCTTCATTTCAATTTACAAATCCGGACAAATTTGACTTTTCGAGACCTGAATCTAGGGAACAGGGGTTTCAGCGCTTTGAACGCTTTTGTCAAGCATCTGGACGTAGTAAAAAAAAAAATAAGAGGAAGAAATTTAAGTGAATACCTTGATTTATTCCCTGGAAAGTGAAGCTGATGACATTTTGTCTTCGTTCAACCTGACAGAGGAAGATCAAAAGAAGTGGAAGCCTGTGACAGATTCATGCAATATTTCATTCCAATGAGTAATGTAATTATTGATAGATGAAAATTTAATAAAAAGAAAACAGGAAGAGGGAGAAACAGTGGACAGTTTTGTTACAGCTATCTGTGTGTATCAGATAATTGTAATTTCGGGCCAGTAGATGATGCAATGATCAGAGGTCGACTTATACTTGGACTGCAAGATTCAAAATTGTCGGAACAATTGCAGTTAGATGCAAATCTAACCCTAGAATCTGCTCTTAGTCAAGCTCGAAAAAAAGAGGCTGTGAAAAAGCAACAAACAACGATAAGAGCAACTGGAGATCCAATGACTGAAATTGATGCAGTAAAATCGTCTTCACTGAAATATTGGAAATAAAGACATAAAACGCCAAATATTCAACGAAATAATGTTAACAGACAAGGATGCATGAAATGCGGAAAGAATGAAAATTATTCTCGAGATCAATGTCCAGCAAAAAAATGTGAAGACAACAAGATTTGCAAAATTTAACAAATAATTTAATTTCCTAGAACAACAAGATAAAAATGAGAAAATAACTTATGTTTTAAGAATAAAAAACCAAACAATCCAAGAATAATCCAAGAATAAAAAATAGAAGTCCTAGCAATAAAATATTGAGTTCGATTCCCAACGAAAACCCCAAATAGAAGGCGATGACGTATGCTATTATCAGTGTAATTGTCCAAGAATAAATTCCGATCACAAGTATTTCCAGGAATACTCAGAATCCAAATAATTTGAAGAAAATATAAAATAATACTCTTACTGGTCACAACCAAACAACACTATGATATCCTAGTGTTTAAAAACCCAACTGAATTAATATCATCGTGGCGACACTTCTTCTCCCCCCCCCTCTCTCTCTCTCTCTCTCTTTCTCTCTCACCATGGACATTGACGTTCCTTATCTTACGAGTAATTCGTTATCATAGCAAGAAATGAGAAGAAGCTAATCACAACATACATAACAAAACATTTTCATAACATCTTAAAACATCAATATTAAATATGTACTGAACTAAACGGACACCCACATGAGGGTTTTCCTACCGGTAAAAGCAGAATATCGAAATAATTATTACATGTTTCGAGAACAACGCAGAAGCTATTTACATGTTAAAGGTCACGTACACCCATTGTAGCCTCGATTTCACTTTATGAATCACACACTAGGAAAGAATTCCCAAAAATATTTTTTTTTACTGTTTACATAAAATGCATGAATTAAGGTCAGAAAACTTAGTCAGTTTTAGATACAAAGTTCTGATATTAGATTTTCGAAAAACTGAACTAAATGTTCCGAATATGTAATGGAATAAATAAATTTAAAAAGTAAAACTAACAAACAAAAAGGTAAATTAAATCAAATATAAATTAAATCCAATATGCATAGGAGTGTGCCACCAGTACATGTACTCATATGCCATCAGCGTATAATGTTGGTGACCCATATTATTAGTTGCACATTTTATTCTTTTTTTTCCCTCCTCATTTGGAAACTATTCATACCAATATTATCATGCGTGTAGTGGTGTAATTACAGTGATTAATATATATGTATATACACACCCACACACCCACACACGTTTGTGTGTGTGTGTGTGTGTGTGTGTGTGTGTGTGTGTGTCAGATACGATGTACACAAGTCTATTTTAAAAACATCGTCTTCTGTAATGTGTGAATTCTTCTTGTAGGTCTCACTGCAGACAATATTTCAAGTAAGTCTTCTGTAATGTGTGAATTCTTCTTGTAAGTCACATGTCCTACATTTCCTGTTTATTACCGTGGACATTTGACCTGTGTGTCATACAGCTTAAATGTGTGTGTTGTAAATTTTGGACGCGGTATGCTGAATTCTAAATTGAAATAGAAGCCCCGAGTGGCCGAGTGATTCAAAAGCGCTCTCGGTTACAGATCACTGCCATCTCACCTATGTCTGCGTGGGTTCGAGTCTCAGATTCGGGCAATGTTGATATGTAAGAAAGCTTGCCAGTAGCTTTTTGTGGGTCGGTGGTTTTTTCGGAGGGGGGGGGGGTCCAGGATTCTTCCTTCACCAGTATTACTGGCAGCCATGGATAGGCTATCGTGCGCTAAATATGGCGTTAAACCCTACAACAACTACAACAACATTGAACTCACTGCAGACAATATTTCAAGTAAGTAACTGTGACCTATATTTCATGTTTGACTGCACGTTAAGTAACTTTCTCACTAATTCATACAGTGTTATGTGTCTTGATGTGGATGCTTTGATCTTAGTAATTTCATAATTTGAAATGTAGGCCAATGTGACCAATATTTCATATTGCAATGTGTTTACTCAAAGATGTTCACTTATCACGTTTATATTGACTCTTTAGATTACGCTGTGTAGTATTAATTCATATCCACAATTAGAGAGTTGTTTAAGTAAATGTGGAAAAGTGTATCGGTCAGATTTCATGTGTTCTGTCATGGCATCATCTGAATTCAAGAGCTAGTTGGCATTACATGTACCTTTATTGTGTTTAGCTAGGTCTATCAGTCTAGTTTTGATGCATTAAACCACGTGACCTTTATATATTTATACCTATATACAACACAATATCTCAGCATTAAATCTGGCATCATGTCTATCCTCTCATCGTCCGAGACATTATCTTTAAAGTCAAATTTTTCTCTTTAAAAAAAAAAGCTGTGAATAAAAGACCTAAACAAGAAAAAAAAGTAAAACTTAATTTACAAATAGAATACATTATTATTATTATTATTATTATATATATATATATATATATATATATATATATATATATATATATATATATATATATATATATATATATATATATATATATATATAATAATAATAATAATAATAATAATGTATTCTATTTATATATATATATTAACTCTTTAACTCGTCGCACATAGTTTTATCTTATTTTTGCAAATTTTATTCATGTCTGTAAACTGTAGTAATTTCTCATTATCGTTAGTTAGATTGTGTCTTCGTGACTAGGGTCTTTTTTTCAAATATTAAGAGCGTAAATTTACATAGGTTCCATAAATAAGTGCTGAAGTGTGTTCATAATTACTAGTAATAATCTTAATAGAAAGCCTTATTAATCACTTTGGGTTCATGTCTCATTGGGACAGTACGGTCACACGATTAGAAATTGTTTAAAATATGAGTAATAAGATGTGTCACGTGGTGTATGTTCTAATATACTAAAGGTGTATGTAAAGAGAGAACTGAGTATCATATTTATTCTGATTTTAGAGTCATGCATATTTCTTGTGTTCCTGTTGTACGTCTGCGGACTTATTTTATGTTGTACTTATATATTATGCGAGAGTTAAAATGTTTTGGACTGTTAAGTGGAAATAGAGAGTGCTTATCAATTTGACGATAATATTATTCTGGTACTGTTAAGAGTAAATATAGAGTGCTTATCAATTTGACGATAATATTATTCTGGTACTGTTAAGTGGAAATAGAGAGTGCTTATCAATTTGACGATAATATTATTCTTTTACTGTTAAGAGGAAATATAGAGTGCTTATCAATTTGACGATAATATTATTCTGGTACTATTAAGTGGAAATAGAGAGTGCTTATCAATTTGACGATAATATTATTCTGGTACTGTTAAGTGGAAATAGAGAGTGCTTATCAATTTGACGATAATATTATTCTGGTACTGTTAAGTGGAAATAGAGAATGCTTATCAATTTGACGATAGTATTATTCTGGTACTGTTAAATGGAAATAGAGAGTGCTTATCAATTTGACGATAATATTATTCTGGTACTGTTAAGTGGAAATAGAGAGTGCTTATCAATTTGACGATAATATTATTCTGGTACTGTTAAAGGGAAATAGAGTGTGGTTATCAATTTTACGATAATATTATTCTGGTACTGTTAAGTGGAAATAGAGTGTGGTTATCAATTTTACGATAATATTATTCTGGTACTGTTAAGTGGAAATAGAGAGTGCTTATCAATTTGGCGATACTATTATTCTGGTACTGTTAAGTGGAAATAGAGAGTGCTTATCAATTTGACGATAATATTATTCTGGTACTGTTAAGTGCAAATAGAGAGTGCTTATCAATTTGACGATAATATTATTCTGGTACTGTTAAGTGAAAATAGAGAGTGCTTATCAATTTGACGACAATATTATTCTTGTACTGTTGTGAATTATTCAGAAAAGCTCTATTCAATCCATTTTGACAAAGTCAGGATTCTTATCAAAATAATGCATTTCTGGTTTTTGAACTTCCATTGAACTTTATCATGACTATTTTGGATTCACTTCATAATACTGATAGTTCCTTTCATGTTGTCGTGTATAATATTGAAAATTCAATTATTTGAAAAGTGCTAAGTAAAACGTGTTAGTTTTGTTTATTTCTGTTACATAGCTCGTGGACTATATAGTCATACCAAAAGTGAATACGAAAATGCTAATAAATCAAATAGTTTACATCCTTCTGTGATTGATCTTATTAAAATTAAACTGCTCAGCAGAATAAGATATTTTGCTTAGACTTGATGACGGAAACAATATTTTCTTGTTTGATTGAGGTAATAAAATGTACTGTTTCCATTTTTCTTGGTTTTTTTTAATTTAAATTTAACTAAATTCTAAAGGATTGTTGATATCTTGAACTTGGAGTGGAAATGAACAATATTGATTTGGGGGTAGTGGTCACTGTGAGTAAATGGTTGCTGTGAGTAAAAGAAACAATGTTTATTTTTTCACACAATAACTCCAGTTCTTAAGCATCTATAGTTGCCAGATTTGATGGACTGCTTGAACATGTAGTAAACAAAAACAGTTTATTGAAGAATATATCTTTAACTCAAACTGGTCATCTCTAAATAGTTCAGTATGAGTGACATATCTTCAAAATATAGAATATAACTTGATTTTCCTCAACATGACAACAACAAGAATAACCATTATAATGATTGTAAAATTCTCATTTATATTAGTATTTTCTCATATGTCATTATGCATTAATACAGCCTTTGATGGTTAGATGACACTGAGTAGACAAATATTTATTTTAATTATTGTGAATATATTGTCTTTAAATAAGTATAAAAGAGTGACAACACAAAGCAAAAATTCAAAAAGGACTATTATAATTTATATCGATAATAATCTTTAAAATAAGTAATATAAAAGAGTGACAACACAAAGCAAAAGGCATTGTTTGGTAAGAATCGAACGATTGTATTTATATAACCCACATATGCTCTAAATCATCAAACCTTGCATGACAGCCACATAACTATATGTACTCCTAGATACTCCTAGATCCTAGATATTCTAAATCATCCAGTATTAAAGCACGTCCACATAATTGTGTACTCATACTCATATATATGTAGTCATACTCTAAATCTTGCAGTACGGGTACAATACTGTATGTAGTCATATATACTCTAAATATTCCAGCCTTGCAAGACAGACACATTACTGTATGTAATCATATATACTATAAATCATCGTACACATTCTAAATCATCCAGCCGTGTAGTACGGCCACATAACTATGTACTCATAGATACTCTAAATAATCCAGCCTTGCATGACGGCCACAAAACTGTGTACTCCTAGATATTCTAAATCATCCAGCCTTGCAGGACGGCTACATAACTGTATGTACTCATACATACTCTAAAGCATCCAGCCTTGCAGGACGGCCACATACATGTATGTGCTCATATATACTTTAAATCATTCAGCCTTGCAGGATGGCCACATAACAGTATGTACTCATATATACTTTAAAGCATCCATTCGTGCCGTACGACCACATAACCATGTACTCATAGAAGCTCTAAATCATCCAAACTTGCAGGTCGGCCACATTACTGTGTATACTCCTAGGTATTCTAAATCATCCAGCGTTGCGGGATGGCCACATAACTGTATGTACTCATAGATAATCTCAATCATCAAGCATTAAAGTATGTCCACATAAAGGTGTACTCATAATCATATATATGAAGTCATACGGGCACAATACTGTATGTAGTCATAGATATTATAAATCATCCAGCCTTGCAAGACAGACATTTTACTGTATGAAATAATGTATACTCTAAATCATCCAGCCTTGCAAGAGAGCCACATATCTGTATGTACTTATGTATACTCTAAATCATCACGTCTTGCAGGACGGACACATAACTGCATGTACTAATGTATACTCTAAATCATCCAACCTTGCAAACGAGACACATACCTGTATGTACTAATGTGTACTCTAAATCATCCAGCCTTGCAAGATAGCTTACTGCATGTAATCATAGGTACTCGAAACATCCATTCGAAACAAAATTATTCGAATCTCTGTGCTACTGAGTATATAAATAACGTCACAAGAGAACATGCTGTGATGTTTTAAGGATGTATATAATCCGTTTATATATTAGTTATGATAACGAGATATTGCTCAATTATGAGAACAAATGGACACCTTGAATTGTTTATGTAATATTTTGTTGAAAGCTTTAGATAAATTTACTTGCTTTAGCTCAGAAACAATGTAAAATAATTATAGAATATTAATGAGTGTTTTATATCTAGCAAGATGTTTAAGTTAGTAATTAAATGTACGAGTTATTATAGATCTAATAACTGAGTATAATGGGCAATCTGTTTATGGTCTAAATTGTTTCAAAAATAACAAGGAGTTAAAAGAAAAGAGAAACACTGTTTTGAACTAGGTTAAAAATAGAATGTAAGGCTATCAAAATATGTTTGTGTTGTTGCATGTTTTTATATACAAACTTGTCAGGCAATACATTATACGCTTTACATGCAATTCCTTGATGTCATTAATGTAATTGTTAAACATGCTTTTAGCGTAAAGTTATACAAATACATCGTTATGGACAGACAAACTAGATTTCCTTTGGTTCATTGAAAGTGAAACCTGAATACGTTTTGTTCAGTAAATACAAGTTAGTTATTTTACTGGTTAAAGATCTTTTACGACCAGAAGTGTTTCAATAAAGTTCTTGTATGACGCGTTGTTTTACTGGTTAAAGTTTGATTATTTGTTTGATTAGGATTTTTAACGTAGCTTTAACAATTTTTCAGTCATATCGCTACGATGTCTGCTGTGAGGCAGTTTATTGTGATGTCTAGCACTGGGGCATCATGCCGCAGACATGTAGCATGATGTCCCACCCAGTCACATTATCCTGACACCAGGCCGACCAGTCCTAACACTGACCTCTTAATGCTAAGCGTCAAGCGAGGCAGCTGTTAGTACCATTTTTGTAAGTCTTTGGGATGACTCGGCCGGGGATCGAACCCGCGACCTTCCGTTTCCGAGGCGAACGCTCTAACCACTAGGCCACCGGTGCGGTTCAAGTTCTTATTTGTTAATTAAAAGTTTACTGTCAAGTTTTGTTTACGACCATTACTAGTTTACTGGTCAAAGCTAGCGAACGACCCTTAGCAGTATCACCCCTAATTATTTAGGGCTTTAAGAAGTATGGTTGCTAAGGAAACCAATGACGAAAAGCAGAAAAGGCAGAGAAATGGAAACAAAATTCAAAATCAAACACACCATGCCAAATTTGAATTGGTATACAATACCTAGGCATATCTTAAAATGTGTACCTCTTTTGATACGTTGACGCCCTTTTTACTTACTTACGACTAACACTGAACAGATACAGTGAATTAGATACATCGGTATATAGTTTATGCACACCATTACAACGAGTTAGGTATATCGGTGTATAGTTTATGTACACCGTTACAACGAGTTAGGTATATCGGTATATAGTTTATGTACACCGTTAGATCGAGATAGATATATTAGTATCTGGTGTATATGTGTAGTACATGAATAAGCATATACTTTCAATTTACTGATGTGTACAAATGTATATTATATTGGATCCTGCTTTAATATCTCTAGCCAAAATAATGTGAAATCCACCAACCCACCAATACACCCCACCTGAACTTGACATGAAAAAACTAGAAGATACGTGACACATTATCTAACTCGCAAGTATAATGAAATAATATAATGATTAACTCAGATAAATGAAAGCTTATTTATTACATTATTAGTAAGGTGTATATATCGTGTTAGACGATAATTAACCACCAACAAGTTCTCAGTTCATTTCGAAGGCATGCATTTGTAGTCGTTGTTATTACTGTTGTTACAGTGGTAGAAGTTTCGTTGGAGGAGGAGATTAAGGAAACTAGGAGGAAATGGAGAATGGGAGCTTTTGACTCACGTTGTATCTGCCGGATTGACAAATAGTGAAAAAGGGAAAGATAGATGCAAGTACTTTGGTTCATGACGTCAAATAAATAAAATGAAAAAGATATATGCAAACATGGGAGTTTTGGATTACTAAAGTAAAATAAATAAACTGGATGACATCAACGAAAACACGAGAGCTTGGGATTACTGAAGTAAACTAAAAAACGACAGCGCAGACATGGGGTTTAGAATTGCTGATACCAGATAAATAAACCAAAATATATCAGTGCAAAACACTGGAGTTTGGTGATGACCGTTGGATCTTTAATCAATTTTCCTTGTTCTTCTACCTTCTGTCTGTTAATCGCCTGCATTTGCTAGAATAAACCATATGAACGAGACTCACCTATTTTGTGATCCTTTCACAGGCCTTGAAATAGTAGTCTTCATTGAAGCTATGAGACAGGTAAAGCAACCTGTTCGCATCCTAGCTCAACACAGACAGCTAAGGTATCCTGTGTTGTAATCTTGGTCGTTATTATACGCTTTTGAAATTAACTACACTAATTGGCTTGTTTGTTTATAGTAACGGGATTTGCCTGGAAAGGACATAATACATCCGATAGAAACAAGATTTAAACCAGGAAAGATAAGACATATTAGTACCTCATGTCTAATTCAGGAAGGTATTATTTTGCGATTTTTTTTTAAAGAATTGTAAGTATCAGTCTTTAAATAAATATACAACTACACAAATTAAATATTAATTTGACCTTTGTTCACATTGGGGGTGGGGGATTTCTACCTGGTCAATGCATTTTGGGTATATCATGCCCAGTTACATATATACGCATTCACCTCACCTCTATTTTAAATGTGGAAGTATAACCAGGTTGATTCATTTTGAAGGTATCCGTCTAACAACAGAAATACGCATTTGTAATCCCAGTTTTCACGGGAAGATTTCTGTATTCTATAAATATACGTATATTCTTCAACTATCAGTCTAACTACAGAAATACGCATTTGTAACGTAAGTGTTCATGGGAAGAGAGGACTACATTCTAGACAATATAAATATATTGTTCATCTGTCAGTCTAACTACAGAAATATGCATTTGTAACGCCAGTGTTCATTGTAAGGGAGGACTACATTCCAGTAAATAAAAGTATATTGTTCAACTATCATTCTAACTACATAAATTTATAATCATATTCCTCATGTTAAAAACATCATTTTGGAAGATATTTTATTATCCGGCATTGAATCAAATGATTAACATGGTTCAGACTTCCTGCATACGTGTGACATATTTGAGTTATAACTGATGTAGGTGAAAAGCACGGTTAACATCATATCCTGCTTGAGTTCAGACTTGACACAGGTGAAAAGCACGGTTAACTTCATATCTCGCTTGAGTTCAGACTTGACACAGGTGCGTATATTAGTTAAAACCAGACTTGACATAGAGCGATAAACTTCCAGTCGTTATGGAAATGACTTGAGTGTAGGACAGTAGTATATCTACTAAATACTCGGTTGCAAACGTTTCTTGAAATAACAATATATTTTTAACGTTTACAAATTTTTTGAAAAGAGGAGTAACAGAGTAAAGGATTTGGCTGTGCATGGTTCTACAAGTTTCAAAATGATTTCCTCCGATATGAAAAAAGAATGTACTGCTTATTACGAACATGATAAATACAGGGCTGAAAAAAATAATGTAACAGATCAATGAAATAACAGATCAGTAAAGCACACCTTTTCGTGCAGGAATAATGTCTGTCAATCATTAAACATACTCGGTTGCTCAAGTGGTTAGCAATTGTAGACAAAATTTATCAAAACTCTCTTCAAATTAATACTCCTGAAAGAATCACAACGTTATTACTCATGAAATGTGTCGCACGTACGTCACAAACATAACATTATTATTCGTGAAATGTATCGTAAATCAGACTCACAACTCTATTCCTCATGAAATGTGTCGTCCATCAAAATTTCAGCTGCATTCGTGGAATTAAAAATGATTTCCTGTATAAGCTAAACACCCACGTAGTAGTTCTGTCACGGGTATCTAAGTGGTCTCTACGGTGCTAGCTATCCACTGCCATCTCACCACTGGCAGCGTTGGTTCGAGTCGGTTTTTGGTCATTCCGTACCTAAGTCTTTTCATATCCGGCATAAATTCGCCGTGTCGTACTCAAAATGATTGTCATTCTTCTCGAAAAGGACATCCCTCTTGGAATGTTGACCGCATCCATGATTAGCTAATTACTCTTTACAGTTACATTGAATTAGATATATTAGTATCTGGTTCATGTGTAGCACGTGAATCGGTACAGGTAATTAACACTATATCGGCCTCTTCTGTCCATCTTGTAATTATGCTCAACGAGAAGTCATTTCTCTAACCATTACAACACTTGGGTTTGTTGTTGATTCTTTTCGGGTCGTGGTGGTGGTCGAAAATGCTTCTTGCATCAATAAATAAAGATAGTCATTTAATTAAGGAAATATATATTTATGAATTGTACAAAATTATCTCAGGTTTCTACTCGAAATACATGTAAATATGTTACTCTAAATGTATTTTATGAAGACCCACTTCTTTAACTTTTAACACAGAAATACCTTTTTCATTTTTGCTTTTACACTCATAAAACTAAACACATTATTTAAAAGGATATAAATGTTGATAGGCGTATAATCTGTCTCTAAATTATTTAGTAAGTTTTGTCTCATAAGTGAGATGTTGTAAACACATTGCCTCCTATTCATTGTTGTTTCTCTTTAACATAGCTTAATTTTGCAACATTATGGACTTTTTAGAATTTTTTTTACATGATCGGTATACTTTTCTGAATATTTCTTGCTATTTACTGGCATTCTTACTGGGGTGTTATCCCGTGTTTGTAAAAAGTTATTATTATTTAGAACATAATATTCTGCTGACAATTGCCGGTTTTTAGATGTTAAGCATTACAGTATTTTATTTTCGTACTGGGATTAATACAATTCTTATTCTACCATATAGTATGGCCATCATATATAGCCAATCACGTGCTGTACAATGAAGTTAGACCATAAACAACAAAACAGCTACATGTTAAAATGTTCTATGTGACTCAAGTAATCTCTACTCTGTCCAAAAATTACTTTTAATCGATCCTCTCAAATGAGTCCCGTCCTAATCAATAATTGTATTTGATTATATTGACTAACTATTCATTATTTCTAAAGGGCGTAGCTAAGAAGTACACATAATGTTACATTAACTCTGAATATAATGTTTCTTTCAGGTTACATTAAGCTGTCGGCTGTTGCTCTATTTGTAAGTACATAATGTCAAGAATATGTTATACATACTGGAAGGATGCGCACGAAATTATTTATGCGGACTGCGCAATGCAAATGCACCATGATCAATGCTAAGTTTTGATACGGATACAACTTTTATATGGGAACTGTGGTTTACGGATAAATAAATTATTTGGGGGACAGGTCTTGATTGTTTTGCTGAAGATTTCATAATTTTACTAGAGAGTAGATCTTTCGACCCATATATACAACACTGTAGAAACTGCGGAGTAATATTACCATTATATAGTTATTGTCACAATCATCGTCTTTTGAGATGATTTCATTAAAGCTGTAGCATCAGCAGGAATAGTATCGTAGCAATAGTTTTATGGTGGTGTTAGTTTTTGGTGCAATGGGAACTGGAAAAAGAGACTTTAACTCAATTAGATGTATCGGCTGGACTGGCAAATAGAGAAAAAGAAAAGATTGATGCAGGTACTGGGTTATCTAGGTCAATTAATTAACAGAAAGACGTGTATGACGAAAATTAACCTGATTTCGACTAGGGCAGAGTCTAAGAAGAGGACATCTTAAAGGATTTTATTGTAATGTAATCCTGATGTGCGGTTATGGTTATAAAAAATAGAGAAAAAGAAAAGATTGATGCAGGTACTAGGTTATCAATGTCAATTAATTATCGGAAAGACGAGTATGCAAGCTTTGGAGTTTTGAGGTATTAAATGGCCGCTTATTCATTCTAATTTTTTCGGCTATTTATTGTATGCACATTATATGCTTTCATTTGCTTGAAGAAACCAAATTAAATAGGTACACATACTGCAGGAGAAAAAAAAACAAATTTACTCAGGTAAGGTAACCTATTCACAACATTCACGACCAAGCTCGCTGCTCAATAATTATGACATTCTCCGTGGTGTTTGGTTGGTTTGTTAACAGCAACGTGATTTTGCACGGGGTATCAAAGAAGAAATACATAATGTACATTCATAAAGTTTAGAGTTCGATCGATTTATGTTAATTCAGTACGTATCAGTCTTCTCACTGTGATTATAAATCGCACAAAAGATATTTATTTTACCTGTGTACACAAAGGGGGACTAATATCTAGTCAATGTATTTTGCGGGATCAGTCTGTCTAAACACATACATATGTTTACAATAACTTAACCAATTATCTAGACAGTGTATGCATTGCTGTTGGAATTCAGACTTAATACAGATAGATTATGTGCTTATGTACATTGATTTTGTCTGAAAGTTTGATCTTTGTCTGTTCCAGTACTGGTATAATATCATCACTGTATAAAGCTGACAGCCCAAGTCCTAACAGTGACACTGTATTAAGCTGACAGCCCAAGTCCTAACAGAGACGCTGCATTAAGCTGACAAATCAATTCCCAAAGAGTCAACACGTTTTCGTCACAGCTTATTGACAAGACATGATGACCACTGCAATATCACACAGCAAGCTAGCTACTTGTAATCTGGTATATGATGGTACACTTGAACTAAGTGGTCTAGAGACATAAGGTATGTGATAGATAAGTAGTTTGATGCTTGTTTGTAATTAGCAATACCCATATATGGTATTCTAAATGTAATAATCTCAGTATATTGAAATTATATATCATTTTCAACTTTTTTTTAAAGAATAAATCTAGATAACATAGATTTGTTACTTAAGGTCTGATCTTTGTAATGAAATGCTTCGGCGAATTTTCAGCTAGCCCCATTGGATAACGTTAAGACAGAATACTTTCCAGCTAGCCCCATTGGATAACGTTAAGATATAATAATTTCCAGCTAGCCCCATTGGATAAAGTTCATACATAATAGTTTCCAGCTAGCCCCATTTGATAAAGTTAAGAAATAATAATTTAGAGCTAGCCCAATTGGAGCACATTCTGACATAATTTCCAGCTAGCCCCATTGGATAACGTTAAGACATAATCAAAAATACTGCTTTTGCCTCTAATAAGTCGGACTTATCAGTATTATATTGTTGTTTTTCTAATCATGAAAAAGTTACGGTATTAGAATGCTTATTAATATAAGGATACATTTTCAGTTCTGGTACGCTTTACAAGGGAAAAATTAGGATATGTCTCTACATTGTCGATCAAGTCCAAGGTAGAGTTTCATTTGTACCAGTAAAATCTGCAGGATAATGATTATATTTGTAAGGGAATTTAGCTTTCTTTTTGTTTAATATCACAAGAAATACAAGGTCCAACCGAAACTAGAATACATTGTATTTCAACTCTCAAAATCTCAAACACCTTTAATGTCTATTATTTACCAGTGATTCAACCGAAGACAATGGCGTAGTTCTGTCCTGATATTTCCATTACATCATGCAACGCGCCATGTATATTGACTGCTGTGTAATGATTCCATGGGGAATGTGTGTACAATTGTATGTTTTCACCTATTATGCATATCTTCTCTAGGATAACACGATATACCCTAAAGGTCATATTCAAGTAACATGATACGCTAATGGTTAGACATGATCCATCCTACTGTTTAGACATAGCTAATATGATCCACCTTTATTGGTAGACAGAGATAACATGATCCGCTCATATAGTTCGGCACACTGAAGTATCATTTAAAAGTAACGTTTAAAAATTGTATGTTTTATTTCACCTCGATAACATCAAAAACGGAAATTAAACTGTTTAAATAAGAATGAAACAAACAATGTCACCCGTGTGTTAGTTTATAGTGATAGTTTATAGTGATGTAGGTTTTAATGCCATTTTCAGCACAATATAGGTTATACATGGCGGTCGGTATAAATGATGGATTAATAACCCAGGAAGACCCTTGAAAGAACCGTCAACCCACGATTAGCCACTGACAAGCTTTCTCACATACACATTATGGCCGAGTCCGAGACTCGAACCAACGCAGACAGTGTCCGTGACATGAGCAATATAACTGTGTTTACAGTGTCTACGGCATGGGATTTAGAACTGCGTGTCCAGTGTCTGTCATATCGGCATTAGAACTTTCCATACAGTGACCATGACATGGAATTTAGAACTGCGTATTCAGTGTCCGTTATATCGGCATTAGAACTGTACATACAGTGTCCATGACATGGGATTTGGAACTGCGTATTCAGTGTTCATGACATGTGCATTAGAAAAATGTGTTCAGTGTTCTTGACATGGAATTTAGTAACTGTGTATTCAGTGTCCATGACATGGGATTTAGATTTGTGTATTCAGTGTCAGTCATATCGGCATTAGAACTGTACATACAGTGTCCATGACATTGGATTTGGAACTGCGTATTCACTGTTCATGACATGTGCATTAGAAAAATGCGTTCAGTGTCCTTGACATGGGACGTAAAACTACACATGCCTTGTCCATAACATGTTCTGTCGAACAGTGCAAAATGTGTCTGTCCCATGTGCATTGGAAATTTGCATACAGTGTCCTTGACATGTGCATTAGAACTATGCATACAGTGTCCGTGACATGTGTAATTGGAACTGTGCATATAGTGTCCGTGACATGTGCATTGAAACTGTGTGTAACAGAATTGTTTTCGAGTGGATGGTGGATTAAATGAACAACACAAACACAATATGTGAAAGAAAATATAAATTTATGAAATAAATTATTAATGAAAAATAATGATGTATCAACACAATAACTTATGCGTTCAACCCACAATTACACTCACAACCATTCACAATACGTGAATAAATTAAATATTAATAGAAAATAAAACATAGATACAAAGGAATCTCTTGGACTATACACAGATCCAAGGAACGTTTACAAAAGTTATATTACCGCAAGTATAAATTGCGATAACAAATACAAAACATCAAACTATACTATCGCACGTATGGATTGCGACAACTAGCACGAACATATACATGTATTTAATCAAGTTGCTAACTTTTATTGAGATTCATGTAATCCCTTGAAATACTACTGTGATTTGAAGTAACTATGTAAATATAACAATGTATTCAATTGTACTACAATTGCAACACACACATGTGTCTCGACCCTGTATAACTGTACGATTCACCAACTGTTGAATCGCCGCCCAGTTTCCCCGAATACCTAGGGTTGACTCAATATTTTTATCGGTAACTTGCCCTTCACGGATCCACCACAGTTATACGTACAGACAGCATACAGCATCTACTAGAACCAACGTTCCCAAATACCTAGATGCCACCCCGGAATGTTTACACCTCTAGACAGCTCCGACACTCAGACTTCTAGATTTTCGGATATTTACACATCACGACAGATGTAGACGGACATACAATCCGACAGACAGACAGTCAGATACCTCAATTTGATTTCACAATCAAATGGCACAATTAATCACATTCAGCTACAATTCAGAGACATTCAGAGACGTTCAGCTACAATCAGATACGTTCAGAGACGTTCAGCTACAATCAGATACGTTCAGAGACGTTCAGCTACAATCAGCAACAATTTCAGAGATGCTCCGCAACAAATCAGAGATGCTCCGCTACAATATCAGACGTTCCGCTACAATATCAGACGTTCCGCTACAATATCAGCTACAATAAAGAGACCAAACTAATAATAGTTTTTTTCTAAAACAATCTACAACATAGATTACGCTATTGCATTTAAAGTCTAATAGTGACTAGTAATTCCAAATATTCCAAGTTTAAAACTGCATTGTAATAAAGGCATCATTACATGAAAATGATAAACTGAATAAAATTCACAATAAAACGAAATATAAATTTAACACTCACCCCTTTGGCTGGAGAAAGAATGACGAGCTATCTTTCCTGTGATAAGATACTTTTGGTCCCGTAATATTCTCAGAAATATTCTGCCTTATATATCCTCAAATAGGTGAGCAGAATTCACGGCAAAATTACCGTGCATCCCGTGATTCTAATGTTCCTAACTTCAAGTGATTCGTAGTCAGACACATGCAAATCGTTACGCGTCATTTACCTTGGAAAAAACCACTTATTCACCCCAGGTAACGCATGTACGACGAAACAAAAAAAAATGGTGAAATTAGTTTGTAATTCAAAAAGAAATAAATTCAATTTTCGCCTAATTCTGTGACACTGTGCATATAGTGTCCGTGCATTGGGACTTAGAACTATGTATTTAATATTTATTTGGGCATGAAAACAGTGAATAAATTATCTTTGACGTGGACATTGGAACTGTGCTTACACTGTATGTGATTTGGGCTTTAAACCGTATATATAGTGTCCGTGACATGGGTATTGGAACTGTCCATCCAGTGCCTGTGGCATTGGGTTTAGAACTGTGAATACAGTGTTAGTGATATGTGCATTATAACCGTGCATACATTGTCCATGACATCGGCATTAACACTGAAATAGCCATTTACTTAAATCTGTCACACACACACACACACACACACACACACACACACCTGAATCTGTCACGCAACCCTCATCCTTTTGCTTTCTATCACTCATTCCATTGCATGCAGATAACATGCTTAAATTCATGACTGGTAAAATATTCATGGATATTTTTAATTTATTTTTCATCATTATTATTTCCCCATCCCATAATACACACGTTATGATATTATCTGTACAACATTGTTTTACCAGATAGTCCTAACAGCTATGTATGTATGTATGTATGTATGTATGTATGTATGTATGTATGTATGTATGTATGTATGTATGTATGTATGTATGTATGTATGTATGTATGTATGTATGTATGTATGTATGTATGTATGTATGTATGTATGTATGTATGTATCTATGTATGTATGTATGTATGTATGTATGTATGTATGTATGTATGTATGTATGTATGTATGTATGTATGTATCCATGCATGCATGAATAGGTGGATAGATTGGGGGGAAATGTTTGATAAGCTACGTTGATAAACTCATACACTTTCTCAGGTTTCAGTATAAATAATGAATGTAAAATATATTTATTTCACATTACATATATTAGAGTCAACAATACCTATGGAATCAAATAAATTTTGCTGTAAACATTTTATAGCTATTTATACAAGGTCAAAAAGTATAATTTAGAGTAACGTATGTACTCGCTGAAAAGTTGATTCCAGCTTAAAACTCCAAAGACTTGATCTACCACCACATGTATCTAATTAGTTTGTTAGGAGTAATCAGTAGAAAAAACAACATAGACACCGATCTACCATCACATGGATCTAATTAGTTTGTTTGCTAGGAGTAATCAATAGAAAAAAACAACATGGACACCGATCTACCATTACATGGATCTGTTTAGTTTGCTAGGAGTAATCAGTAGAAGAAAACAACATATACCCAGATCGGTCAGCTTTTTATGCAACAATACTATTGGTTTTATTTTGCCTTGTAGGAGGTATATATGGTAATAGAAAGTTTCGATTTGACCTTAAATGTGGTAGGGGCAAATAGTGTTATATATGTCCATCCATATGTTTGTCCACTTTTGAATTTATTTTAAAATCAAATATTATATGCTGTGGTCATATATTATATGAACACATATTTAGCAGTTATTCCCCATTGAAAGAGATAAGAATGAAGTAGTTGTAATGTCATTGCCTGCCCATGGCAACCCAGATGAGCTTAAATAATGCATTACTAATGACTTCATGACTTCCAAACCACCTATTGCAGTATCCAATCCAATCCTAAATATCTTGGATTATTTGTATGTGTCACTTATGGGATATGTGAATTGAAATATCTGTGCAGGGCATTATTTGTATTTTAAAATCAAAGGCATTTCTCAATTTATACTTAATGGTCATCACTCTGTCATTAATTGCATTATTTTCTTCAACATTATCAATAGAGTATTCACTCAATCTCTCCCCACCAGGCGACCAACCGAAATTTATCTTTTTCCTGCACTATATGATAAATTATCTTTTCGTTCTTGTTAAATGCTTCCTCGAGTTATAGATAATTTCATTAATTTATTAGCATGATCTGAATACGTAAAAACAATCATACACCCTCTTTTGAGCCATTTTTGTTAAATAAATCTATATGATGTATATATATATATATATATATATATATATATATATATATCTATATATATATATATATATATATATATATATATATATATATATATATATATATATATATATATATATATATATATATATATATATATATATATACGGACGTTTTAAATCTGTATCTTGAAATTATAAGTTCGCTATTGATTCTAAACTGTTGCAAGAGATGTAGTTACTGCCAGTCGATGTATGTCGTCCAGGTGAATGATGGCAGATAGTATGAAATACCAAAAATCTCTTTCCCAGATCATAAAGTATGTTCTGAAAGCATTATACTTTCCGCCTTCCTTTAGCATTTGACATTAACCATACGTAAGACTGAATTTCAATTTTCAAGTACAAGCGTAGAAATATTACACTTTTAATAACTGAGAAAGTTTCTATCTATAGAACTACATATACGTGTTAAAGGTTTTAATAATTGCCATGTTCCTTTTTTACTTAGTTCTTCTAAATATAGTGAAGAGAGAGAGAGAGAGAGAGAGAGAGAGAGAGAGAGAGAGAGAGAGAGAGAAAGAGAGAGAGAGACAGACAGACAGAGACAGACAGAGAGACAGACAGAGACAGAGAGAGTCTTTAAATTGCGACTGCATTTTATGCATATTTAATTCCGTATTTTAAATCTGACATCTTTATTTGTTTATAAATAATTTAAGAAATTTGTTCATGCTTGGATCCTACAAGTAATAAAACGTTTATATTGCAGCAAACATGATTTCCCCAGAACATAATGGTAACATTATAATCAAATGAGCAACTGAGATAGTAATACAAAAAATCTATCACTATAATATTTTCTTCATCAAAAGAGCTAACAATATTATTTCAATCGTATATTCTATAGTTTTTTTCAAATACACGAATAACACACATACTGGCTTAGCACAAAGGAGGCTACGCTATGTAGGAAAAGATTAATTAGAATTACTATGTTGTTATATTCTTGAATTTTAAAAAATAAAGAGCCGTAATCAGTATAGTGTTAAGAAATTAATAATGGTGAAATAATGCGAATTGACTCGTCAGTCAATTCTCCGGCCGTATGTGCCGCTAACATTTATATGTCATTTTGAAGAAGGCAAGACACCATTCTGGTATTTTTGAACACCATTAATATTATTGCATGCATGGTTTATATTTTTGTCTCTGGTACATATCTGTTTTAGTGGTTGTTTTTTGGATTCCAGTTGAATTTGTGTAACAGTTGCATTGGTTTCTTCCTATAATAGGCCAACTGGCACATATGAAGTTAGATTGACATGGTCCGTTTTTGCAACAATGATCCATCTTTTAATCGATGTCATATTTTGTTTCAGTATACACAAATGTTGCAAAACGCCATGTGTTTTCATGTAAGGGCAATTAGTACGATATTATATGCTAGCGGGGGTTTTCGGCGAATGATTCAAAATCAATCACTGTCACCAAGGCAATACCAGAAATCAAATACATTGATATATAACAGTTTGAAATATGTAGGAAATATCATTTTATATGATCTTGCTTGTTATAGTTCTACTTCGATATGTGCAATAAACGACCATATCATTTGGCACGAATCTAGCATAGCACTGGGTACGAAACGACCATATCATTTGGCATGAAACTAGCATAGCACTGGGTACGAAACGACCATATCATTTGGCACGAATCTAGCATAGCACTGGGTACAAAACGACTCGTTTTTGTTTGAAAAGAATTGGGTACAAAACAATTTAATGCATATGAAAATGTGGACTCGAAAAAGACATCCCTCTTGTCAGGCTGAGCGCTTATTTTACAAGCTACTTACACTTTCCTGTTACAGTGAGTTAGGGATATTAAAATCTAGTTCGTGTGTAGCACATGTATCGGTACATGTAATTACCGCCATGCTGGTCTATTACGCCTGTCATTGTTTTAAATTTTGGATCACGTGGAGGGTGGTTGGTACAAAATCCAATTTTTATCACGTAAAGTGAGAGAAATATCCCACATTTCCACTCTAAATGCATATGAAAATGTGATTTCTAAATGTCAACATAAAGAACCGCTCCATAAACTCCTTGAACTTGTAACACAGAAAATCCTACTTAATATTTATCTTTAGAATGAGAAAAATAAATATAGTATTTAAAAGTAAGAAACGTTTCCCTTAGAACAATATTGCATCTTAGTCAAAGTTTATAATCATGTATGTTTCCTACACCTACTTTATCGTCTGCTATCTAACTTATTAACGTGCCGTCGAACATATTCTCAAGTATGTCTTTAGTGTTCTTTCCCCCATAAACTGTGAAATTCACCGATTCTCCCCACCCTGACATGAACAAAATAGATGATACGTGACACATTAACTATCTCGTTAGTAGGAGACAATATAACCTAAGATTAAATATTTTACTGGTATACTGGTATAACACGATAATCTATTCAATGAACAGGCTGAATCAAGGTTTATGTATTGCACAATTAATGGGGTTAATATATCAATCGTGTTAGACGACAATCAGGCACCCAAACGTTCTTAGTTCTTTTCAATCCATTATTTTGTGTAGTGTCCAATTTTCATATTTCAAAAGCTAAATGAAGTCCTACGTCACCATTTTTCAGGTAGACGCGTTTTGTAGGCCCGTGTAGGATCTTTCATTTACTGTTAATCTCAAGTAAACAGCAGTTGTATTTCTTCAATAAAGGCCATGAGGTGTCAGAGTGGTCTGGTGCGCTCCCTTTTACAGATCACCAACATAACACCTCTGTCCGCGAGAGTTCGAGTCTCAGGTTCGGCCAGCATGGTATGTGAGAATACTTACCAGTAGTTTCCCGTGGTATGTGTGGCTCTGTCTGTGATTTTTATAGCGTTAAACCCTAAACGGCAAAACATTTTCCACGTTTGTGTTCACAAACGTCACTGCGACTCAGTTTGAATAATATTATTCATGTAGACTTTGTCAAAATATTACCTTCTTGCAGCTAAGCCCCGTCCTAATCAATAGCTGTATATGATTATACTGACATTGTACAAAGCAAACTATTCATTACTTCTAAAGGACGTAACTAAGAAGTCTGCATACTATTTATTTTGCGCTAAATCATGTTTCTTATACAAAACATATATATTAAAATGTTACTATATTTGTAAAGCACATAGTGACAAACATCTAATGTACATTTTTGGAACGATGCAGAATTAATTATTTATGCGGACAGTATGATGCAAGTTTATGAAGACCAATGCTAAATTTGCTACGGACACAATCCGTCATTAATGAGAATTGGTGATGCTTACTGATGAATAAAGTTTATAGTGGACAGGTCTTGAATGTTTCATGCAAATTTCAATATTGTTATATGCTAGTAGATTTTACAACCCAATATACAAAGTTGTAGTAACAACTTTATTGATGTAGTTCTTGTTATAATCGTCTTCATTTGATGTGATTTCATTCTTGCTGTAGCATCATCGAGAGTAGGTTATAACAAAACTAACTCATACTGACACTACTCTCGATGATGCTACAGCTATAATGAAATCACCTAAAATGACGACGATTATAAGAAGAACTACATCTATAAAGTTATTACCATGTAAGTTTGGTAAGAGAAGGAAAGAAGAAAAAGGGGAGAAAATAATTTCAACCCAATCTTGATACTTTGGATGGATAGACGGACAAATACTGGAGTTACTGAAGTAAAATAAAAATAACTGAAAGACATGTATGTTAACTTTCGACAACTGGGCCGCTGTTCATTCTTTCTCGTTATCCTTTTTCTCTGTACATTATCTACCTGAATTTGCTTGAACAATCCAAATGAAAGAGGTATACATATTGCAAGAGAAACATAATTTAGTCGTGTCACGTAACCTATTCACGACCTAGCCCGTTGCTGTATGCTAATGACATTATCTGCTGTGTTTGGCTGGTTTGTTTATAGCAACGTGATTTTGCGTACACAGGGAGCGAAGAAGGAATGAATGGTGTAAAGTAAGGAAGGTTGGATTTTGAGGGATTTATATACACGTTTTAAGTACCAGTCTCCTTGAAATAATTATTAATTTTCACAAATTTATATTATTCTTGTTTAGGGCTATTATCTAGTCAACGTTTGTGCAGGTATCAACCTAACTAAACTCATATTTTTGTTTACAAATTACTGGAATATCTATGTAGTCATTGTATAAAGTGATATTGGAATTACAGTACTGTCGAAGTAATTTGTTTTATGGTAATGACACATATGCATAGCATGTTGGAGTTCAGAAAAACATAGTGTATGACGTTGTCTGATAAGCACTCTGGTGCATAAATTTGCTGAGATGAAAAAAATATTTTAAGGACTTTATCTTTTTGGGGAGGGGGAAACAAAAAGAAGAAGAATAAGTGACCCCTTCATACATACAGTTTGATAATTATGTCTCTAAGTGTTGATACATTCAGCAACATACACGTTAGAATGCTCTTTTCATCGTCCATAAACAACTACTTCAAGTTTCTCAGTGAACTAAGTTATGCACCAAGATTGATCTGATCCTGCTCATAACTGAACCCTCTAGATTTATTGACAAATCGCACTAAGGACGACGGACGACAGACGCACGACCATACCATGAACTTAATTGACTTCCACTAGGCAAACTAAACCCAATGCGTGAATATTCTTTCCCGCGTTGTTTAAAAAGCATTAGTATACTGTGTTGTCAAGTATACATGCACCTTGCATATACTCTAGACTTAATTGGGATGATGTTGGTTTGAAGTTTATTACTGCTATATAGATAAGTTATGCATGGGGATGCACTAGTTAGTTACTTTGTTCAAAAAGTGTAACTCATTTGTAAATCACTGCTATATGTTCTAAATTGAAGTTTGATTGACATTAAATTATCCTCAGACTTGCAGTAACATATATTTGATTTTCATTGCCTTTTAAATTCTTCACAATCTGGTAAACCTGTTGGTAGTATCTGACATTGTATTTGTTTATCAGCATCTATTGAGACGGAGTTAGAATCAACATATTATTATTAAATGTTCTGTCAGTTACTTTTCATGTCACTTATTACCTTACAAGGACCTTGACGACATTTTATGAGCCTTATCACGTGTTATCTTATGTGTGATTTTGCTTTATACTTGTGACGTCATGTATTACCATACTATAACATTACTTACATTGTTGTAACCTTATCACGTGATTTCATGTTTAAGATTTTTCTGTTTCACATTCTATGTGCTATCATTTTTTCTAATTTGATGTTGATAAGTTTACCTTGCTTTTTCCGATCGAGCCGTGTGATCAATACAAATGTCATGACGTGCATCTTTGACATCAATTTGTTTTACATATTTACTCTTTAGAAATCGTCATCTTTCAAAATCTAAGTCCTTATTTCTGCCACCCAACTATTGTCTTTTGGCAACTTATGTTAAAGGAATATTGTTTTCGTCTCGGTGGCGAGATGGTTCTAACTGGGTCTTGTAAAATGCATTATGTCCAACTCGGTTACATTGTCCTGTTACTAGACTGACCAGTCCTAGCACTAACCTCTTAATGCTGAATGACAACCTAGCTAGATCTTAATTCACATCAAACCAATCTTGATGTTTACGTGCACTAGGACCGGAGATTATAGATGCAGTTGAGTACACAGAGTCATTGAAGGATTCACATTTCCTCGAAATTCTCAAGGATTGTATCCAGTTGGCTGCATAGTTCTTTCAGTTTGGTGCAATTATGATCTGGATACTTCTTTGACATATGTAAATCTGCTAGACTTAATTACATGATATTGAGTTTGGAGATTAAGAACCCATGGTCGGTCATGCATTCAGCACTTCTCAAAGATTTAGTCACTGACATCCAGCATGTTTCTTCTACTGATGGTGATGTAGTCAATACGTTGTCATTGCCTGGAGCGTGGATACATCCATGACGTCTTGTTGAGGTTTGGTAAAGGTAACTCATTTTTGGTAATTAGGAAGTCATATTCAGCATATTTTCTCTGTAGAAGGAGTCTGTTGCTGTCGCACTTCAAACTTGCCTTGTCCATTTCGCCTAATGACACCAGGCTATTATTAGAGATCTGTGCCAACTCTCGCACTGAAGATAACATTGAGCATAAGCTTTTCTGCCCTTGACACTTCGGCAATAAGGACTACAGGTCTTCATAAACTTTATCTTATCTGGGTTGATAATGGTGCGGATATATAGATCATGGTGCAATTATACATACATGCATACATACATACATACATACATACATACATACATACATACATACATACATACATACATACATACATACATACATACATACATACATACATAAACGGCTCAGAGGTTTTTCCTCATCATAATGTACGTTTTGAAAGAATTATGCATAACACCATAATTTTGTAGTTGACATTGACCTTACATCATGAAATTGAATTTCATATAGTCATGAGTTCCAAACTAGACCCTCGTCTCAATTATTAAAAAGAATAACATTTTGCCGCCACTGTGACTCTGACTAGTGATAAATATGCGACAGATTAGACCAGTGGAGAACAAGCAAATACAAGAACACATATTTAAAGTTAACAAGTTGCTGAAATCGTGCGCGCCATTTTCATGTATTAAGCAAGTGCGAAACGTTACGCAACCTTGAATTATTATTCATCTTGCACGATCAAGAATCCGAGCAAAAATAAATCGACTCTTGTACAAGACAATTCCGCTTTGGTTGATGATGTTGTGGATCTGAAACTTTGACAAGCGTTATTACAAGTCCTTGAAACTAATGTAAGTCTTCGGCATACAACTTATATCACCAGTGATACATATTTAATGGCGTTAAAAAGTGAAGCAAACACTATTTAGATGTACATTACCTGATAATAATTTGTCCGGTGTATCATGATTTAGTCTGTAAAATATTGTACCGTTAAAGTTATTGTTCGACCCTTAGTAGCAGAAAATCTTATTATTTAAGGCTCTGTATATTGTTGCTCAGGAAAACTGGAGAAAAACGTATCGGTCAGCAAGATGGCAACGACATTTTAATGTTTCGAATTCAGCTCATGTGTATACAATTAAATTACGACACCATATTTTGTTTGCAATAGAACTGGGTATCTCGAATACCTAATACAGTTTCAAAAGTTGACGGTCTATTTTGATAGCTACTTACATTTTACAGTTGCAGTAAGGTATATCGGTATATAATTTCTGTTTTTACATGAAATGGTACATATAACAAAATTTTCTCGATATGTAATTCGATATATTTATGGGACCCAGCTTGGCACGGTGTAAGGAATAATATCCAGCTTGCAAGATGTATGTGCTAGACCCAGACATTAATAATTCCTCCTCATAAGTGTACGAAGGTCAGTCTAATGAACAATGAGGTGTCAAGCCAGGTATGTAACATGGCCATAAAACTCACGACTGGCGCCTTATTTTGGCAAAGCCAGTTATATAACATTCCATAACATGGTTCACAGTTAAGTAATGAATTTCCTGTGTTGGATCAAAGGCACATCAAGTAGCGGTTATAAATCCACCTTTGACAGATTGACGGGGAGGGGGCAATCTCTGCTAATAATGTGAGCCATGGGTGAATCGACATCAAAGTTGTGCAAAGTGTTGCCACCAATGAAATCGCAAGCTGAAATATAGTATCTTGAGAATTAAACGTCAGTAGTCGCTTAACTATCTTGCGGAAATTATGTTGGAAGATAATTCTCCGACGTCATTCGAAATTGGCGGAATACGTTGTTTTTCTGGCAAGTACAAATGTTCTTCAGACAGGAAGCTATTAGAGACCAGAGGAACTGTAGGAGGCAGAGGGAAATACCCTAATGCAGTTGGTTTCGAGTCTCTGGGAGACAAGTAAAATAGACAACGGAGGCAGATGTTAGACGAACTGGAGGGAAACTGGAGTACCAGTCCAGAGAAGCATACAGATGAGTAGGAATACAGGACAAGAAGAAAATTTATCACACTAAATCATATGATGAAATCGGCCGTCACTTAATAGAGTGAAACACGAGTGATAGGGCTTTAAATTTGAATTCTGTTTGAGAAATAACTATCTGTTATTGAATGATATTAAATTGTTGTTTATTTGAATTTCACATTCGTGTACTCAATGATTAAACTGTTGGTATCCCTGACTGGGAGCACGCAGCCTTGCATCTCTCTATCACTGCTTCAATTTCTCACAAAAGCGAGCTAGAGTGGGTCTTCTGTAATAGTTATGAATAATGCGGATTAACCAACTGCATTTGCTTGAATTAATCACATGAACGAGTACATACATTGCAATTTGATACACATGAAAGCCAATGAAGTAATGTTTGCACCAAAGCATGGAGTCATATAAGGTAAGCTATTTGTGACCTAGCTCAAATCAGACAGGTAATGGGACCTGTATGTAACCTAGCTCATTGTTATACGCTTCTGAAATACTTTACAAGGATTGGTTGGATTGTTTATAGCACTGCAATTTGCCGGGAAAGGACATGACATACCAGACAGCAACAGGATTTAGTCCCGTTAAGCCAACGCTTATTAGTATCTGGTGTGTAATTCAGGTAGGATGTATTCTGAGGAATATTTCTAAATTATGCAAGTATCAATCTTTATATTATTATGCAAGTACGCAAATTGCATATTCTCATTACCTGTGTTCAAATTGAGGGTGGGGGATTATAGCCTGGTCAATACATTAAGCATGCATCAATCTAGCTATAGTGATACGTATTAATATTGCCTGTTTTTACAATGTGGAAATAGTATTAGGTCGATTTATTTTGCAGGTAACATTCTAACTACATATATAAGCATTCATATTGCCAATATTCATCGGAAAAGGGGATTAATTTCTAGTTAGTATTTAGTTCAATTTTCTGTCCAATTAGATGAATACATACATAATCATATTCACCATGTTAAATGTAGGTATTCATATCTATTTAATATATAAACTGTTAATGAAATGGCATTATTTTGGAAGGTATTTATTATCCGATATTGACTCAAATAATGACATAGTTCAGTGAAGACTGTATTGACACGTGGCATGTTTGAGTTCTGACGATTTAAAGTGAAAAGCATAGTTGACTTAAGATGTGATACAGATAAATATTAAAGTTTTAATTCAGTTCTGAAACCAATGTACATCATGATTGATTTTAAATTTGAAACAGGTGCGTATCTTAGTTGACAAAGATCAATAAACTTCCAGTCGTTTAGGTAATGACTTGAGTATAGGGCCGTAGTGAATCTACTAAGCACGCTGGTGCTCATGTTTGTAGAAATACCAATACTTTTTAAGGTTTTAATATTTTGGGACAAAATGGAGTCAAAAGAGTAAAGGGTTGAATTTTGCATGTTTCTACTAGTATCATATTGCTTTACTCCAATTTGAAAAAGTAGATGCCGAGTATTACATATAGGAAAATATAGGGCTGAACAATAAAGATCTTTAAAGCAATTGATCGATAAAGAAGCTTTTGGGAATAATGAATGTCAACCGTTGTACAATTTCGGTTGCTTGAAGTCTTTATAACGTGTAAACTTAATTCATTAAAACTCCATGACGTTAAAACTCATTAAATAATCCCAAGTATATCGTACATCATAATTACAACTGTAATACTCGTGAAATGTGAAGTATATCAATTATACAACTGAATTACTCATGAAACGTGTCGTGCAACAGTCTTGGGACTTTATTACTTATGAAACGTGTCGTGCATCAGACCTAGAACTTTATTTCTCATGATACGTGTAATACACCAAAATTACAAGCACAGTGTTCATGAACTGCCATACATCAGAAATACAACTTTATTAATCATAAAATGTATTGTACGTCAGACATAGAAACGTTTTACTTGTGAAATGTGTCGTACGTCAGTGTTACTACTGTACTACGCATGTAACGTGTCATGAATCAGACCTAAAACTAGAGAATTACAACTTTATTCGTGTAGTCATGTAGTGGAAAATGATAACCTATATAAGATAAACAACTACTTAATAAGTCAGATACATAGATCTGGGTGATCTCTACAACGCTGGATTTTACCGATCACTGCCATCTCACTTCTGGCGTCGTGGATTCGAGTAGGTTTGTGATCGTTTCGAACCCATTAGAAATTGGTCGTTTCGTATTCAACGTGATGGCAGCTTACTACCCACGGTGATGGTAAATTTGTACACATTATTGCACACTGTCAAAATTATCGTATTGTTACATATACTGCTTTCTAATTATTACCCTCCCGTCCTCTGTCTAACAAACTGTCCCTACCTCGCCATGTATAGCCTATCTGTTCTGAAAAGAAGCGTCAAACCCAAAACAGCATTTTCACATGATTTTTCTATCTTGGGAAGAGGTCTATCGTTATTCTGTAAATGCCCAATTTGAGCCATCGAGAATAATAAAAATAGAGAATGTAGATGCCGCTGATGGAAGCATTAAACTTAAAATATCCCAGTTTTGTTATTTTCCGCAAAACTAAGATAACTAAATGCGTCCATTCAGTTAAACCATTTCATTGCATTATTAAAGAATGCATGGTTCTGATGGATTATGGACGTTTTGCCCCATGGACGTTTCGGCCCGGGATATTTCGCCCCACGTCAATGGAAATATCGGACATTTAGAGAAATTCATCAGCATTACACCATTGTCTTCATTTTAATTTAGGGGCCTACCGTAAAGATTTCATACCCCATAGTCCCCTCTCTCTCTCTCTCTCTCTCTCTCTCTCTCTCTCTCTCTCTCTCTCTCTCTCTCTCTCTCTCTCTCTCTCTCTCTCTCACACATTTCAATTACATTCAGCGTGCCGTTATATCAGACAATATTTTCTCCCTTTTTCTTCATTTATGTAATAAGACTGAACAGAAACGTAATATATCGTTTACAGTGATAATTTTCTATACTGCAGTGCTTTTATTTTCGCTGTTACATAAACTGATGAAGACTGCTTCGATGGCCTAGTGGTTAGAGCGTCCACCGCGGAAGCGGGAGGTCGTGGGTTCGATCCCCGACCGAGTCGTATTAAAGTGTGCAGTGTGGCAGTTTATAGTAATTCTAGTGTTGGGGCATCATGCCGCAGACATGTAGCATGATCTCCTACCCAGTCACATTATTCTGACTCCATACCGACCAGTCCTAACACTAATGCTGAGCGCCAAAGTACCATTTGTATAGGTCTTTGGTTATGACTCGGCCGTGGAGAGAACCAACGACCTCCCGCATCATAGGTGGACGCCCTAACCACTAGGCCACAGGAGCGATCCACCATAAATATGACGTTTTAAACACATGATATCCTATTTGCTGTTTCTTTTCCACATAAAAGCTTATTTATTTTAAAATGTTAAACTTTACTATTTTTTTTATGATCGGGATTTGTAACGTGGCTTTAACAATTCTTCAGTCATATCGCTCCGATGTACGTCTAAGAAGACCATACATGTAGCTTGTTATACCTATAAATAGAAACATGGTCTTCAGATCATTCAGTTCATTCCATCGAAGTTTTGTGATCCAGCCTGTAATTATAAATATGTCAGAACCTGTCAGAAAATGCTGGAAACATATAAGCAATAACTAGAAAACCAAGTTCTACTATATCGAATATGGTATTTACACATAAAGACGTATGCAAAGACCCGTACGATTCAAATAAAAAAACACATTCACCTTGCCGAAATATCCTCTTTATCGATAGAAATCGATATTGAATTCCTTGTGCTCTCCATCTGCCCCCGTGCTATATCAGTATTCAGTTCAAATCTGGAAGGCATATTTGGTATGGAGCTTAAGTCCATTTCGACATTGTGGTCATCTGTTTGTAAACAGTATTAATATAAGAACATTATAAAAGTACATATAAGAACGTTAATGCGTTACATCTAAAATCAAAAGGAGTTAGTCGACCAGAATGGAATGTCGTTTGGCCCAAGAAAAACGACATATTTAATACGAGAAACATTATTTTCTTTTTTTATAAAGCATTGGATGTATTTAGACTTAATTTTTTTTGTATGCCACGCTTTGTTCGCAATTTTTATTTAACCGTAGCTTAAGTACATCGAATGCAAATGGGAAGCAGCTACTATTTGTACTATCGAAGCATTTAGTTTATGGTAATCATGCACATGCAAATGTTTGAGTTCAGAAAAACGTGAGTGAAGCACGGTGTCTGATAAGCACTCTGGTGCATACATTGGTTGCAATAAAAACAATTTTTTAAGGAATTTAATTTTTTGGGGAGGGGAGAACAAGGAGAAACAGGTAAGGGACCCCTCCATAAATACCAGTCTGACAATAAAGGATCTCGTTGTTTGTACATTCAGCCATGTAAACGCAAGTATGCTCTTTTCATCATCCATAATTAACTACATCCCATTCTCAATAGAATAAATTATGCACCAAGATCGATCAAGTCCTGTTCCTAAAAGAAAGCTCTGAATGTATTTACAAACCGCACTAGGATGACGGACGGCAGACGCAAGGCCATACCATGAACTAAGACAAATGCGTGAATACTCTTTCCCGTCTTGTTTGCGAAGCAATAGTATACTGATGTTTTTTTAAGTGTACATGTGCCTTGTATATATTCTTGACTTATTTGGATGATGTTTGTTTAACGTTCATTGCCACCTTATAGCAAATATAAGTTATACATGGCGCCTCAGTAAAGAGTGGAAAAAACACCTCGGTAACATCTACCGAACCACGGAAAGTTACTGGCGGTTTACTCGCATGTCCATCTTAGCCAGACCGACACCTACGCAGACAGATATGGGA
This sequence comes from Unio pictorum, assembly GCA_030141615.1. Taxonomy (NCBI): domain Eukaryota; kingdom Metazoa; phylum Mollusca; class Bivalvia; order Unionida; family Unionidae; genus Unio; species Unio pictorum. Next base: position 353,930 of record JARLTB010000245.1, read on the forward strand.
TGGTGGGGATCTATAAAGACGAGCGCTTTTAGCCTCTCATTAACTTTGGAACCCATATTGATTTGGCATTCTATAATAGTAAATTAATGTATGCGTACGACGTGGGTCTTTTATAGACAAGCTGATTTCCTTTCGATACATTCTAAATTTAACAGTCGCTATTCATTTATTTCAACTGGACCTTTGCTATCTCTCTTTTGCAGACCGGGTCTAACTAACATCGTCACTGCAGTTTGTTTAACAAGTCACTTCACCTAGAGACAATACGCTTGTATCGACATTCAAGACACGATGGCCACTGTAAGATCACAAGAAGCTACTTGCAGAATAATCCAAGATAGGATTCTGGAACTAGAAATGAAAGGTATGTGATGATAAGTGATAGATAACAACCTAGATGATTTTTATTAACACATCCATGCGTATACATGGTGTTCGAAAATATACTAAACACTGATGGTGGAAATGACATCAACGTTTCAATAAGCCTAAATTTAAGAAACATAATTCAATCCGGTTTGTTATTTAATGTCTAATATAGGCAGTTAAATTTTTCAGCAAATGTCTATTTTCGGTGCTTTAAAGAATTCTGTTGACAACAGTGGTCCGACTGTGCGGATAAATGGAAAATGATCATTATATTCAGCATAATGATTGATTGATTGATTTTTAACGGTACACCAGCACTTTTAGGCTATTTAGCGCCATACAATAGGTTGTATTTATACATGGTTAAAAATGCTAAAGGTTTAATATCGACCAGCGACATAAGGAAAACAAATAGTTCAATATAAAATGATAAGATGTTGGTAACAGTAAAATATAAAGCTTCCCAATCAATGGGAGATGTAAATGGTGTATGTTGATGAAAAGATGTTGAAAACTAACGGGCGGTATTTGTATTAGATAAAAATGCACTAGGTGATGGCATACAACTTAAAGTTTAAAATAAATTAAATCTAAATTACAAGTGATAGATATAGTATCAAAAAGTTCCTTCATGTCATGTACATTATAGTACTTCAGCATAATAACATTTAATATCTGACTACTGTTTTAACTTAATATCTGACTGCTTTTTTAACTGTCTTATATTATGATTCCTAAAAAGTGCCACACGTAGTTTAATACAGTTTGCTGCATTAGTTATAAAAGAATAAGATACATTTTCAATTTATACATTGTAGACTAAGGCAGATTTCCATTTGTACAAGTACAATCGGCAAATAAATGATTATATTTGTGTCTAAATCCTGTTTTCGTTCGTTTAGCATCACCATAAAAATTAAAACCGAACCAGGCAGGTATTCATCTTATTTAGCTTTCAAAAACAGAATACAGGTCGTAGTCCTATATTGTCAATTATCCATTCCATCCAACAACGTCCCAATAGGGTTTGTTGCTATGACGTGATATACAATAGGTTTATTGGCTGCTGCAACATGTTTTCATGATGAATGTATGTACCCTTGTATACATCCATTTATTACGCATATAATATCATAAATGAAAATGGTTAGACATATATAACATGATCTACCTTAGACGCGGATGACATCATATATATAACATGATCTACCTTAGACGAGGATGACATCATCCATCCTAATGGTTGGACATTATATATATATATATATATATATATATATATATATATATAACATGTTCTACCTTAATCATTAGACACGGATAATATCATCCATCCTAATGGTTAGATTCAGATAACAATGGTTAGCCTCAATGAAGTGGCATTTAGAAGCAACAATTAATTTTGCCACAATATCCTCTATAAAGACACACATTGAAATTAAACAGTTTATACAAAATAAAGAAACAAACAAAGTGGTTTGCTTAATAATAAAAATCAATATACTCACATGTGTCTTCCAAATCCAACTAGAGATGACACAATAGGCAGAAAACTACATTTTAAAATTAAGTACAATTTTCAAATTAGCTAAGAAGAAAATAACAAGTCAGGCATATATTGATACCCATATTGTCAAAAACATGACATGTTAAAAATATAAACATATTGTGTATATTAATTATAGTCAACAACAACGCAAGTATACGATTGTTCATGAAGAACAGAATACAATACACGTCTCTTAGCTTTATTTGCATGTATATACAGCTTTTAAAAGTTTGAAATGAGATATTCCCTGATATATTTTATGTTTGACAACGTATCATTTAATTCCTGTTTAACTGCATTTACGACGTATAACTATTTGACTTGCAATTTTTATTTTGGTGAGTTTACCTTCTATCCTGACTAAAGCTTCCCAAATACTGAAAACACAAAAATCCCGCTCAATAAAGTCCTGTATACATTCACCCAAGAATCTGTCTAAAATAATAGGTCATATATTTGCCCATGCTTTCCGTACCCACTTGGAAGCCGTGTTCAAAAGACTGTCATGTCTGATGTGTCTAATAATGAGTGAAAATACTCTGTGCCGCGTCAACATTGCTTTGTCTGATGTTTTAAACACCGGTGAGAATTACATTGTGCCCTGTTTAAAATATTGTGTTAGCTAGTGGCGTACTAAGGATAAATGTTGCCCGGGCGACGATGAAGGCCCAATAAGTTTTAGCGCCCCATGATGTCTGATACCAAAGATCACAGCCCTTCCCCACCTACACTGTTAGTATGCTACTAGTTTTATCTGTTATTTACAAAAATGAGTGAACATTAATGTACCTTGCTCAAAAGACCGTGTTGTCTGATATTTATAAATGTGTTATTTTTAACAGGAGTGAGAATTACAATGCGCGCTGCTTTAAGTACTGTGTTATCTGATCATTTCAAACAGAAGTAAAATGTATTGTGTAACCCGCTCAAAAGACCGTGTTGTCTGGTATTTCTAAATGAGTGAAAATTGTTTTGTGCCCTGTTTTAAAGACTGTGTTTTCTAATGTTTCTATATAAAATAGTAGTAAATATTATAGCGTGGTCTGTTTTAATGACAAGTTTTGTTTGATATTAATAAACATAGTGAGGGAAAAAAGAACTTGAAGTCTGATGTTTCTAAATATAAGCGACACTTACCGTTTTCCCACTTCAAAAGACCTTGTTGTCCGACGTTTCTAAAAATGAACGATACTTATTCTGTGTCCTGTTTTCATGATTGTTGTCTAATATGTCTAGTACTGAGTAAAAATTGCATTGTGCCCTGCTTAATAGACTGTTGTCTAATGTTTAATGTCTAATACGGATTGCGCTGTCTGATGTTTCTAAACATGAGTGACAACAATCGTGTGCCTGTTTTAAAGATGTTCATGCGACGCTGAGTTCAGGTAAAACGAGTGTTGTGTAAAGGTTTTTCTTTGAACATTATACTGTTTTACTTCACTAAAATGGACAGTCACAATGACTATGGATACATTACAAAGCATGCAACGTTTCGTAATTTCTTTAATACTCTTTAACACATTAACCTCTGGAGGTTTGTGCTGTTTTCACACGAAATGCGAGTAGGAAACACATTTTGGGGACTATTTCTGAATACCTCCTAATATATCGACTTCCAAGCAATATTCCATTAGACAAATGGCTAGTTGTGCTAAAGAAAAAATGTTATTCATTGGTTAGTGTGCTGGCGCATGAGAAGAAGATGAAAAGTTGGACTTTTTGTTTTGCTTAACGGACTCATTATTTTGGTATGGAGAAGACTCTTGATTCAAAACATGTACTTTATCCTACTTTTGTCACAGATTCACCTACCTGTGTGCGCTTCAGACCGGTCTGCTGTATATCTGAGGCCATAAAGTCTAAAACCTGGACAATTTTAGGTGGAAACAAAACGGGTCCAAAACTATGCTTTTTCTCTCTGCATTTTGTAGTGCAACTAAAATGTCCAGATTATTTGGAATCATTGTAGAGCTATATCTGTCTACCTTTATAAAATACCACCCACTTTAGTGTGGCATACATGACCTTGACGCTACAGACCTTGGAAGTACCACCTCATGCCCCGTGAACTCGTCGCTAGGTGTTAATGTGTTAAGTATGGTACGTACCTAATTTAAAACGTGTATTTCAAAAGCTCTCTTTCAACCGATTAAGAGTTTGGCTAGCCTATTTAAGATCTGCAATTACACTTCCAAAACTTGCATTGGTATTCATACGGTGTCCGTGACATGTACTTTAAAGCTAGGAATGCAGTGTCAGTGGCATGGACATTATAACTGCACATACTGTGTCCGTGACATGGACTTCGGACGTGTGCATACACTGTCAGTGCCATGAAATTTAGAGCTGTGCAGACTGTGCCCGTGACATGAATTTTAGAACTGTGTATACAGTGTCAGTGACATTGGCTTTAGAGCTGTGTATACAGTGTCAGTGACATGTGCTTTAGAGCTATGTATACACTACAGTGTCAGTGAAAGGGATTTTAGAACTGTGCAGACTGTGTCCGTGACATGGATTTTAGACCTGTGTATACAGTGTCAGTGACGTGTGCTTTAGAGCTTTGTATACACTACCGTGTCAGTGACAGGGATTTGAGAACTGTGTATACAATGTCAGTGATATAGATTTTAGAACTGTGTATACAATGTCATTGACATGGGCTTTAGAGCTGTGTATACAGTGTCAGTGACAGGGGGTTTAAAACCGAAGGCACTTGTCAGCCACATACCTCAATGTGTTATACAATACTCGCCTGTTAGCTTTATATGTCTCATGGCATTGCATGCAGGAATCAGTGCTTTGAAAAAATATTCACGACTATTTATGAGTCTATTTATAAAATCAATAATTCCTATATCCTATAATAAACACTAGTTAAAGGAACAATAGTGCAAAGTGTCTGTAATTTTGTGAATGTTACAGATCAATAAACTAATGAAAATTGTGTTGAGTTATAAGTTGAAATAATTCAGAAAGACCGAGAGGTTGTGAAGATTCAATTAAGTAATTGATAAATAAACGAGATAAAATGAATTTTTGTTGGGGCCCGCTCTAATTGAAACTTGTAGGCCACGAATTGTTACGGAAACCGAACGGTTCTTCTTCTCGAGAAGAAAAGTGATTGTTCCTATTCGAAAAATGGCCCGGACCAAACAGACCGCACGAAAGTCAACTGGTATTCATTAAATAAACTTGGATTATCTGGATAATATTTACTAATATCCAGGTAAAGGTAGGAACATTAGTGAGTAACACTCACCTTTAGTTATCCAAGAATACGTTCATGTACACTACGAATTTAGTAGCGTAATAAACTACACAAAACTATTGTCACTTAATTACATTTTTCCAGCAATTTGCCACACCTTTCCATAGAAAGTTTGTTATTTCACATTTGTTTTCTAATTTTGTATTCAAGTTTTGTTTCATTTAATTGTTATTTAGGAAATTACCTAGAACTATTATTCGCTTTTAATAGGACGACAGTACGAGATTAATACTTTAGGTTAGAATGGAAGGACGAAGAGGTAAATTGACGGAGTACTTCAACACTTTCATTGACGGAGAACCTGGAAAACAGAAGGGTGGCATACCACATGGAAGGGTGCCAAACCATGGTTTTTGGTGGGATAAAACGCCTACCAAGACAAACGGAAGTTTTAACGGCAATGAAAGTGATGGGTATAGACTTAGAATGTATCCCATGACTGCAATACGGCGGGAGAAATAAGTACGTACTATATCCCAAGAAAATTAAGAAACTTTTCTAAACAGAGAATTACAAATCATGTGATGTATTGTTAAAATCATGGACACACAACTCAAAATTAGAGAAATAGAGCCAAAAGCGGTGGACGTATTTATTTCAGTACTACACTTGGAAATTGACACACAAGAAAATGTGGATAAACTCATGAAAACTCACAAAATAAAGATAGCAAACGACAAAAAAGCAAACTGCTACAGTTATGAAAGCATTCATAGCTTAACTATCTTGCGGGAATTATGTTGGAAGATAAGCTACTCCGACGTCATTCGAAATTGGCGGAACACGTTGTTTGTCTGGCAATTACAAAAAAGCTTCAGACAGGAAGCTATTAGGGACCAGAGGAACTGTAGGAGGTAGAGGGAAATACTCTAATGCAGTTGGTCTCGAGTCTCTGGGAGACAAGCAAAATAGAGAACGGAGGCAGAAGTTAGACGGACTGGATGGAAACTGGAGTACCAGTCCAGAGAAGCATACAGATGAGTAGGAATACAGGACAAGAAGAAAATCTATCACAGTAAGTCAGATGATGAAATCGACCGTCACTTGATCGAGTGAAACACGTGTGATAGTGCTTTAAATTTGAATTCTGTTTGAGAAATAACTATCTGTTTAGGAATGATATTAAATTGTTGTTTATTTGATTTTCACATTTGTGTACTCGGTGATTAAACTGTTGGTATCCCTGACTGGGAGCATGCAGCCTTGCATCTCTCTATCACTACTTCAATTTCTCCCAAAATCGAGCCAGAGTGGGTCTTCTGTAATAATATTAAAATCTATCTGGAGCACCCCACCCCAACCTAGTCCACGAGACACCTCTACACAGCTGTATTATTCCGTCTAAATAACGTGAAGCCACCCCTACCCCCAATACATCTCCGACCTTAGCGGGAACAAACCAGAAGTGTGACACTTTATTAACTTCACAGAATGAAGAGAACATACAGCCATTGACTCAGATGAAATAATTTACCGTCACAAAGCGATAATGTATTGTGCAGACAAAAATTAGTCAAGGCAGAGTCTAAGGAGAGGCCATATAAAGGGCTTGGATTTATTTCTAATCTCGAAGTAAAGAGCAGTTTTATTGTGATAATCTCAATGCTTAAAGGGTTCATGTGGCTCACTTTTAACAATGGTATGGCCTTCTCGAAAACTTTAAGTAATTCCTCTGAATGAGACACGAACTTCTTAAGCATTGTATGTGTTGATGTTAACCTTGCTTAAAAACAAAATATCGATCTTTCTACATAACATACCTAGTAAGTCCTCATACTGGTAGAGCTGTCCTGAATATATTACCTTTTAAACACTTTTCACATGGCAGTAGACTGGTATTCAGTTCGTAAAATGCTTGGTGGCAATCATCCCATATACATTCTGGATAGAAACGCACAACAGGATTCGTACAGTTGATAATGTCATAAATGGAGAAAATGAATACTTTGCAGCAGATAAACACTCTTATTTGAAAATTGCTGATGTTAAGTTGGGAATAAAGTACATATATCAAAGAAACAAGTCTTGATTGTCTGTTTATAACTTCATGTACATCCATTATAACCACCCCCACCATTATAATCGACACATATCAGCACCACGATACTGTCCGTAAAGAAATCAGTCGCCCACGCTATTTTTTCCTCGTAAACTAAGGTACACTGACTATTAGCAGTTGTGAATACGTTTTGATACTACGCCAAAAAGGTGACTTGAATTTAATAATAGAAACGATGGATGCAAACCTTGTGATATTTGTATTACTAAAGTCAAGTAAATAAACTTCAAGATATTTATGCAAACATGGGAGCTTTGGAATACTAAAGTCAAATAAGTAAACTGAAGAACAAAATTGCAAAAAATGGTTGTTTTTAAGTATTGAAATCAAATAAGTAAACTAAAAGACATAAGTGCAAACTTTAAGTTTTTTGATGACATTTGGATCCTTGTTCAATTTTCCCTCTAGCTATGAATAATGCGGATTAACCAACTGCATTTGCTTGAACTAACCACATGAACGAGTACATACATTGCAATTTGATACACATGAAAGCCAATGAAGTGATAGTTTGCACCAAAACAGGGAGACATATAAGGTAAGGTATTTGTGACCTAGCTCAAATCAGACAGGTAAAAGGACCTGTATGTAACCTAGCTCGTTCAGGTAGGATGTATTCTGAGGATTATTTCTAAATTATGCAAGTATCAGTCTTTATATAATTATGCAAGTACGCAAATTGCATATTCTCATTACCTGTGTTCAAATTGAGGGTGGGGGATTATAGCCTTGTCAATACATTAAGCATGCATCAATCTAGCTAAAGAGATAAGTATTAATATTGCCTGTTTTTACAATGTGGAAATAGTATTAGGTCGATTTTTTTTGCAGGTAACATTCTAACTACATATATAAGCATTCATATTGCCAATATTCATGGGAAAAGGGGATTGATTTCTAGTTAGTATTTTGTTAAATTATCTGTCCAATTAGATGAATACATAATCATATTCACCATGTTAAAAGTAGGTATTCATATCTAATTAATATATAAGCTGCTAATGAAATGGCATTATTTTGGAAGGTATTTATTATCCGATATTGACCCAAATAATGACATAGTTCAGTGAAGACTATATTGACACGTGACATGTTTGAGTTCTGACGATTTAAAGTGAAACGCATAGTTGACTTAAGATGTGATACAGATAAATATTAAAGTTTTAATTCAGTTCTGAAACTGATGTACATCATCATTGATTTTAAATTTGAAACATGTGCGTATCTAAGTTGACAAAGATCAATAAACTTCCAGTCGTTTAGGTAATGACTTGAGTATAGGGCCGTAGTGAATCTACTAAGCACGCTGGTGCTCATGTTTGTAGAAATACCAATACTTTTTAAGGTTTAAATAGTTTGGGACAAAATGGAGTCAAAAGAGTAAAGGGTTGAATTTTGCATGTTTCTACTAGTATCATATTGCTTTACTCCAATTTGAAAAAAGTAGATGCCGAGTATTACATATAGGAAAATATAGGGCTGAACAATAAAGACTCGTTTTTGTTTGAAAAGAATTGGGTACAAAACAAGTTGGACTCGGAATTTTCTGTTTCGTTTTAGTCTGTAAGTATGTCAGAACACGTTTTAGTAGGCTCCTGCATGGCGTTGGTACTTATCAGAGTTTTCCCAGATTTTTCCTCCACCAATTAAACTGATCACCATATACCATTTTCACTTCATTATTTCTATCAGGGTGTAGGTTTATCGTTATTCTGCTTAATTGAAGGCATCTAGAATAATATATATCCAGAACTGAGGATGCCGATGATGTAATCATAATAACTTAAAATGTCTCAGATTTGTTGTTTTTTTCTTCAGAAAATTAAGTTAAGTAAATAAATAAATACATAAATTCAGTTCCACCATATACATGAATTATAAAAGAAAGCATGGTTCTGATGTATGGCATATAACGGTTAATAATTCGATACGAATTAGATGTCTATTGAATACGATTGTTAGTGACTTGAAATCTGAAAGTGTGAAATGCTTCTTGAAAAAACATGCCTAATTAAGCTTTCGGTTTTATTGTATCATTTGGTTTTATATTTATTCATATATTGATCATATTCCTGAGGAATTGTCAGATATTGTTTGCATTAAGTCTCTCACTATGATAGGTAATATCAGCATGGACAGGGATTACTTCCTGTGCTGACATTTTAATTGTATGCCTACATTTTATATTAGTATCTTATGTATATTTTTTTTTTCACTATACTTTTAATATGTTCCTCTAGTTGTAGGATGAACGTTTTTAGACTGTATTTTTACATCTGCCAATATTCAATGCTATGGTTTTTTTCCCCCTATCGTATTAAAATGCTACAATTTCCTTTCCTCCGTTTCCGTATGAGTAGCCCCGTGTCTAAATTACAAACGTTGTCATTCCTAGTTGTGTATATCGAACTCTTAACGTTTCTCTGAAGAAATGACATATTTGATTAATATAACATTCTGGTAAAAGCGTACGCATACTAATAGATACAATATGGCCAATGACCGTTGCAAGTTGGCTGTTATAATGACGCTAGATGCATTACTGTCTCATTATGGCAACAGAAGGCGTCGTCATATGCGCGGTACTAAAGGTTGTTGTGGTATACATGGGTCCGTTATATTATGCGTTAAATAATCAAGGGAACTGAACTACCGTTCCATCATGCCGTCTCTCGAGAGCAACTTAGTATATACGGGTTTACGCTTGTGATAACGTTACTATCACCTTGCAAATTAGATATCAGGTGAATTGAAAAACCAAACACTCTTAAAGGTTGAAAACAAATCCCACTAGCTCAAGTGCTAAATGTACTTAGCTATTAACATCTCAAGTCACGCAAGACAGCCATATAGCTTGAGGTACTCATACTTTATCTGTGCTATTTACAGGTTTCTCGAAAAGGACTTCCCTCTTGTCAGGCTGAGCGCGTATTTTACAAGCTACTTACACTTTCCAGTTACCGTGAGTTAGGGATATAAAAATCTAGTTCGTGTGTAGCACATGTATCGGTACATGTAATTACCGCTTTGCTGGCCTATTACGAGCGTTATTTTTTTTAAATTTTGGATCACGTGGAGGGTGGTTGGTACAAAATCCAATTTTTTTCACGTAAAGTGAGAGAAATATCCTACATTTCCACTCTAAATGCATATGAAAATGTGATTTCTAAATGTCAACATGAACGTATGTATCTAGTATTCTTTTCCCCATAAACTGTGAAATTCACCGATTCCCCTCACCCTGACATGAATAAAATAGATGATACGTGACACATTAACTATCTCGTTAGCAGAAGGAGACAATATAACCAAAGATTAAATATTTTACTGGTATAAGACGATAATATATTCAATGAACAGGCTGAATCAAGGTTTATGTATTGCACAATTAATGGGGTTACCGAGATATATCAATCGTGTTAGACGACAATTAGGCACCTAAACGTTCTTAGTTCTTTTCAATCCATGAGTTTGTCTAGTGTCCTATTTTCATATTTCAAAAGCTAAGTAGAATCCTACGTCACCATGTTTCTATTCAGATAGACGCGTTTTGTAGGCCCGTGTAGTATCTTTGATTTATTGTTAATCTCAAGTAAACAGCAGTTGTATTTCTTCAATAAAGGCCATAAGGTGTCAGAGTGGTCTGGTGCGCTCCCTTTTACAGATCACCAACATAACACCTCTGTCCGCGAGAGTTCGAGTCTCAGGTTCGGCCAGCATGGTATGTGAGAATACTTACCAGTAGTTTCCCGTGGTCTATGTGGTTCTGTCTGGGATTTCTACGAGTTCCTTCACCATATGTACTAGCCATCATGTATAGCATGTAATGTGCTCAAATATGGCGTTAAACCCTAAACGGCAATACATTTTCCAAGTATGTGTTTACAAACGTTACTGTGACTCAGTTTGAATAATATTATTCATGTAGACTTTGTCAAAATATTACTTTTAATCGATCCCTTGCAGATAATCCCCGTCCTAATCAATAGATGTATATGATTATACTGACATTGTACAAAGCAAACTATTCATTACTTCTAAAGGACGTAACTAAGAAGTCCGCATACTATTAATTTTGCGCTAAATAATGTTTCTTACACAAAACATATATTGTAAAATGTTATTATATTTGTAAAGCACATATGACAAACATCTAATGTACATTTTTGGAACGATGCATAATTAATAATTTATGCGGACAGTATGATGCAAATTCATGAAGATCAATGCTAAATTTGCTACGGACACAATCCGTCATTAATGAGAATTGGTGATGCTTACTGATGAATAAAGTTTATAGTGGACAGGTCTTGAATGTTTCATGCAAATTTCAAAATTGTTATATGCTAGTAGATTTTACAACCCAATATACAAAGTTGTAGAAACAACGGAGTAGTAATAACTTTATTGATGTAGTTCTTGTTATAATCGTCGTCATTTGAGGTGATTTCATTCTTGCTGAAGCATCATCGAGAGTAGTAATACCTTTATTCATGTAGTTGTTATAATCGTCGTCATTTGAGGTGATTTCATTCTTACTGTATCATCATCAAGAGTAGTAATAAGAAATAGATGTAGTTCTTGTTATAATCGTCGTCATTTTAGGTGATTTCATTATAGCTGTAGCATCATCGAGAGTACTGTCAGCGTGAGTTAGTTTTGTTATAACCATGTAAGTTTTGGTAAGAGAAGGAAAGAAGAAAAAGGGGAGAAAATAATTTCAACCTAATCTCGATGCATTGGATGGATAGACGGACAAATAGATTGATACAGATACTGGGGTTACTGAAGTAAAAAAAAATAACTGAAAGACATGTATGTTATCTTTGGACTTTTGTGGTTAAATTTGGACTTTTGTGGTGACACCTGGGCCACTGTTCATTCTTTCACGTTATCCTTTTTTCTGTACATTATCTACCTGAATTTGCTTGAACAATCCACATGAAAGAGGTATACATATTGCAAGAGAAACATAATTTAGTCGTGAAATTTAACCTATTCACGACCTCGCCCGTTGCTGTATGCTAATGACATTATCTGCTGTGGTTGGCTGGTTTGTTTATAGCAACGTGATTTTGCGCACACAGGGAGAGAAGAAGGAAGGAATGGTGTAAATTAAGGAAGGTTGAATTTTGAGGGATTTATAAACACGTTTGAAGTATCAGTCTCCTTGCAATAATTATTAAATTGCACAAATACACATTTATATTGTCCTTGTTTAGGGCTATTATCTAGTCAACGTTTGTGCAGGTATCGACCTAACTAAACTCATATTCTTGTTTACATTTACGGGAATATCTATATAGTCATTGTATAAAGTGATATTGGAATTACAGTACTGTCGAAGTAATTTGTTTTATGGTAATGACACATATGCATAGCATGTTGGAGTTCAGAGAAACATAGTGTAGGACGGTGTCTGATATGAACTCTGGTGCATACATTTGCTGAGATGAAAATAATATTTTATGGACTTTATTTTTTTGGGGAGGGGGAAACAAAAGAAGAAGAGTAAGTGACCCCTTCATACATAGTCTGATAATGAAGCCTCTAAGTGTTGATACATTCAGCAACATACACGTCAGAATGCTCTTTTCATCGTCCATAAACAACTACTTCAAATTTCTCAATGAACTACGTTATGCACCAAGATTAATCTGATCCTGCTCATAACAGAACCCTCTCGATTTATTGACAAACCGCACTAAAGACAACGGACGACCATACCATGAAATTAATTGACTTCCACTAGGTAATTAAAACCAATGCGTGAATATTCTTTTCCACGTTGTCTAAAAAGCATTAGTATACTGTGTTGTTAAGTATACATGCACCTTGCATATACTCTAGACTTAATTGGGATGATGTTGGTTTGAAGTTTATTATTGCTATATAGATAGGTTATGCATGGGGATTCACTAGTTAGTTACTTTGTTCAAAAATTGTAACCCATTTGTAAATTACAGCTATATGTTCTAAATTGAAGTTTGATTGACATTAAATTATCCTCAGACTTGCAGTAACATATATTTGATTTTCATTGCCTTTTAAATTCTTCACAATCTGGTAAACCGGTTGATAGTATCTGACACTGTATTTGTTTATCAGCATCTTTTGCGATGGAGTTAGAATCAACATATTATTTTTAAATGTTTTGTCAGTTACTTTTCATGTCACTTATTACCTTACAAGGACCTTGACGACATTGTATGAGCCTTATCACGTGTTATCATATGTGTGATTCTGCTTTGTACTTGTGACGTCATGTATTACCATACTATAAAATTACTTACATTGTGGTAACCTTATCACCTGATTTCATGTGTACCATTTTTTTGTTTCACATTCTATGTGCTATCATTTTTTCTAATTTGATGTTGATAAGTTTACCTTGTTTTTCCTATCTAGCCGTGTGATCAATACAAATGTCATGACGTGCATCTTTGACATCAATTTGTTTTACATATTTACTCTTTAGGAAAGCGACATCTTTCAAAATCTAAGTCCTTATTTCTGCTAAGCAAATATTGTCTTTTGGCAACTAATGTTAAAGGAATATTGTTTTCATCTCGGTGGCGAGTTGGTTCTAACTGGGTCTTGTAAAATGCATTATATCCTACTCGGTTACATTGTCCTGTCACCAGGCTGACCAGTCCTAGCACTAACCTCTCAGTGCTAAATGCCAAGCTAGCTAGATCTTAGTTCACACTAAACCAATCTTGATTTTTACGTGCACTAGGACTGGGGATTATAGATGTATTTGAGTACACAGAGTCATTGAAGGATTCACATTTCCTCGAAATTCTCAAGGATTGTATCCAGTTGGCTGCATAGTTCTTTCAGTTTGGTGCAATTATGATCTGGATACTTCTTTGACATATGTAAATCTGCTAGACTTAATACATGAGTTTGAGTTTGGAGATTAAGTTCCCATGGATGGTCATGCATTCAGCACTTCTCAATGATTTAGTCACTGACATCCAGCATGTTTCTTCTACTGATGGTGATGTAGTCAACACGTTGTCAATGTCTGGAGCGTGGATACATCCATGACGTCTTGTTGAGGTTTGGCAAAAGTAATTCTTTTTTGGCAATTAGGAAGTCATATTCAGAAGATTTTCTCTGTAGGAGGAGTCCGTTGCTGTCGTACTTCAAACTAGTCCATTTTTCCTAATGACACCTGGTTATTATTATAGATATGTGCCAACTCTCGCACTGAAGATACCATTGAGCATGAGCTTTTCTGCCCTTGGCACTTCTGCAATGAGAACTCCAGGTCTTCATAAACTTTATCTTATCTGGGTTGATAATGGTGCGGATATATAGATCATGGTGCATACATACAGACATACATACATACATACATACATACATACATACATACATACATACATACATACATACATACATACATACATACATACATACATACATACATAAACGGCTCATAAGTTTTTCCTCATCATAATGTACGTTCTGAAAGAATTATGTATAACACCATACTTTTGTAGTTGACATTGACTCAATTATTAAAAAGAATAACATTTTGCCCCCACTGTGACTCTAACTAGTGATAAATATGCGATAGATTAGACCAGTGGAGAACAAGCAAATACAAGAACGCATATTTAAAGTTAAGAAGGTGCTGAAATTACGCGCGCCATTTTCATGTATTAAGCAAGTGCGAAACGTTACGCAACCTTGAATTATTATTTATCTTGCACGATCAAGAATCCGAGCAAAAATAAATCGACTCTTGTACAAAGACAATTCTGCTTTGGTTGATGATGTAGTGGATCTGAAACTTTGACAAGCTTTATTACATGTCCTTGAAACTAATGTTATTCTTCGGCATACAGCTTATATCACCAGTGATACATATTTAATGGCGCTAACAAGTGAAGCAAACACTATTTAGATGTACATTACCTGATAATAATTTGTCAGGTGCATCATGATTTAGTCTGTAAAATATTGTACCGTTAAATTTATTGTTCGACCCTCAGTAGCCGAAAATCTTATTATTTAAGGCTCTGTATATTGCTGTTCAGGAAAACTGGAGAAAAGCGTATCGGTCAGCGAGATGGCAACGACATTTTAATGTTTCGAATTCAGCTCATGTGTATACAATTAAATTATGACACCATATTTTGTTTGCAATAGAACAGGCTATCTCGAATAGGTAATACAGTTTCAAAAAGTTGACGGTCTATTTTGCTAGCTACTTACATTTTACAGTTGCAGTAAGGTATATCGGTATATAATTTCTGTTTTTACATGAAATGGTAAATATAAAAAAAAGTTTCTCGATATAAAATTTGATATATTTATGGGACCGAGCTTGGCACGGTGTAAGGAATAATAACCAGCTTGCAAGATGTATGTGCTAGACCCAGAGACTAATAATTCCGCCTCATAAATGTACGAAGGTCAGTCTTGCGAACAATGAGGTGTCAAGCCAGGTATGTAACATGGCCATAAAACGCACGACTGGCGCCTTATTTTGGCAAAGCCAATTATATAACATGTCCATAACATGGTTCACAGGTAAGTAATGAATTTCCTGTGTTGGATCAAGGCACATCAAGTAGCGGTTATAAATCCACCCTTGACAGATTGACGGTGAGGGGACAATCTCTGCTAATAATGTAAGCCATGGGTGAATCGACATCCACTCGGAGTTGAGCAAAGTGTTGCCACCATTGAAATCGCAAGCTGAAATGTAGTATCTTGAGAATTAAACGTCAGTAGTCGCTTAACTATCTTGCGGGAATTATGTTGGAAGATAAGCTACTCCGACGTCATTCGAAATTGGCGGAACACGTTGTTTGTCTGGCAATTACAAAAAAGCTTCAGACAGGAAGCTATTAGGGACCAGAGGAACTGTAGGAGGTAGAGGGAAATACTCTAATGCAGTTGGTCTCGAGTCTCTGGGAGACAAGCAAAATAGAGAACGGAGGCAGAAGTTAGACGGACTGGATGGAAACTGGAGTACCAGTCCAGAGAAGCATACAGATGAGTAGGAATACAGGACAAGAAGAAAATCTATCACAGTAAGTCAGATGATGAAATCGACCGTCACTTGATCGAGTGAAACACGTGTGATAGTGCTTTAAATTTGAATTCTGTTTGAGAAATAACTATCTGTTTAGGAATGATATTAAATTGTTGTTTATTTGATTTTCACATTTGTGTACTCGGTGATTAAACTGTTGGTATCCCTGACTGGGAGCATGCAGCCTTGCATCTCTCTATCACTACTTCAATTTCTCCCAAAATCGAGCCAGAGTGGGTCTTCTGTAATAATATTAAAATCTATCTGGAGCACCCCACCCCAACCTAGTCCACGAGACACCTCTACACAGCTGTATTATTCCGTCTAAATAACGTGAAGCCACCCCTACCCCCAATACATCTCCGACCTTAGCGGGAACAAACCAGAAGTGTGACACTTTATTAACTTCACAGAATGAAGAGAACATACAGCCATTGACTCAGATGAAATAATTTACCGTCACAAAGCGATAATGTATTGTGCAGACAAAAATTAGTCAAGGCAGAGTCTAAGGAGAGGCCATATAAAGGGCTTGGATTTATTTCTAATCTCGAAGTAAAGAGCAGTTTTATTGTGATAATCTCAATGCTTAAAGGGTTCATGTGGCTCACTTTTAACAATGGTATGGCCTTCTCGAAAACTTTAAGTAATTCCTCTGAATGAGACACGAACTTCTTAAGCATTGTATGTGTTGATGTTAACCTTGCTTAAAAACAAAATATCGATCTTTCTACATAACATACCTAGTAAGTCCTCATACTGGTAGAGCTGTCCTGAATATATTACCTTTTAAACACTTTTCACATGGCAGTAGACTGGTATTCAGTTCGTAAAATGCTTGGTGGCAATCATCCCATATACATTCTGGATAGAAACGCACAACAGGATTCGTACAGTTGATAATGTCATAAATGGAGAAAATGAATACTTTGCAGCAGATAAACACTCTTATTTGAAAATTGCTGATGTTAAGTTGGGAATAAAGTACATATATCAAAGAAACAAGTCTTGATTGTCTGTTTATAACTTCATGTACATCCATTATAACCACCCCCACCATTATAATCGACACATATCAGCACCACGATACTGTCCGTAAAGAAATCAGTCGCCCACGCTATTTTTTCCTCGTAAACTAAGGTACACTGACTATTAGCAGTTGTGAATACGTTTTGATACTACGCCAAAAAGGTGACTTGAATTTAATAATAGAAACGATGGATGCAAACCTTGTGATATTTGTATTACTAAAGTCAAGTAAATAAACTTCAAGATATTTATGCAAACATGGGAGCTTTGGAATACTAAAGTCAAATAAGTAAACTGAAGAACAAAATTGCAAAAAATGGTTGTTTTTAAGTATTGAAATCAAATAAGTAAACTAAAAGACATAAGTGCAAACTTTAAGTTTTTTGATGACATTTGGATCCTTGTTCAATTTTCCCTCTAGCTATGAATAATGCGGATTAACCAACTGCATTTGCTTGAACTAACCACATGAACGAGTACATACATTGCAATTTGATACACATGAAAGCCAATGAAGTGATAGTTTGCACCAAAACAGGGAGACATATAAGGTAAGGTATTTGTGACCTAGCTCAAATCAGACAGGTAAAAGGACCTGTATGTAACCTAGCTCGTTCAGGTAGGATGTATTCTGAGGATTATTTCTAAATTATGCAAGTATCAGTCTTTATATAATTATGCAAGTACGCAAATTGCATATTCTCATTACCTGTGTTCAAATTGAGGGTGGGGGATTATAGCCTTGTCAATACATTAAGCATGCATCAATCTAGCTAAAGAGATACGTATTAATATTGCCTGTTTTTACAATGTGGAAATAGTATTAGGTCGATTTATTTTGCAGGTAACATTCTAACTACATATATAAGCATTCATATTGCCAATATTCATGGGAAAAGGGGATTGATTTCTAGTTAGTATTTTGTTAAATTATCTGTCCAATTAGATGAATACATAATCATATTCACCATGTTAAAAGTAGGTATTCATATCTAATTAATATATAAGCTGCTAATGAAATGGCATTATTTTGGAAGGTATTTATTATCCGATATTGACCCAAATAATGACATAGTTCAGTGAAGACTATATTGACACGTGACATGTTTGAGTTCTGACGATTTAAAGTGAAACGCATAGTTGACTTAAGATGTGATACAGATAAATATTAAAGTTTTAATTCAGTTCTGAAACTGATGTACATCATCATTGATTTTAAATTTGAAACATGTGCGTATCTAAGTTGACAAAGATCAATAAACTTCCAGTCGTTTAGGTAATGACTTGAGTATAGGGCCGTAGTGAATCTACTAAGCACGCTGGTGCTCATGTTTGTAGAAATACCAATACTTTTTAAGGTTTAAATAGTTTGGGACAAAATGGAGTCAAAAGAGTAAAGGGTTGAATTTTGCATGTTTCTACTAGTATCATATTGCTTTACTCCAATTTGAAAAAAGTAGATGCCGAGTATTACATATAGGAAAATATAGGGCTGAACAATAAAGATCTTTAAAGCAATTGATCGATAAAGAAGCTCTGTTTTAACTTTTGGGAATAATGAATGTCAACCGTTGTACAATTTCGGTTGCTTGAAGTCTTTATAACGTGTAAACTAAATTCATTAAAACTCCATGACGTTAAAACTCATTAAATAATCCCAAGTATATCGTTCATCATAATTACAACTGTAATACTCGTGAAATGTGAAGTATATCAATTATACAACTGAATTACTCATGAAACGTGTCGTGCAACAGTCTTGGGACTTTCTTACTTATGAAAGGTGTCGTGCATCAGACCTAGAACTTTATTTCTCATGATACGTGTAATACACCAAAATTACAAGCACAGTGTTCATGAACTGCCATACATCAGAAATACAACTTTATTAATCATAAAATGTATTGTACGTCAGACATAGAAACGTTTTACTTGTGAAATGTGTCGTACGTCAGTGTTACTACTGTACTACGCATGTAACGTGTCATGAATCAGACCTAAAACTAGAGAATTACAACTTTATTCGTGTAGTCATGCAGTGGAAAATGATAACCTATATAAGATAAACAACTACTTAATAAGTCAGATACATAGATCTGGGTGATCTCTACAACGCTGGATTTTACCGATCACTGCCATCTCACTTCTGGCGTCGTGGATTCGAGTAGGTTTGTGATCGTTTCGAACCCATTAGAAATTGGTCGTTTCGTATTCAACGTGATGGCAGCTTACTACCCACGGTGATGGTAAATTTGTACACATTATTGCACACTGTCAAAATTATCGTATTGTTACATATACTGCTTTCTAATTATTACCCTCCCGTCCTCTGTCTAACAAACTGTCCCTACCTCGCCATGTATAGCCTATCTGTTCTGAAAAGAAGCGTCAAACCCAAAACAGCATTTTCACATGATTTTTCTATCTTGGGAAGAGGTCTATCGTTATTCTGTAAATGCCCAATTTGAGCCATCGAGAATAATAAAAATAGAGAATGTAGATGCCGCTGATGGAAGCATTAAACTTAAAATATCCCAGTTTTGATATTTTCCGCAAAACTAAGATAACTAAATGCGTCCATTCAGTTAAACCATTTCATTGCATTATTAAAGAATGCATGGTTCTGATGGATTATGGACGTTTTGCCCCATGGACGTTTCGGCCCGGGATATTTCGCCCCACGTCAATGGAAATATCGGACATTTAGAGAAATTCATCAGCATTACACCATTGTCTTTATTTTAATTTAGGGGCCTACCGTTAAGATTTCATTCCCCATAGTCCCCTCTCTCTCTCTCTCTCTCTCTCTCTCTGTCTGTCTCTCTCTCTCTCTCTCTCTCTCTCTCTCTCTCTCTCTCTCTCTCTCTCTCTCTCTCACATTTCAATTACATTCAGCGTGCCGTTATATCAGACAATATTTTCCCCCTTTTTCTTCATTTATGTAATAAGACTGAACAGAAACGTAATATATCGTTTACAGTGATAATTTTCTATACTGCAGTGCTTTTATTTTCGCTGTTACATAAACTGATGAAGACTGCTTCGATGGCCTAGTGGTTAGAGCGTCCACCGCGGAAGCGGGAGGTCGTGGGTTCGATCCCCGACCGAGTCGTATTAAAGTGTGCAGTGTGGCAGTTTATAGTGATTCTAGTGTTGGGGCATCATGCCGCAGACATGTAGCATGATCTCCTACCCAGTCACATTATTCTGACTCCATACCAACCAGTCCTAACACTAATGCTGAGCGCCAAAGGAGGCAGCAGTTAGTACCATTTTTTATAGGTCTTTGGTTATGACTCGGCCGTGGAGAGAACCAACGACCTCCCGCATCATAGGTGGACGCCCTAACCACTAGGCCACAGGAGCGATCCACCATAAATATGACGTTTTAAACACATGATATCCTATTTGTTGTTTCTTTCCCACATAAAAGCTTATTTATTTTAAAATGTTAAACTTTACTATTTTTTTTATGATCGGGATTTGTAACGTGGCTTTAACAATTCTTCAGTCATATCGCTCCGATGTACGTCTAAGAAGACCATACATGTAGCTTGTTATACCTATAAATAGAAACATTGTCTTCAGATCATTCAGTTCATTCCAGCGAAGTTTTGTGATCCAGCCTGTAATTATAAATATGTCAGAACCTGTCAGAAAATGCTGGAAACATATAAGCAATAACTAGAAAACCAAGTTCTACTATATCGAATATGGTATTTACACATAAAGACGTATACAAAGACCCGTACGATTCAAATAAAAAAACATTCACCTTGCCGAAATATCCTCTTTATCGATAGAAATCGATATTGAATTCCTTGTGCTCTCCATCTGCCCCCGTGCTATATCAGTATTCAGTTCAAATCTGGAAGGCATATTTGGTATGGAGCTTAAGTCCATTTCGACATTGTGGTCATCTGTCTGTAAACAGTATTAATATAAGAACATTATAAAAGTACATATAAGAACGTTAATGCGTTACATCTAAAATCTAAAGGAGTTAGTCGACCAGAATGGAATGTTGTGTGGCCCAAGAAAAACGACATATTTAATACGAGAAACATTATTTTCTTTTTTTATAAAGCATTGGATGTATTTAGACTTAATTTTTTTTGTATGCCACGCTTTGTTCGCAATTTTTATTTAACCGTAGCTTAAGTACATCGAATGCAAATGGGAAGCAGCTACTATTTGTACTATCGAAGCATTTAGTTTATGGTAATCATGCACATGCAAATGTTTGAGTTCAGAAAAACGTGAGTGAAGCACGGTGTCTGATAAGCACTCTGGTGCATACATTGGTTGCAATAAAAAAATTTTTTTAAGGAATTTAATTTTTTGGGGAGGGGAGAACAAGGAGAAACAGGTAAGGGACCCCTCCATAAATACCAATCTGACAATAAAGGATCTCGGTGTTTGTACATTCAGCCATGTAAACGCAAGTATGCTCTTTTCATCATCCATAATTAACTACATCCCATTCTCAATAGAATAAATTATGCACCAAGATCGATCAAGTCCTGTTCCTAAAAGAAAGCTCTGAATGTATTTACAAACCGCACTAGGATGACGGACGGCAGACGCAAGGTCATACCATGAACTAAGACAAATGCGTGAATACTATTTCCCGTCTTGTTTGCGAAGCAATAGTATACTGTTGTTTTTTTAAGTGTACATGTGCCTTGTATATATTCTTGACTTATTTGGATGATGTTTGTTTGACGTTCATTGCCACCTTATAGCAAATATAAGTTATACATGGCGCCTCAGTAAAGAGTGGAAAAAACACCTCGGTAACATCTACCGAACCACGGAAAGTTACTGGCGGTTTACTCGCATGTCCATCTTAGCCAGACCGACACCTACGCAGACAGATATGGGATGGTGGGGATCTATAAAGACGAGCGCTTTTAGCCTCTCATTAACTTTGGAACCCATATTGATTTGGCATTCTATAATAGTAAATTAATGTATGCGTACGACGTGGGTCTTTTATAGACAAGCTGATTTCCTTTCGATAAATTCTAAATTTAACAGTCGCTATTCATTTATTTCAACTGGACCTTTGCTATCTCTCTTTTGCAGACCGGGTCTAACTAACATCGTCACTGCAGTTTGTTTAACAAGTCACTTCACCTAGAGACAATACGCTTGTATCGACATTCAAGACACGATGGCCAATGTAAGATCACAAGAAGCTACTTGCAGAATAATCCAAGATAGGATTCTGGAACTAGAAATGAAAGGTATGTGATGATAAGTGATAGATAACAACCTAGATGATTTTTATTAACACATCCATGCGTATACATGGTGTTCGAAAATATACTAAACACTGATGGTGGAAATGACATCAACGTTTCAATAAGCTTAAATTTAAGAAACATAATTCAATCCGGTTTGTTATTTAATGTCTAATATAGGCAGTTAAATTTTTCAGCAAATGTCCATTTTCGGTGCTTTAAAGAATTCTGTTGACAACAGTGGTCCGACTGTGCGGATAAATGGAAAATGATCATTATATTCAGCATAATGATTGATTGATTGATTTTTAACGGTACACCAGCACTTTTAGGCTATTTAGCGCCATACAATAGGTTGTATTTATACATGGTTAAAAATGCTAAAGGTTTAATATCGACCAGCGACATAAGGAAAACAAATAGTTCAATATAAAATGATAAGATGTTGGTAACAGTAAAATATAAAGCTTCCCAATCAATGGGAGATGTAAATGGTGTATGTTGATGAAAAGATGTTGAAAACTAACGGGCGGTATTTGTATTAGATAAAAATGCACTAGGTGATGGCATACACGTTAAAGTTTAAAATAAATTAAATCTAAATTACAAGTGATAGATATAGTATCAAAAAGTTCCTTCATGTCATGTACATTATAGTACTTCAGCATAATAACATTTAATATCTGACTACTGTTTTAACTTAATATCTGACTGCTTTTTTAACTGTCTTATATTATGATTCCTAAACTGTGCCACACGTAGTTTAATACAGTTTGCTGCATTATTTATAAAAGAATAAGATACATTTTCAATTTATACATTGTAGACTAAGGCAGATTTCCATTTGTACAAGTACAATCGGCAAATAAATGATTATATTTGTGTCTAAATCCTGTTTTCATTCGTTTAGCATCACCATAAAAATTAAAACCGAACCAGGCAGGTATTCATCTTATTTAGCTTTCAAAAACAGAATACAGGTCGTAGTCCCATATTGTCATTTATCCATTCCATCCAACAACGTCCCAATAGGGTTTGTTGCTATGACGTGATATACAATAGGTTTATTGGCTGCTGCAACATGTTTTCATGATGAATGTATGTACCCTTGTATACATCCATTTATTACGCATATAATATCATAAATGAAAATGGTTAGACATATATAACATGATCTACCTTAGACGCGAATGACATCATATATATAACATGATCTACCTTAGACGAGGATGACATCATCCATCCTAATGGTTGGACATTATATATATATATATATATATATATATATATATATATATATATATATATAACATGTTCTACCTTAATCATTAGACACGGATAATATCATCCATCCTAATGGTTAGATTCAGATAACAATGGTTAGCCTCAATGAAGTGGCATTTAGAAGCAACAATTAATTTTGCCACAATATCCTCTATAAAGACACACATTGAAATTAAACAGTTTATACAAAATAAAGAAACAAACAAAGTGGTTTGCTTAATAATAAAAATCAATATACTCATATGTGTCTTCCAAATCCAACTAGAGATGACACAATAGGCAGAAAACTACATTTTAAAATTAAGTACAATTTTCAAATTAGCTAAGAAGAAAATAACAAGTCAGGCATATATTGATACCCATATTGTCAAAAACATGACATGTTAAAAATATAAACATATTGTGTATATTAATTATAGTCAACAACAACGCAAGTATACGATTGTTCATGAAGAACAGAATACAATACACGTCTCTTAGCTTTATTTGCATGTATATACAGCTTTTAAAAGTTTGAAATGAGATATTCCCTGATATATTTTATGTTTGACAACGTATCATTTAATTCCTGTTTAACTGCATTTACGACGTATAACTATTTGACTCGCAATTTGTCTTTTGGTGAGTTTACCTTCTATCCTGACTAAAGCTTCCCAAATACTGAAAACACAAAAATCCCGCTCAATAAAGTCCTGTTTATATTCACTCAAACATCTGTCTAAAATAATAGGTCATATATTTGCCCATGCTTTCCGTACCCACTTGGAAGCCGTGTTCAAAAGACTGTCATGTCTGATGTGTCTAATAATGAGTGAAAACTACTCTGAGCCCCGTCAACATTGCTTTGTCTGATGTTTTAAACACCGGTGAGAATTACATTGTGCCCTGTTTAAAATATTGTGTTAGCTAGTGGCGTACTAAGGATAAATGTTGCCCGGGCGACGATGAAGACCCAATAAGTTTTAGCGCCCCATGATGTCTGATACTAAAGATCACAGCCCTTCCACACCTACACCGTTAGTACGCTACTAGTTTTATCTGTTATTTACAAAAATGAGTGAACATTAATGCACCTTGCTCAAAAGACCGTGTTGTCTGATATTTATAAATGTGTTATTTTTAACAAGAGTGAGAATTACAATGCGCGCTGCTTTAAGTACTGTGTTATCTGATCATTTCAAACAGAAGTAAAATTTATTGTGTAACCCGCTCAAAAGACCGTGTTGTCTGGTGTTTCTAAATGAGTGAAAATTGTTTTGTGCCCTGTTTTAAAGACTGTGTTTTCTAATGTTTCTATATAAAATAGTAGTAAATATTATAGCGTGGTCTGTTTTAATGACAAGTTTTGTTTGATATTAATAAACATAGTGAGGGGAAAAAAAACTTGAAGTCTGATGTTTCTAAATATAAGCGACACTTACCGTTTTCCCACTTCAAAAGACCTTGTTGTCCGACGTTTCTAAAAATGAACGATACTTATTCTGTGTCCTGTTTACATGATTGTTGTCTAATATGTCTAGTACTGAGTAAAAATTACATTGTGCCCTGCTTAATAGACTGTTGTCTAATGTTTAATGTCTAATACGGATTGCGCTGTCTGATGTTTCTAAACATGAGTGACAACAATCGTGTGCCTGTTTTAAAGACCGTGTTAGCTGATGTTCATGCGACGCTGAGTTCAGGTAAAACGAGTGTTGTGTAAAGGTTTTTCTTTGAACATTATACTGTTTTACTTCTCTAAAATGGACAGTCACAATGACTATGGATACATTACAAAGCATGCAACGTTTAGTAATTTCTTTAATACTCTTTAACACATTAACCTCTGGAGGTTTGTGCTGTTTTCACATGAAATGCGAGTAGGAAACACATTTTGGGGACTATTTCTGAATACCTCCTAATATATCGACTTCCAAGCAATATTCCATTAGACAAATGGCTAGTTGTGCTAAAGAAAAAATGTTATTCATTGGTTAGTGTGCTGGCGCATGAGAAGAAGATGAAAAGTTGGACTTTCTGTTTTGCTTAACGGACTCATTATTTTGGTATGGAGAAGACTCTTGATTCAAAACATGTACTTTATCCTACTTTTGTCACAGATTCACCTACCTGTGTGCGCTTCAGACCGGTCTGCTGTATATCTGAGGCCATAAAGTCTAAAACCTGGACAATTTTAGGTGGAAACAAAACGGGTCCAAAACTATGCTTTTTCTCTCTGTATTTTGTAGTGCAACTAAAATGTCCAGATTATTTGGAATCATTGTAGAGATATATCTGTCTACCTTTATAAAATATCACCCACTTTAGTGTGGCATACATGACCTTGACGCTACAGACCTTGGAAGTACCACCTCATGCCCCGTGAACTCGTCGCTAGGTGTTAATGTGTTAAGTATGGTACGTACCTAATTTATACCGTGTATTTCAAAAGCTCTCTTTCAACCGATTAAAAGTTTGGCTAGCCTATTTAAGATCTGCAATTACACTTCCAAAACTTGCATTGGTATTCATACGGTGTCCGTGACATGTACTTTAAAGCTAAGAATGCAGTGTCAGTGGCATGGACATTATAACTGCACATACTGTGTCCGTGAGATGGACTTCGGACGTGTGCATACACTGTCAGTGCCATGAAATTTAGAGCTGTGCAGACTGTGCCCGTGACATGAATTTTAGAACTGTGTATACAGTGTCAGTGACATTGGTTTAGACCTGTGTATACAGTGTCAGTGACATGTGCTTTAGAGCTATGTATACACTACAGTGTCAGTGAAAGGGATTTTAGAACTGTGCAGACTGTGTCCGTGACATGGATTTTAGACCTGTGTATACAGTGTCAGTGACGTGTGCTTTAGAGCTTTGTATACACTACCGTGTCAGTGACAGGGATTTGAGAACTGTGTATACAATGTCAGTGATATAGATTTTAGAACTGTGTATACAATGTCATTGACATGGGCTTTAGAGCTGTGTATACAGTGTCAGTGACAGGGGGTTTAAAACCGAAGGCACTTGTCAGCCACATACCTCAATGTGTTATACAATACTCGCCTGTTAGCTTTATATGTCTCATGGCATTGCATGCAGGAATCAGTGCTTTGAAAAAATATTCACGACTATTTATGAGTCTATTTATAAAATCAATAATTCCTATATCCTATAATAAACACTAGTTAAAGGAACAATAGTGCAAAGTGTCTGTAATTTTGTGAATGTTACAGATCAATAAACTAATGAAAATTGTGTTGAGTTATAAGTTGAAATAATTCAGAAAGACCGAGAGGTTGTGAAGATTCAATTAAGTAATTGATAAATAAACGAGATAAAATGAATTTTTGTTGGGGCCCGCTCTAATTGAAACTTGTAGGCCACGAATTGTTACGGAAACCGAACGGTTCTTCTTCTCGAGAAGAAAAGTGATTGTTCCTATTCGAAAAATGGCCCGGACCAAACAGACCGCACGAAAGTCAACTGGTATTCATTAAATAAACTTGGATTATCTGGATAATATTTACTAATATCCAGGTAAAGGTAGGAACATTAGTGAGTAACACTCACCTTTAGTTATCCAAGAATACGTTCATGTACACTACGAATTTAGTAGCGTAATAAACTACACAAAACTATTGTCACTTAATTACATTTTTCCAGCAATTTGCCACACCTTTCCATAGAAAGTTTGTTATTTCACATTTGTTTTCTAATTTTGTATTCAAGTTTTGTTTCATTTAATTGTTATTTAGGAAATTACCTAGAACTATTATTCGCTTTTAATAGGACGACAGTACGAGATTAATACTTTAGGTTAGAATGGAAGGACGAAGAGGTAAATTGACGGAGTACTTCAACACTTTCATTGACGGAGAACCTGGAAAACAGAAGGGTGGCATACCACATGGAAGGGTGCCAAACCATGGTTTTTGGTGGGATAAAACGCCTACCAAGACAAACGGAAGTTTTAACGGCAATGAAAGTGATGGGTATAGACTTAGAATGTATCCCATGACTGCAATACGGCGGGAGAAATAAGTACGTACTATATCCCAAGAAAATTAAGAAACTTTTCTAAACAGAGAATTACAAATCATGTGATGTATTGTTAAAATCATGGACACACAACTCAAAATTAGAGAAATAGAGCCAAAAGCGGTGGACGTATTTATTTCAGTACTACACTTGGAAATTGACACACAAGAAAATGTGGATAAACTCATGAAAACTCACAAAATAAAGATAGCAAACGACAAAAAAGCAAACTGCTACAGTTATGAAAGCATTCATAGTGGAGAAATGATAATTCAGGTACCGAGGGAGGAAGCAAAGAAAATCCTCACATTTTTATGTCATGGTTTTGTTTTTACAACGCTCCTGGTACAGAGGATCTGACTTTGAAAGACCGTGTCCAAGATGTCGGAACATGGGACATGTACCTAAAGATTGCAAAGTGCCTGAAAGGTTAGCTGATCCAAAAAGCTATGCAGGGAAAGTGCAAGGAAATAAAACGGATAAAGAACCATTTTACACACAAGATGCAGTACTTATGGAAAGAGAAGAGGACCAAATGCACATGGAATCACAAAATATTCAAGCAGATGGCTACCAGACGCAAAAGAACACTACCAAACAAATCCTGCCCGCGAAACCCATAAAGACACAAAACAGAAATGAGATACTACCTATTGAAAAAGAAAAAAGTGAAGACATAGAAGACAAAGTAGACGAAACGGACCTAAGTGGCTTACAACCACTGACATCCATACCAATCCCAAGTCAAAGAAAAAAAAATGCAAAACGTTATCGGGGTCATCGTCAAGTGACGAAAACGAATTACCAATGGTATTAAACATTCCCCCAACAGAGCAAAGAAGAGAAAAATTCCAAAAAGAAAGTGAGAGGAAACAAAGAGAAGAATCTGAGTTCGGACAGATCAAACTAAGAGATAGACAATGAAGTCCAAATAAATACAACCCATCAAGACAAGGAAAACAAACAAGAAATTATACCGAATATGAATACGAATACAAATATGTCTCAAACAACTGACAGCAGGGGAAAAATAGACGATAGGGAACGAACTAACGAGGGGCTGGTGCCACACTCTTCACTAAATTGTTTATTTTTAAAATTTTTTTAAAGTATTAACTACAATACTGAAAACTAGAACTAAATACTTTTACAACTAATATTTGCATAGCCACCTGGAGGAACTCAACCAAAAATGGACGAACTAAACTTCCGTATTATGTCAATAAACATAAATGGCATAGATAATGCTAAAACTACACAACTGATAAAATTAAAAAATTACGACATTATACTAATTCAGGAAACACACAACAGACTCAGTAAGGAAATGATTGGCAAATTAGAAGATAAAATGGACGCAATAGCTGTCACAAATGACTGTATGTACAATGACACTAACGTGGGTGTAGCAACATATATAACGAACAGAAGTAGGAGAAACTAGGAAGTAATTAAGGAAGGGAACAACTTGAAAGGGAGAGTCTTACATGTAAATATACATAAGCTGCATGTCATAAATATTTATAGCCCTGCGTCAAGAAATAGAAATCACGAGTTTGTACTAAACTTAAGTAAATATTTAAATAATTATACAACAGAGCATCTAGTTTTGGGAGGTGATTTTAATTGGGTGGGCGAAAATGTGGTTAGGATAGGCCAGTTAACGACAATGGATCAATCTTCAAGGGATATTATGGGTAAAATGTTAAAAGAACAGAAACTCACAGACGTGTATAGAAGACTAAATCTATTAAAAACTAAATATACACACGAATATTTAAACTCACAGACGTGTACAGAAGACTAAATCTATTAAAAACTGAATATACACACAAATATTTAAACAAAGGAATAAATACAGTAGGAAAAGAGGTATGTTGACATAGAAGTTTTACGTAACAAATTTTTAACCTAAAAGATGCAAAAAAGCGGACATTTTATATTTTAAAATTTCGGACCATGAACAAATAACATTAGAAAAGGTGATACAAAATAGAAATAAATGGGCAAAGGGAGAATGGAAACTAAATATTTTTGGAGACGAACATATGATTAGGAAAATAAAAGAAGAAATTCCTAAAATAATCAACTGAAACACTATACTTTTAAGATTTTCCTCTAGTTGTAGGATGGACGTGTTTAGACTGTATTTTTACATCTGCCAATATTTATAGCTATGTTTATTTACTATCTTATTACAATACTTTATTTAGTGTTTATATTACACACGTTGTCATTACTAGATGTGTCTCTCTAACTCTAAATTTTCTCTTAGCAAATGATATATTTGATTTATATAACATTCTGGTTAAAGCGTACACATATTAATATATACAATATGGCTACAAGAAGACTTTAGATGAAATATATTACTGTTCAATCATGGCAACTGACGGCGTCGTGATATGCGCGGTAATAAAGGTTGTCGTGGTATACATGGATTTGTTATTATATGAGATAATCAAAGGAACTGAACAACCGATCCAGCCTGTCGTGTCTCGAGAGCAACTTAGTATATACGAGTTTTCGCTTGAGATAACGTCGTCATCACGTTGCAAATTAGGTATCAGGTGAATAAAAAACCAAATTTTTTTAAAGGTTGAAAACAAGTCAAAAATCAAGTGCTAAATGTACTTAGCTATTAATCTCTCTCTCCCTCTCCCTCTCCCCCCCTCTCTCTCTCTCTCTCTCTCTCTCTCTCTCTCTCTCTCTCTCTCTCTCTCTCTCTCTCTCTCTCTCTGTCTCTCTCTGTGGTATTTATATATGTATATACAATCCGGGGAAATATGCTGACAAGATAAATCCTTGGTACATCAAATGGTCGAATTGACAATATTGATCAATGATATCCGTGACATTGTTTAGTCCGCATGACAAAATTACTGGCATTGTTTGGTACGATTTTATTTTGATAAGAGTTTGCTGGGCATGAATGGGTTTGGTAGAAAATCCAATCTGTATCAAGAAAACAACGAACGTCCTTTAGTTAAGGAAAGTGATATTTGTAAAGTAAAGAAAAATACTCCACTCTAAATGCATATGAAAATGTAATTTTTATAATCAGAAAAATAAATATATTAATTAAACTTTAGAAATGTTTCCATTAGAACAATACTGCATCTTAGTCCATGTTTATAATTATGCAATTTCTCCTACACACATTTTATCATCTGCTATCTAACTTGTCAACTTGCCGTTGGAACAGATTCTCAAGTCCGTCTCTAGTATATTTTTCCCGATAAACGAGGCGATGTAAACATTACATCCTATTTATTTTTTTTTCTTTTCAACACAGTAGATTATTTGTTTGCAGAATTTTTAATGATTTTTTTTTACCAATTTATTTTTACAAGCTCGTTATTGTTTGTTTAATAACTATTGGCATTTATTGGCCTTGTTACTTTAAATTTTCTAATTCAACTATAAACCGAATCTATCTCTTCGGCTGAAAAGCGGAGAAGTCCAAAAGTAATGCATTTCATTTACATAACCCGATGCATAAACATTACATCTTTTCATAGGCATGTGTATAATAGACATATCGCGAATCATAAAGACACAGGGATGGTAACCCGTGTTTCCTAAATTATGATTATTCTGAACAGACTATTCTTGTGACAATTGCCGCTTTTCAAATCGTAAGCATTGTAGTTTTTTAGTTTTGATTTGCTTTCTTTCGTCAATATTGGTGACGGAAAACTTACATGAGGAGAACACCCCGAGGGACATAGAAAATTACTGAAGTATACCACTGGATATCTTTTTGGACTCTTCTCTGAAGGTCCTTAGCCAACAAATACTGCGAAATTCACTATGAATTTCACATGAACAAAACAGAATATACGTGATACATTATTTATCTCGTTAGTAGAATGAGACAATATAACCTAAGTTGAAATATTTTACTGGTATTGCACGATAATATATTCAATGAACAAGCTGAATCAAGGTTTATGTAATACACTATTGGTGCGGTTCGATGTATGTCAATCGTGTTAGACGACAATTATCCACCCAAACGTTCTTTGTTCTTTTCAATCCATGCTTTGGTCTATTGTCTTAGTTTCATATTTCAAAAGGCATGTAAGATCTTTGATTTATTGTTTATCTCAAAGTGAACAGCAGTTGTATGTCTTTAATACAGGCCCCGGGTGTCAGAGTGGTCCGGTGCGCTCGCTTTTACAGATCATCAACATTAAACCTCTGTCCGCGAGAGTTCGGGTCTCCAGTTTGGCCAGCATGGGTCATATATAGCCTATACTATGCTGAAACATAGCGTCAAACCATAAACAGCAAAACATGTTTCAAGTACATGTTAACAAACGTTACTCTGACTTTGTTTGAATAATATTATTCATGTAGACTTTGTCAAAATATTACTGTTATTCGAGTCATTTCATATGAGCTCCGTCCTAATCAATAACTGTATTTGATTATATTGATCTTGTACAAAGGCAAACTATCCATTAGTTCTAAAGGAATTAGCTACGTAGTCTATATACTATTACATTTGCGCTAAAAAATGTTCTTACACTTTACATAAATTGTAAAATGTTGTTCTATTTGTAAAGCACATTGTGACAAACATCGATTGTACATTTTGGAACGATGCAGAATAAATGATTTATACGGACAGTACGATGCAAAATGCACGAAGAGTAGTATCAGTAATAGTTATTGTTGTTATAAAAATGAAGGTTTTAGAAGGAGAAGGAAAGAAGAAAAAGGTGAGAAAAATAATTTTAACCGATTCTGATGGATAGACGGAAAGAAAGATAGGTACAAATACTGGGGTTACTGAAGTCAAATAAATAACTGAAATACATGTATGTTAACTTTGAAGTTTTGCGGTGACAATTGAGCCATTATTCATTCTTCCCAGTTATCCTATTTTCTATACATTATCTGCCTGGATTTGCTTGAACAAACCACATGAAAGAGGTATGAATATTGGAAGAGAAACATAATCTAAGCAGGTCATATAACATTTTTATGACATAGCTCGTTGCTGTATGATTATGACATTTTCTGCTCTGTGTTGGCTGTTTTCTTTATAGCAACGTGATTTTGCACACATAGGGAGCGTATAAGGAATGAATGGTCTAAATTATGGAAGGTTGGATTTTGAGAGATTTTGATAAATATTTTAAGTATCAGTATTCTTGAAATAATTATAACATTACGCAAATACACATTTGTATTGTCTTTGTTTTGGGATATGATATTGTGCAGATATCGATCTAACACATATATGTGTTTACAATTACCGTAATTCCTAACTAGTCACTGTATCAAGTGGTACTGTAATTGCAGTACTAAGTAATTTGTTTTATGGTAATGGCACACATACATAGGATGTTGGAGTTCAGAAGAACGTGAGTGAAGGACCGTGTCTGATAGGCACTCAGGTGAATATATTTGCTGAGATGAAAACAATATTTTAAGGAATTTAATTTTTTGGGATGGGGGAACAAGGACAAAAAGAGTAAGGGATCCCTCCATACATACAGTATGAGAATATAGCCTCTAAGTTTCGTACATTCAGCAACATACACGTAGGTATGCTCTTTTAATTGTCCATAATCAAGGATGTCCAATTTCTGAATGAAATAAGTTATTTATCAAAATTGATCGGGTCCTGCTCGTAACTGAACCCTCTAGATATATTGACAAACAGAACTAAGGATGACGGGCGACAGAAGCACGGTCATACCATGAACTTAGTGGACCTCATCTTGGTAAACTAAGGCCAATGCATGAATATTCTTTACCGCTTTGTTTGCAAAGCATGTGTATACTGTGTTTTTAACTGTACATATATTCTAGACTTATTTGGAAAAATGTTGGTTTGACGTTTATTGCCACTATATAGCACAATATGATATACATGCGAATGCACTGTTGTTCTTTTTTAAAAGTGTGATCGATTTTTAAATCAAATAAAGATGGGACTGGTTTGATGTTTAATGTCTTTTTGCTGCTACTCCTTCTAAGTTATTGAGACTTTATACTGGAGTGTTGGCTTCCTGGTGCTGAACGAAAACGGTTCCGCTTGCACATAGAAAATGGCCAACACAGAATCCGTCTTAAAACTCTTTCTATTGCCACTCCTGCTTCACACGCCTATGGCGATCGACT
The DNA here is from genome assembly GCA_030141615.1 of Unio pictorum. Taxonomy (NCBI): domain Eukaryota; kingdom Metazoa; phylum Mollusca; class Bivalvia; order Unionida; family Unionidae; genus Unio; species Unio pictorum. The sequence goes on from JARLTB010000245.1 coordinate 387,956, forward strand.
GGTCTAAAGGGCTCGAATTTATAGATAACTCGAATCTAACCTCTGTTCGCGTGGATTCGATTTTTTTGATAGGACAACATGGGTACGTAAGAAGGCTTGCCTGTACCTTTCCCTTTGAGTTGGTTGTCTTCTTAGGTTATTCCTCCACTAAATATACCGGCCACCATGCATAGCCTAGCATGTGCTTACGAATAAGAGCGTAAAACTCAAGACGACAAACTCCTCATGAACAGGTGGTTTTATCCACAGTGTGAATTTTATCATGCGACTACTTATGATTTATATTTGATATTTAAGAAATGGTAAATGGCACCTATCTAACTTCTAATATGACTGCCACAATTATCATGTTGAAAGTTTTGATATGGTCACTCCTTCTAAATTAACATGGGATTGTCACTAAAATATATCTTACAATATACATTTATACCTGAATGAAAATGGTGATAATCTGTCATCGTTACTCCTTCAGAACGAAAATACATTTGGAACACTTTGCATCTAGCAGTAGACTGACATTCAGTTCGTAAAATGCATGATGACAATCATCTCAAACACATTCTGGATGGAAGCGTACAATAGGACTCATACAGACGAAACTGTGATATCGGGAGAAAATGAATGACTTCTTTGCAGCAGACTTATTTGGAAATTTCATGCACAGCCATTTTAACAACCACCACCTTATAATCAACAAATATCAACACCACGATACTGTCTGTAAATATCAATCGCCAACGCTAGTATTGCCTCGAAAACAAAAGCACACTGACCATTAGTAGTTGTGACTACTTTTTAATAATACGCCAAAACGTTGACTTGAATTTAATAATAGAAACGATGGATGCAAACCTGAGGAAGTTTTGCGTAACTAAAGTCAACTAAATAATCTGAAGACCAAAATTGCAAATATGGGTGTTTTTAATTATTGAAATCAGTAAACTAAAAGACACAGGTACAAAATTGAAGTTTTGTCATGATATTTGGATCCTTGTTCATTTTTCCTCTAATTCTGAATAATGCGCATTAACCAACTGTATTTGTTTGAACCAACCACATGAACGGGTACATACATTGCAACATTTGATACTCCTAAAAGGCCATGAAGTAATAGTTTGTACCAATGCAAGGAGACATGTAATGTAACGTTTGTGTGACCTAGCTCAAATCAGACAGGTAATGTAACCTGTACGTAACCTAGCTCGTTGTTATACGCTTCTGAAATACTTGACACGGATTGGCTGGTTTGTTTATAGCAATGAGACTTGCCGGGGAAGGACAGGACACAACTGGCAGCAACAGGATTTAGGCTATTGAAGCCAAGGCTTTTTAGTATATGATGTATAATTCAGGTAGGTTGTTTTCTGCTGAATTTTTGTAAATTATGCAAGTATCAGTCTTTATATTATTCTTACAACTGCGCAAACGACATATTCACATTACCTGTGTTCAAAATGAGGGTGGAGGATTACAATCTGATCAATATATTAAGCATGTATCAATCTAACTAAAGAAAGACATATTCATATTGCCTGTGTTTACGATGTGGAAGTATTATCAGGTCGATTTGTTGTTGTTGCAGATAACATTCTAACTACAGAAATAAGCATTAATATTGCCAATGTTCATGGGAAGAGGGTGTTAATTTCTATTAGTATATTATTCAATTATCAGTCCCATTAGATGACTACATCATCATTTCATCAACCGCTCCGGTGGCCTAGCGGTTAGAGCGTCCGCCGCGGAAGCGGGAGGTCGTGGGTTCGATTCCCGGCCGAGTCATATCAAAAGACCTACAACAGAGGCGTAGCGATGATATTTTGCGCCCGGGGACAAACTATAAAATTGGCGCCCCAGCGATCTTGTGACAGATTTATTACCCTTGTTTTCTTATTATAATGTAACGTTGCAAGCCTCATTTTGGCGCCCCTGTACCTTGGCGCCCGGGGACATATGTCCCCCCCCCCCCGCCCCCCCCCCTCGCTACGCCTCTGACCTACAAAAATGGTACTAACAGCTTCATCGCTTGGCGTTCAGCATTAAGAGGTTAGTGTTAGGACTGGTCGGCCTGGTGTCAGGATAATGTGACTGAGTGGGACATCATGATACATGTCTGCGGCATGATGCCCCAGTGCTAGACACCACTATACACTGCCTCACTGCAGAAAACGTAGCGATATGACTGAAAAATTGTATAAGCTGCATTCAAAATCCTAATCAAACAAACAAACAAACAAAGTTTCATCATGTTAAAAAGCATGAATTCATATCCAAATAATATATAAACTGCTACTGAAATAACATTTTTTTGGATGGTATTTATTATCCGATACTGACCCGAATAAATCACATAGTTCTATAACAGCGGTTCTCAACCTGTGGGTCGCGACCCCGTCAGGGGTCGAACAACGATTTGCCAGGGGTCGCTTAACGACCATCGGAAATATACACTTTTACAGTTATGAACGAAAATAATTTTACGGTTGGGTCGCCACAACATATGGAATTGCATTAAAAGGGTCGCGGCACTAGAAAGGTTGAGAACCGCCGTTCTATAAAGACTATATTGACACGTGGCATGTTTGAGTTCTAACTTGATACAGGTGAAAAGCATAGTTGATTTCAGATGTGATAAAGATGCATTTCATGGTTTAATTCAGATCTGAAACCGATGTACATCATGACTGATTTTCAATTTTGAAACAGGTGCATATATTAGTTGACAAAGATCAATAAACTTCCAGTTGTTTATATAATGACTTGAGTATAGGGCCGTAGTGAATCTACTAAGCAAGCTGGTGCTCATGTTTGTAGACCAATACTTTCTAAAGTTTAAATATTTTGGGACAAAATAGAGTCAAAAAAGTAATCCGGCCTGTCGTGTCTCGAGAGTAACATAGAATCTACGGGTGAAGCCTTGTGATAACGACAACATCACTTTGCAAAGTAGCAAAGTAGGAAGCAGGTGAAATATAAAAAGCCAAAACATTTTTAAAGGTTTAACACAAGTACCCAAACTCCAACAAGTGATAAATACTTAGCTACTCTGTCTGTCTGTCTGTCTGTCTGTCTGTCTCTCTCTCTCTCTCTCTCTCTCTCTCTCTCTCTCTCTCTCTCTCTCTCTCTCTCTCTCTCTCCTGGGGCCCCGAGTGGCCGAGGGGTCTAAAGCGCTGTCCGTTACGGACCACTGCCATCTCACCTCTGTCTGCCAGTAGCTTCTCGTGGGTCGGTGGTTATTTCCGGGATTTTCCGGGTTCTTCCTCCATCAATAATACTGGCCGCCATGTATAGCCTATACTGTGCTGAAAAATTGAGTTAAACCATAGAAAAACAAACTCTCTCTCTCTCTCTCTCCTTGTGATCTTCTTGTATGTATATACAATCCGGGACATATATTAACAAGGTAGATCCTTGGTACATCAAATGTTCCGCATGACAACAGTACCGATCAATGACATCCCAACCATTGTTTTGTCCACATGACAACATTACTGATTAAAGACATCCGAGGCATTGTTTGGTCCACATCGAACGATTTTATTTCAATAAGCTTTTGCAAGTCATGCGAGACAGCCATATAACTTTAGATACACATACTTACTCTATGCTATATACAGGTTTCTCGACAAGGACATCCCTCTTGTCACGCTAAGCGCGTATTTTACGAGCTACTTACACTTTCCAGTTTCAGTGAGTTAGGCATATTAACATTTAGTTCGTGTCTAGCACGTGAATCGGTACATGTAATTGCCACCATGTCGGACTATTATGCGCGTCGTAAAATTCTGCGCTACGTCATTTCTTTAAACATTGGATCATACGGAGGGAGGGGGTTAGAAAATAAATTGTAACAAGATAAAATGATCGTTTTTTAGCTTAAGAAATTGATATTAATAAATTGCACAATGCAATCGCACATTTCCACTCTAAATGTCAACATGAAGACCCAGTCCATTACCGTCTTGAACTTGTAACCAAATAGATTTATTTATCTTTATAATAATGAAAAAAGCATGAAAACGTAAACGATTGGTTTTCCATGCTTAATATACTATACCATTTTTAGAGGCATTATTACTTTGAATCATGTACAACCAGCTATAAAACCTGACCTGGTTTCTCGGCTGAAATGCTGACAGAAAATGTCCAAAGTAGTGCATTTCATATCCATAGCCCGATGCATAAACTTTATATATTTTCAAAGGCATACGCAGAATAGGCCGACATATCGCGAGTCGTCAAAGCGCAAAGGGTGGTATCCCGTGTTTCCAAAATTATAATTTTCAACAGACTCATCTGGAGATAAGTGCTGCTTTTCAAATAGTAATCATTCGAGTATTTTATTTTTCGTCAAAACGATGGAATCGAATTCGATGTGCGTTTTGAGTCAATATTGGTGACGGAAACCTTTCATGCGCAGAAAAGCCCGACAGCGCAGAAAATCTCGGATAAGCAGTCTGGTGCATACATTTGTTGAAATGAAAAAGATATTTTTAAGGAATTTAATTTTAGGGGATAGGGGAGCAGGGAGAAACAGTGTAAGTGACCGCTTCATAAATACCAATCTGACAATAAAGCCTGTCGTTTGACTAACACATCAATGAGAATACATGGTGTTCCAAAATAAACTAAACACAGTAGGTGCAAATTGCATCAACGTTTCAATAAGCCCAAATTTAGATAACATAGTGTTAGTACATTCAGTCATTTACTCGTAGGTATGCTCTTTTAATCGTCCATAATCAAGGACGTCCAATTTCTCAATGAAATAAGTTATGCACCAAGATTGATCGGGTCCTGTTCATAAAAGAACCCTCAAGATTTATTGATAAACCGCACGAAGGACGACGGACGACAGACGACAGACGCACTGATATACCATGAACTTAACTGATTTCCACTAGATAGACTAAGACTAATGCGTGAACACTCTCTTCCGCGTTATTATGCAAAGTTGCAGTATACTGTGTTTTTAAGTGTACAAGCGCCCTGTATATATTCTAGACGTATTTTTTGGGATGATGTTGGCTTGATGTTCATTGTCACCATATAGCACAAAAACTTCGGTAAAATCTACCGAACCACGGAAAGTTACTGGCAGTTTTCTCGCACATCCATATCCGACACCTACGCATACAAATATGAGATGGTGGTGATCTATAAAGACGAGAGCTATTGGCTTCTCATCAACTCTGGAACCCTATAGGTTTGGTATTCTATAATACTAAATATTAATGTATGCCTAAGACATTGGTCTTTTATAGACAAGCTGATTTCCTTTCGATACTTTCTAACTTTAACAGTAGATATTCATTGATTTCGACTGAACCTTTGCTGTGTATCTTTTGCAGACCGGGCCTAACTGACTTCGTCACTGAATTTGGTTAACAACTCACTTCACCTAGAATCAATTCGTTTGTATCGACATTCCATTGAAACGACACGATGGCCACTGCACGATCACAAGAAGCTACTTGCAGAATAGTCAAAGATAGTATTCTGGAACTAGAAAATAAAGGTATGTAATAGATAAGTCATATATAAAAACCTTGATGATAATTACTAACACATCAATAAGAATACATAGTGTTCCAAAATATACTAAACACATTTGGTGGAAATTACATCAACGTTTCAATAAGCCTAAATTTAGATAACATAGTTCAATCTGGTTTGTTACTTAAATTCTAATATAGGCAGTGAAATCTTTCAGCAAATTTCCATATGCGGTCCATGGGAAAACAATATCCGTTGACAACAGTGGTCCGACTGTGTGGATGAATGGAAAATGATCATTATATTTAGCATAATAACATTTAATATCTGATTACGGTTTTAACTGTCTCATATTATGATTCCTAAAAAGTGCTACACGTAGTTTAAAAACATAAAAATCTGATTTATCTCTACTAAGTCGGATTTTTATTATCAGTAGTATTTACAGTTTTTGCTGCTAATGATAATAAAGTTACAGTTTTAGTTTGCCCCTTTAGTATGCTGTTTTAGTTAAGATACATTTTCAATGATGATATTTTAAAAGGGGAACAGATAAAACAATTTCTACATTGTCGACTAAGGGAGATTTCCATTTGCACAAGAACACTTGGCACGATTATATTTGTGTCGAAATCAATCTTGCTTTCTTTTGTTTAGCATCACCATAAATGCAACAGTAAAGCCAAACCAGTCAAGTATTCACCTTATTCAGCTTTCAAAAATAGAATACAGGGGTCGTAGTCCCATGTTGTCATTTTTCCATTCGATCATACAACGCCCCAATTGGGATTTGTTTCTGTGACGTGTTATGCAATACGTTTATTGGCTGCTGTAACCAGTTTTCATGATGAAGGTATGCACCCTTGTATAAATTCATTTATTATGCACATAATATCATAAATCCTAATGGTTAGACATATCTACCTTAATGATTAGACACGGATAACATCATTCATCCTAATGGTTAGATTCATATCACAAATTCGACTCTAATGGTTAACCTCAGTGAAGTGGCATTTAGAAGCAACCTTTAACCACAATATTTTTTATAACAACACCCATTGAAATTAAACAGATTGTACAATATAACGAAACATAAAAACGAAGGTGTTCACATAATAATAAAAACAAATATACTTACATGTGTCTTTCCAATCCTACTAGAGATTATACAATAGGTACAAAACTAAATTTTAAAATTAAGTAAAATTATCAAATTAGCTAAGAAAATAATGGCAAGTCAGGCACATATTGATACCCATATTGTCAAGAACATGGTATCTTCAAAACTATATAAACATTGTGCATACTGTAATAAAGTATGTATAGAGAACAACAAAGCATGTATACCTTTGTTCATGAAGAACAGAATACAATACTGGTCTCTTAGCTTTATTTTCCATCTATGCAAAGTTTTAAGAGTTTGGAAACGAAATATTCCATGATATGTTTTATGTTTGACATGAAGTAAGAAATAGAAACGTATCATTTAATTCCTGTTTAACTACACTTACGGCGTGTAACTATACGACTCGCAATGTTTCTGTAGGTGATTTTACCCCTATCCTGGCTACAGCTTACCAAATATTGAAACCACAAATAGTAAGTACAAAATTCCCTCTGAGCGAAGCCTTGTATACATTCCCCCCAAAATCTGTCTAAAATAATAAGCCATCTCTTTGCCCATGCTTTCAAACAGCACTTGGAAGCCGTGTTCAAAAGACTGTGATGTCTGATGTGTCTAATAATGAGTGAAAAATACTCTGTGCCGCGTCAACATTGCTTTCTCTGATGTTTTAAACGCCGTTTCGAATTACATTGTGCTCTGTTTAAAATAATGTGTTAGCCAGTGACGTACGAAGCGAAAGTAGTGCCCGGGCGACGATGAAGACTCAAAAAGTGTTGGCGCCTCAAGAGGTCTGATACCAGAGGCGACCGCCCTTCCCACCCCCGCCCTTAGTACGCTACCAGTGTGATATGTTGTTTCCAAAAATGAGTGAACATTAATATGCCTTGATCAAAAAGACCGTGTTGTATGATATTTCTAAATGTGTTATTTTAAACAGGAGAGAGAATTACAGTGCGCGCTGTTTTAAGTACTGTGTTATCTGATCGTTTCAAACAGGAGTAAATAGTTGTGTGTGCTCTGCTTAAAAGACCGTGTTGTCTGGTGTTTCCAAATATGAGTGAAAATTATTTTGTGCCCTGTTTTAAAGATTGTGTTGTCTAATGTTTCTATATAAAAAAGTAGTAAATATTATACTGTGGTCTGTTTCAGTGCCAATTTTGTTTGATGTTAATACAAATACTGAGGGAAAAAACTTGAAGTCTGATGTTTCTAAATATGAGTGACATTTGCCGTGTTTCTTGTTTAACGGACCTTGTCAGACGTTTCTAAACATGAACGATACTTACTCTGTGTCCTGTTTCGAAGATTGTTGTGGAATGTGTCTAGTACTGAGTAAAAATTGCATAGTGCCCTGCTTAAAAGACTGTTGTCTAAAGTTTAATCCATAATAAGGACTGTGCTGTCTGACGTTTCTACAAATGAGTGACAATTATCGTGTGCCTGTTATAAAGACCTTATTAGCTTCTGTTCATGCGACTTTGAGTGCAGGAAAAATGAGTGTTGTGTACAATTTTTTCTTTGAACATTATAGTTTTACCAAGTCTACTTTTCTGTCAACTACCGAAACTGTTTTCAAAAATTTAACTACGTTTAAAATCTCGTACGTATCTGTCTTAAACCCGAAACATATACCATAGGTCGTACTGTAGTCAATTGTTTACCTGGCCCTAAATTGGACATTATTCTTTGTGAGATGGTAATATTTGAAACTACGAGAACATCAGTGTAATTTAAAATAGAACACGCATCAAATTAATGAACGTATTCGTTAATTAAACATTCAAAGACCACGTATCTGATGCATTCATAATGTAATGCTGGATTACTTTCCTGTAACTAGTGTTCTCAAATGAAAATGCTTTAATCTGGTATCCAATATGGCCGCACCGACTGTCGTTTTAAAAATATTGGTATCACCAGCTGCCTTTTTAACAATATTGGTCATAACAGCAAATGTTTTTCACTGGAAGACTTCTTCTTACTTCTAGTTGGTCCTAAATAAAGATGGAACTGGTTTTATGTTTAATGTCTTTTTACTGCTACTCCTTCTAAGTTATAGAGACTTTATGCTGGCTTGCTGGTCCTGAACGAAAAAGGCTCCGCTTGCACATACAGAATGGCCACCACAGAAGCCATCTTAAGATTATTGCTATTGCCACTTCTGCTTTACATGGCCTTTGTTGGTCGAGTGGTCTTATGTATAGATAATTCAAATCTAACCTCTGTTCGCGTGGAATTGATTTTTCGATAGGCCAAAATGGGTACGTGAGAAGGCTTGCCAGTACCTTCCCGTTGGGTTGGTTGTCTTTTACTTGGTCTTCTTTGGTTATTCCTTCACTAAATATACCGACCACCATGTATAGCCTAGCATGTGCTTAAGAAAATGAGCGTAAAACTCAGAAGACGACAAACGCATCTTTAACAGATGGTTTTACCCACAGTGGGATTTTTATCATGCGACTTCTTAGGATGAATATTTTATATTTAAGAAATGGTACCTATCTAACGTCTAATATGACCGCCACAATTATCATGTTGAAAATTTTGTTTTGGTCACCCCTTCCAAATGAACATGGGATTTTTCACTAAAATATATCTTACAATATCCAGTTATACCTAAATGAAAATGGTGGTAATCTGCCATCGTTACTCCTTCAGAAAGAAAACTCATATCAACTTGGGTTTCTACCAGACGAAATCTTACGTTATCATGTTTCCAATTTGACATCCAGTATGTCCAACATATCAGCTAACTAAAATACATTTTAGTATGATGCAATAGCATGAGACACTATTGCATTTAAATGAGATAATATAGCATGGAACAATGTAGCAATCAACTGAGATGCAATGCAATGGTGCACTGTAGTATTCAGCAGAGATGCGATAGTATGGCACACGGTAACATTCAACTGAGATTCAATAGCCTGCTATTTTGTAGCATTCAACCGAGATTAAGCATGTCACACCGTAGCATACAATTCAGATGCAATAGCATGGCACACTGTAGAATTCATTGAGATGCAATGGCATGGCACATTGTAGAATTCAATGAGATGCAATATCATGGCACACTGTAGAATTCAATGAGATGCAAAATCACGGTACACTGTAGAATTCAATGAGATGCAATATCATGGTAAACTGTATAATTCAATGAGATGCAATGGCACGGCACACTGTATAATTCAATGAGATGCACTATCACGGCACAATGTAGAGTTCAATGAGATGCAATATCTTGGTACACTGTAAAATTCAATAAGATGCAATGGCATGGTATACTGTAGAATTCAAAGAGATGCAATATCATGGCACACTGTACAATTCAAAGAGATGCAATATCATGGCACACTGTACAATTCAATGAGATGCAATAGCATGGCACACAGTATAATTCAATGAGATGCAATATCATGGTACACTATAGAATTCAAGGAGATGCAATATCATGGCACACAGTATAATTCAATGAAATGCAATAGCATGGTACACTGTATAATTCAATGAGATGCAATAGTATGGCACACTGTAGAATTCAATGAGACGCAATGGCATGGCACACTATAGAATTCAACGACATGCACTATCATGGCACACTACAACAATAAATACGACTTTACAAATTAAAGAGTACAAACATTAAGCCTCAATAATCGTTTCACAAATCCCTCCCCACTCGGTTCAGTATATGAAAATCTGCGTTTCAATATATTGAATGTTTATCTCGTTGGATTATGTTGAAGTATACAAAGAACATTGCAACTTTAAACCAAAATGCAGAGCATCGTAAGTTACATCGACTGCTAAAGAAGATAACCTCGGATATGAACCCCTGCGATTGATTACGCGACAAGAAATTTTCCAACGATAAAATAAAAATTATAGAAATAATTATCATATAATGAACAATGAATCCATCGCCGAATTGAAAAATGAACTCGATCGTATACGACAGTATCATCATAGTAAATTATTTACCAGTGATTACTTCGACGTTGAATACTCAAAAATAACTTCAACGCAACGGTTAAATTTTCCCACGTACAAATCTGAATATCGCGTAGCGAAAATCCTCTTTCGGGAGCGAAATCGTATCCTTTATGAAAATGGTAAATCGAAGATTTTTAACGCGGAGAATTTTCCCGAACAGGAATTCATTCCCGTGTCGGCGATGCTAAGAAAGATTTTAAAAATCCTCGGTAAAATATTCAACGAAGAGTCGCTGATAGAATCCACGGAGAAAGAATTCGAAAATAAATATTTGTGGAGAAATTCTAAAGAACTTTCATCGTAAAACGATCTTCATTTAAGAAAATGTCTCGGTGTTCTTTTGATTGGTATATCTATAATATCATCAAATTTACCATCGCGGAAAGCTTTATCTAATTCCGCCCTATCGTACATTTATTTTTTGTCATCTCGTGGAGATTTTTATTGTACTCGGTGATATCATTATAGTATTTCATTAGCCGTTCATTATTTTCTTGCTGATTATTAATTTTAGCTGAGTATGTATCATTTGTTTTTTTTAACTCGGAAAGTTCCGTATTGTTTTTTTCCATAATGTTTTTTCCTCGTTGTATTTGGTCATGATATCTTCGTTGACAGCTCTAAGTTGACTCCGTTCCATAGTTAAGTTCGCGATCTTTTCTCGTAGTTTAGAATTCTCGCATAGTTTCACGCTGTTGTTTTATCGCAGCGCGATACTCCTCGGCGGATCCACTCGTTGTAGCTGACATTGGTTCCTTTGACCATATTTTATACAACCGCGATAATCCAATTTTGTTTTCGTGGGATACTTCACGACGTTTAACTCCTCTCAACAACATTATTTTTTTTTTTGTCGTCGGCGGTAAGATAAGTTGGCGCTCTCATATATTAATAGCAGATTTTATGCCAAGAATATTATACTCGAAAACAATGATCGGAAATAATAAACGAGTTTCACGGGAATAAAAAAAAATTATGATCGTTATATTCGGAAATCACGCGTACAAGTAAAATTTACTGGATTTTTCAATTTTAATTTTCCGTGTTCAATATTTCTTTAAGGCGATCAACGGTCATACACGAGTGAACATAACTCATTATCTGATCGCGACTACAACTAATCATCGTTATGGGATCACTTTGAAATTGTTTTATCTTATGATCCGTCAGCAGAAAATCTCCATCGCCGAATGTATCCACGTAGAATTCAAAGTTACCTGCGATCGTTTCAGAGAATGATTTTCTAAGAGCATCCTCGAGTTTATTGTTGTAGTAGACGAAGACTTGCGCGTGAGTGTACATTATTGTAATTGTAATTCAATTCGAGGAATTTCAATTTGAGAAACATCGAAGATTTTCCATTTGCGATGAAAATGGAAATTCTTTGAAGTTCAATGACGAGAATCCCTTTGAAATCCTTCAGATTTACGATTTCACATTGAGGGTGATTTGTAATTCATCATCTGACAAATCATTGAAGTTAAATTCATGATCGACCAAATTAATCGGATTATATATAATCAACCCTCCCGCCCCCACCCCAAAAAAACATTCGGGGTAAACCTATACAGGATGTAACCCTGATTCGCCTGATCCGACGATGATACATTAACGCTATAACTGTTTATCACGGAATCGCAAATAAGATGTATCGCGACTAACGCTTTTACGTCGGCGTTATTCGGTGATAGATGTCTACCTGTTCCACGCCGGATAAATGTCCACACTGTCCAGAAACTGAAACATTGGAACATGTATTCAACATATGTCACAAATACCATCGACAACGTACCGTCCTCCAACTACAACAAAGAAAACTTGACTCAGTTACATCATTCCCCCAAATTCTAGATAAAAGGTATAACAAAAACGTAAATGCTACCTATATAAATATACTTAATTACCTGAAATCAATAGACATAAAACACAAAATATAAATATCAAAACCATCAAATAAGTAAATAAACATAAACAGAGCCAAAGAGTTAATATTTATCAATCAAGGGGCCAGAGCAGATAATAACATCGCTAGCTCAAAAACAGACCCACGTAACAATGCCTTAAATAAACGGACAAAAAAGAATATTATAACTACCAAATAGATAAATAATTAACGAGGCCATATCGGTTAAAGGGGCCAGAGCGGATAGTAATACCGCTAGCTTAAAAAAGCAGAACAACTTAACATTACCCTAAAATAAATATATAAAATAAAATAGAAAAGGGGAAAGGAAGGGAAAGGGGGGATAATATAAACATTGTAATGCGAGGAAAAAAGGACGAAACGGGAGAAAGGGAAGAAGGAGAAGGGGGAAAAAAAGAGAACATTACACTAAGTAGTAGCACAATGTAGGTACAGTAAAACCAGTCAACCGGCAAGTGGCAAGATAAGTGTGATGAGAACACCGGGATCAAATAGTGGTAGCTCAAGGAAACATAACACCAACAAACCGACAAGAAAAAGTAAAAGAAAGGGAAAAGAAGGATGGAAGAAGGAAAAAGAAAGAAAGAGGGAAGAAGGGAGTCGGAAGAAAGTGGGAAAGAGAAAAGGGAAAAGAAGAGAAAAAGAAGAAGGAAGAAATGAAATAACACCAAACTCTAATCTTTTTTTTTAATTTTTTTTTTAATTTTTTTTTTTTTTTTTTTTTTTAAATTTATATATATATATATATATATATATATATATATATATATATATATATATATATATATATATATATATATATATATTAAATATTTTTATTTTTTAATTTGTTTTAATTTTTTTAATTTAATTTATTTTATTTTATTTTTCTCCCCAGGGTTCTAATTTGGTACGAGAACCCTTTTCGAACAATCTCTTTCTCGAAATCTAACTTGATCAATTTTGACCACCACTCAAAATTAACAAGCTAAAATACCTAACAGTGACTACACTTATTTATGTCGCTAAGACATTTTAGCAATTAAATTTGTTAAGGACCTACAACATGTACACTATGTACTAGAAATATTTATTGATAGGAAAGATGAAAAATTCTATGACTATATGGATTTGATATAATTGCACAGGTGGCTTACACAATATTGGTATTTGTTCTGCCTTCCTGCTTTGCCGTGACCCGACATTTTACTCTAAGGCGAGACTGCCATTTAACGCGGGTGCCGGGGAGACTGAGACAACACAGCCTAGTGTAGTCAAAGTTACCTTTGGTCCCGACCAATCAAATAGCCCGACCCTCGGGCATTAACTGGTCGTGAAAGCATATAGTTGCGCATGCGACCTTAATTCATATTTAAAAAAAATCGGGAGCTTTATCGTATTGGAGAACATCGATGTGAGGGATCGATTTAACCCAACGCTCGTGTATCCGAGGGAAATATTCATCGATGAGTTTATTAAGCGATTGTTTCAATTGTTTCGCTATATCCTGGAAATTTATAATCGAGGAGTGTATCATTGGTCAGATCAATCATTGTTAAAAACATTTGTTTTTCGGGACCGCTATCATCAATTATTATCTTAAGTAATCTCGCATTGAGATAATCCATATCGGCGGTAATTTTATTTTGCGTTTGAATCCGTTGAATTACCTCCTCGTGAGGCGGGATTGCGTTAACACGAATAGATTGTTGAAAACGATCTAGTAGTTGTTGTAATTTTGTTTGATATAATTGTTTGATATTACTAAAAATACCGCGTAATTGATTTAATGTGATAATAAATCCTCCCTCAGGAAGATCAAAACGCCATACTATATTTCCGTATGTTAATTCTTCGCAGCTCCCTGATGCATCGTAAACATCATATTGATATTTCAAATCTGGCTCGCTTTTTAAAAGATGAAAATTATTATAATACCCATAATCAAAGTCAGGCTCGGGTACAGGTTTGTCATCGGTGATCCAATCAGATCTTTTTGGTTCGGGTAAACGCGGTTTATTAATATCAACGTGAGTTGGTGGATCCTCCGGCCATCCTAGTACATCTTTGATTGAGCTGTGATAGATATCAACAGAGTATTCCGGTGAGTTTATGTCAATGGATGCGGACAACAATGGTTCATGGGCGGTTATCTCGATGGGATATTCTTCATCTTTTATCTTTCATTTTCCCAGTGATTAATCCCATTTTACATTGAATGTCCGCGTTGATATTTTCGATATCATAAATTCCCCTTGGAAGATATATTGTGTGCCAATCAGGAGTTCCGTCGGGTTTATTCTTATACGAGAACACAAAACTGTTATTGCTTCTTCCCGAATGGTTCCGATCTAACATTTGGCCAGGCATAATGTACTCGAATTTGAGTTAACGCGATCTCTTTTACTGGAATCGGAGTTGGAAATTCAACCGTGAATTCCGGTTTCCTTGATACCATTGATATCATTCTTGTTTTCACCGGAACGGTGATCTCCGCTATTCGTTGAAGTAATTCCTGCGATGTTATTGTTATTATAATCTTGTTTTTCTAATTTTGACATCGCGCATTCATAGATGTTCACCAACGAAGACAACTCCACATCGGATATTGTTGTATCGTCGAGGGACGATGATATCATCGCGGATAATTGCGAGTATGCGGTTGATACCTTATGAAACTTAACAATGTAGTCTTGTAGTTTACGTTGACTACACGATATTTGTTTAATTATTATGGAAATTATTCCCGCGATGGTTGTCACTGCGGCTACACAGATTGGAATAACGACCGGGGCGATCATTATCACGAAGAAACTACTATCCCAGCTCCGGTGACTACACCTGAAACCGAGTACACGGTTGCATCAATGGCGATAATCCTTCGTCGATATTTTTTATATTTTTGTTTGATATTCCTCGGTGAGCGACTTAAGTTTAGCTTATAGTTGTAACACCTGATTGTATCGATTGTGTTGAGGTGATGTCTCCGACATTGCTATTAAACAAGAGACGATTTCAATTAAGTTCTTTACTCAAATCTACTACGAGTTCTACGTACCATGTTATTGAGGCCCTAACTAAATTTCTATCCGCGGCGGTGACTATATCGATTCTCGCAGTTGAATCCTTGTCGATGATCGCTGATATTACATTATTCTCACCGATAGATGATATTTCCCTCGTTGCAATATGAAACCGGATCGGAGACAAAATTGATAATGTGTAAATTCCCTTAACGGTCGCGGTGATTTTTAGCGTGTTATTCTCCGGTGTCCAAACAAATTCCCCGTGCTGGATCGTGTATACCAAGTTTACAATATTTGTTCGTTCATGAGGGATTTTTGTTTTTTCAAGCGTTGTTATTATCCTCGGAAAATCATCTTTGATGGCCTCGTGAGTTTTCTTGATCTCATCGATGGATGCTTTTATATCTGGGAGTTTTACATCTATGCTATCTACGGGGCCACCAAAGAATTTATCAATGATGCTTTTACTACAATTTAGAAATTGTTTAACGTAATCTTCATATGTGGATTGAAGCGTTGCTAGTTCATCAATAGCTGTTTTTACATCGACGATATTCAATGTGATATCCGGTGGTATTTTTCCTCCTAGGAATCTCATAAACTCGATATCAAAATCGAATTGATCTTGATAAAATCTATTATACGAGATAATATCAGTATCATATTCTTCACGTATTTATTTTATATCCTCAACAGCGGTTTTTACATCGGCGAGTTTGGCGTGGTCACAGGTGGAATCCCAAAGAAATTGTAAATGGGAAGTTGAAATTCGGTAATGGATTTTTGTAAACCCGCAAATTGATTTATATGAGCGTCATACTTATCATTGAGTGTTTTTAACAGTTCCGCCGATAATATAAACTTATCACCGAGTGCTGTTAATCTGTCTGTGATCGCTTTTGATATTAGTCTGTTTACTCGTTCTAGCGAAACACCAACGCGTTTTGGTGGGCGCGGTAATGATCTTCCCCAAAAATCTATCATGTTATATTATATGATCTCTCTTTAAACAGCTGGTATAATCTTGTACATCCTTATGAGGTAGATGAGATGTTGATATCGCCGTTAACACAATAATGATTTCTCGGCCGCATATCGGAGGATCAGTTAATATCTGCTTGGGTAACGTTGAATGCCAAACAGGTATTTTCAATTCCGTTACATATTTAAGAAATTCCTGTGGCGGTGCTAACCCATACGAGTCGTGGATGTATCGCATAAGCTACCAAATGAGTTCCAGGTTCGGTGTTATCATCGACATTAATTATACCCGTTTCTGGTATACGTGGTTGATTTGGTAATCGATCTCTCATGCAAACACCTCTGAAATGTTTCACGGGAGAGTTTTTTTTTACCGCGTTGATTAAATCAAAATTTGACTTTGGAACCATCGGTGTTAATGTCCGATGGGGATGTATCTGGTGAATCGGATGCCTGGTACTCGGAAGCCTTTTCCCTTTTTTTGTATCCTTGTCCGGTTACATTATTTTGAAAATGACGCCGATCCTTTTCACTTGTACTGAGGAGCATTAACTTCATAATACATGGGATTACTCCTTTATTTATATTACCTCCTCGCGCCTTATATCCTTTTCTAGTAACATTACCTATAATTTGATTTACACCCCAACCAGCAAGACCAGAGAGAGCACCAATAGCGAGTGGGATGAGAAAAGGAAGAAATCCACCGGATTTGATCATATTGGAAATCGCAGCGGATGAAAACTCCAACTGGAGTCCTTTACCAGCCTTTTAAGCATTATTAAAATGTTTAAATTGAGTTTTTGTCAGGGATAGTTTATTTGGTCATTAACTATCTGTTCACGTTTCAGGGTTATCTTTGCTCCACACGCAGCAGAGGTTTTCGATTGTAATATCTTTATCTGACCAGGTGTCAAGATAATATTAACATGACTATACGACATTTTTATTTAAGTAACAGAGCATCTAATTGTTACACGTTTTCCACCGGTGCATCAATTACTCTCACTTTTCCATTACCACCTTCGAGTGTCATTGTCTTATTACTAAGAATTACTGCGATTACTCTGTATGATCCATCATCAGGAGAAAGCGCTCCTACACGAGCTTGAAATTGTACATCAACGACGGAATGCTTAGATAATTCAAATTGTTGCAATGAAAAATAATAGATCGGATACAAATTTTCAAAATCAAATTGTGATATTTGTAATCCGGTATCAATATTTTTATCGCGTCACATATAGGACCACAAACGATGATACACACACAACCTATTTGATTATTCCGATAATCGATCAGAATATTTTCGGCGGGTTCCTGTTGATTGCTTCTTCGCAATGATACCTCACTGACGTTTAATTTATCAAATATCATACGACTACGCAACTGTCTATCCTCTCCTTCTACTCGATTTTTACTTTGAAGCGCGAGAAAAATGTGTCTTGGTGCGGAAATATTTTTTGTTAACGTGACTTTCCAGGTAAAGATCCCAACAGCGGTATTTGTTGCAGTAGCTGTTGTAGCATCCAACCATGACAATGGTGATAAAAGATAACAAACGAGTTTCTATATCGAGCGATGGAGTCATTATTTGCATCCATAACGCTAGCTTGGATATAAATATTTTACCATCATCAACATCATTACCATGCCAAATAGCATCATCATTTGATTTTCTCACAAGCACCACGGTATGACTAGATCCAAAGATAACTTTTCTAATATCTCGACAAAATCTAAAGATATGAGAAAGAGGAATCGCACATGAAAATCTTCCATCGCGGTTTAACATCAAGTTTTGATTTGAAAATCCTAGACTAACATTATCATTTTGTTTTATAATAACAGCTTCAACATCAGCATCATCATCAGCAGCTGTCACTTTCTTTAGCCGTCTTAAGACAAACTGATTATGATCAGCATTGTCAGTGATATCCTTTACGAACATCATTGAGTGACCGGCAGATCGGATAAAGTCATCGGAGTCTAGTCCTAGTATCATGGTTGCGACATCAACGTCGTTATCGATGGATTCTATCCTATTAGAATTAATTAAATACTGCGCGCTGCTAAATAACGCCATTATACCATTGTTGACGAATCCTATTGCTCTCGTTGAAAAATTATCATCCTGAGTATCTTCCCAATCATTTCTTACTAGTTGTCCCTCCACCTCGAGGAAAGCTTCACACGGCAAAAAGTATTTAGATGTGTCATCAAATCGAAGTTCAATTCGTGATCTAGCATTGGGATCTATCGCGTTGTACGAGAAAAATTGAAAATCGCGTGCAGAATCATATCGCGGTACGGGTGCATCCATATCAAAAGCATCATCGGAAATCGACTGGAACATTTTTATTATATACCCGCTGATCTAAATCATAATCTTCTAAGACCAGAACCAGCGATCAAATTAGCAACAATATTTCTTTGGGAATCATCATCTGATTGCATCAACGGGGACAATTATTTAGCTACTATTTCATTTATCACTTTACTCTCCCGAGGTGGCATTAATTCCGTAAACGGTATTTGTTTTCGTTTTCTTCGAAAAATAACGACATAAGTTTTTCCTTGATGGTATTAAACGCGCTACCAGCTAGATCACCAACTGTGCCGACCACCTTACTACCAATGGCACCAATAGCTTTTCATGCTAGTTCTTTACCAACGGGGTTAATTTTTGGAGCAATTCTAGTGAACAATCCCGAGACGACATTACCCAATCCATCTCCGTGGTATACTTTATATACGGGTATTCTCGAGTTCATGACGTAAATTCTGGTTGGTTTATTACGATACATTTTATTTAAATGTTATCTATCTAATCGGTGATAAATTACTGGTGATATTGATATTAGTCACTATGATAATCATCATTAATTCATCGATGAAACCGCGATATAATCCATAATCCATAAAACCACCTTGAAATAACCGCTGACAGATATCAGCTGCTTCATTAATTATCTCCGGGGAATTATCTCCAGCTCGTCTCCCCCCCCCCCCCCCCTTCATGAGAACCTCAAATCGTGATATATCATCGAGGATACTTCGCGAACAAGGAACACCACCAGTAGAATATCCTTCACCGGTTGTACCCGTTGCACCCAAAGAAGGTTTCTCAATATCTAACAGTTTTGATATTTCGGGTAATTGGAGAAATCCGGAATCTGATTGTTTTGTTGAAGGAGATTCAACTTTTTGTATTTCATCCATAAGATTATTATAAATTTCATCTTTATCTGATACTTTAGCTACACCGGTCATCGCACGATTTAATCCATTTCGCCATATTTTTTTTTATCCATGGCGATATAATCAGATTGTATATAATTTGTTCTGTAATTGAAACTCGAAACGAAAAAATTAGCCATATCTGTTATATCTTTGAATCTCATATTTTTTATTTCATCAAGTTTACCCGGAAGAAATGTATCGTTATCTTGTTATCAGGGATGACGCTGCATATTTCAGTGTTAGCAATCTTGTTATTAGAACTGATCTTGTTTATTTGAATCTTAAAATCTTGTTATCAGAGTTGACACTGAATATTTCAGTGTTAGCAATCTTGATATCGGGGTTGACTCTGCTTATTTCCATCTCAACAATCTTGTTATCAGTCTTGACGCTGCTTATTTCAATCTTAACAATCTTGATATCGGGGTCAACGCTGCTTATTTCAATCTTAACAATCTTGATATCGGGGTCAACGCTGCTTATTTCAATCTTAACAATCTTGATATCGGGGAGGATGATGTTTATTTCAATCTTAGCAATCTTGCTATCAGCGATGACGCGGCATATTTCAGTGTTGGCAATCTTGATATCGGGGTTGACTCTGCTTAATTCAATCTCAACAATCTTGATATCGGGGAGGAGGATGTTTATTTCAATATTAGCAATCTTTCTGTCAGGTCAGCTCCCTTAAAGTCGAGATGGAAGTCTTGCATGTGTTTCTCAATCAATCCCTTCCTATCCATTCCAATCTTGTAACACCGCTAGCCGTGACCAAACTCTTATTCCATCCAAATTCTTGTGACACAACTGGTCTTGACAAAACTCTTATCCCATCCAAACTGTTGGAACACAACTAGCATTGTCCAAATTATTATTCCATCCAAACGCTTGTAACACAACTGGCCTTGATCAAACTCGTGTCCCATCCAAACTGTTGTAACACAACTGGCCTTGATCAAACTATTATTCCATCCAAACGGTTGTAACACAGGTAGCTTTGACCAAACTAGTGTCCCATCCAAACTGTTGTAACACAACTGGCCTTGACCAAACTCGTATCAACACCAAACTTTTGTAACACAGGTAGCTTTGATCAAACTAGTGTCACATCCAAACTGTTGTAACACAACTGGCCTTGACCAATCTCTTATTCCATTCAAACTCTTTGTAACACAGGTAGGTTTGACCAAACTCTTATTTCATCCAATCTTGTAACACAACTGGTCTTGACAAAGCTCTTATCCCATCCAACCCTGCAAGCAAATACACAGTATCAATTGCTAAATTTGAATATAAATGACAATATAGTTTGTAGACATTATTATAATGTCCATGATATTTCAAGTTATTATCTACATAATGTAAAATGATGATTATTTTTTATATCTAGGTACTAGAGTCTTTTGGTAAAAATGAGTGGTCAATGCTGAATTGTCGCTATGTTGACGTGACATGGTATGGATTGATGGGTTTGTTTTTGTCTTGTTTTTGAAAAATATGTGATTCAGAAATGTCTATGATACTAACTGGACTTCCACAACTTTTAAAAAATTGTTCTCTAGAAAATCGCATCTTTTCTTTAACAAAGGAGTGATCTAAGATTCGAGCCTATTTTGAGTAGAGAATTTCCAGACACTACATAAATGCACTTTAAATTTACCTATGGATTAAACCTCGTGTCAAAACAAAACAAAACAAAACAAAAAAGTAACACGTATTATTCAAAAATCTTAACGGACAACTAATTTTCTACATTTTCCTTTCCACTCCATACTTAATATCCCGTGGAACTCTGGGTGACGACAAATATTTAGAGGAATATATTGGAATTGCAATCTTCACAGAGGTTCCAGATTCCATCCGTTCAATATCCAAATAAAAATGTGGTCGTTTAGCACATTCAAATCAAATTAACTGTCAATGTGCTCTTTGCATACAAAACAACTATGGTTACATATGTTAGCAATTTAATCGGCGTAGCTATAATTTATAAATTAGGTGTAAATATCAAAGTTCCATATGCCATTCTTAGTGAAAAGATTTTTTTATAAAAAAAAGTAATGCTGAATGTAAGAAAAATTAAACTTCCAATTAAATTGTGGAATCATTAATATGTTTCAATTTGTGATAATATTATCAAAATATTTATATAATTATAAAAAAAAAATTACAAGCATATGTAATGACTAGAAAATGAAAGTAAATGGCAGAGAAACCTTTAGCACAAGGAAATGAGAAGAAAAAAAAACTTTTAAGTATTTGCAACAACACCATATATTTTAACAAATAGATAAGATAATTCTAGTTTTTAAGTGAAGATAGAAGCAAAAGGGAGAAAACTTACATTTTGTTGGAAAAGAATTAAAATCGGAAAAAGTCTACTGGACAGTAAAATCACCAGTTATGGAATGTTTGGAACGTGTATGAAGTATCCAGGTGTTGTACGATACGACGTAATGAGTTCTGTAGCCACATACACTAGTCCATTTTCCTACATTTGACATATCAGCAAAAGTTTACGCAGAAAATGTTGGCAAGTTTAAACCGTAATAAAACCTTTCGCAATCCATTGTCAATAATCTCCGATAAAATTTCGTGTCTGAGAAAAGAATTTCTATAAGCTACTCTTTCTTTCTGGAGACTATGGAAATGAGTATAAGCACCGAACATTTATTATTTTTTTTTAGGCTTAAATAACCACTATCGGTATGTGCATATGAAATTCACACTATATACCCGAACTCCCATCACCAGGTCGTATCGTACAACATCTGGATACGTCATACACGTTCCAAACATTCCACAACTGGTGATTTTTCTGTCCAGTAGACTTTTTCCGATTTTGATTCTTTTCGAACAAAATGTAATTTAGGATTCAATAACAAGCGGCTGACGTAGAGACGAAGATCAATCAAAATACATCCAATGGTTTGGTTTATTTATATATGATGTGCCTTATAGCTATAAAACAACAAATCAACCCAAACCATGTATTTATCAATACGTGCCGATGGTTTTGTAAACAGAAAGTGTACTGACCTTTAATTCTCTACATAATATCATTTTCCAGAGAATAACAAAAAAGCTCAAAATAATAAGAGGAACATTTCTTTTCAAACATATTTGGATATTTAAAACAATGAAAGCACGAATCATGCCGACTGTTCACAAGTCATACCTTAAAACACTTTCCACCTGCATAATAAATACCATCTCAGTCAATAGAAAAAGCCCTCTCCCTTCCCAAAAATAAAAAGGAAAGACTGGAAGGATACGACTAACCGTTAACAGCAACAACATCTGCAATAAAAACAACTGGAAATATCGTCCACATCATCATCACAACAGCACAGAACGTAAATGGCTTTGATAACAACCATGATGATGATAGTAATCATTCGGTGGCAATGATAATATGTCGTACCGCTTGTTACAATCATGTTGATAATAATAATAATAATAATAATAATAATAATAATAATAATAATAATAATAATGACTTTATTTAAAGAGGGTAACATTAAATAACTTGTTGATGATGCCACTTATTTAAATGGATACCAACCATTATTTCGGTACCCACACATATATTTTATTTTTAAAAACAAATTTAAAAAATGTTTTTGTTAAAATGTACAATCCAACCGATGAATAAACAGTCACTGTTAAGTTACACCCAACAACCTCGTGACCTTGGCCTTGGAGTGTACTGAGAATAACAGCAACAGTAAAATGCTGCTAGACAAAATCACTCGTTTGATAAATGCTGCACTCAGTTTAGAACTTTAAATCGCGCTTGGTACATACCGTGGTGTCTTTTGAAATAAATGGAAGATTTGTCAAAGTACGTTAGTTGAATAAGTAATGGATTCTTTTCTTGCGGCGATATAACACAGGCCTTTTGACGTTATAAGGTCGAACGCTAATACGTCACTATATACCGATGACGTCATAAAGAAGCCAAAACACAGAATGGTCCCCTGTCGTACATTTACATTACTGGTACGAACGAAACGAAATCGTGACCTTTACTAATTCACAACGGTCACGGATACTGTAACTAATGTAAACAAAATGGCCGATGTGTTCAATGCTATGCAATTTTCTATGTACTGAATTAAATCAAATATAATATTTTATTGGAAAAAAAATTATAACTCTAAATGTACTATTGCACAGTTCAATGTTTTAATTGCTTTACTAAGGGAATGTGTTTTAAAAGGCATTGCAGCTCTGGAACACTTGACACAAGAAATGGCGTTATGGATGGAAATAAAATGATTATGTGATAATTATCTAATGACAAGAGCTCTCTAACACAGTGGAAAAGATAGACAAGCATGGCGCATGAAAAGGTAGACCCTAGTGATAGTGCAGTTATATTATCCGTGATGGGGAAGGATAATACAGTGTAAAAGTGCTCTATTTAATCATATTTTTATTCCTGTGAAGGGGTGGTTGTTGCATCATACTGTGTAACAGTTCTCTATTCAAACAGTTAAATTTATATTATCTGTGAGAAGCATGTGTGTGTGTGTGTGTGTGTGTCGGTGGGGTGGGTGTGCATACTAAAGTGTAACAGGACTCTATTAAAACACAGTCACAGAGTTATATTCCCTGTGAAGGGCAAAGCATACCACAGTGGAACAGCAATCTGTTTAAACATTCATGGAGGTATGAGAAGTCAATCCCCGTTTCATTTTAGGAAACGCAGACACATGTACAATTGTATTTCATTGGGAGGAGGACCTTTGAGTGGCTGAGTGGTCTAACACGCTCTGTTACGGATCACTGCCATCTCATCTCTGTCTGTGTGGGTTCGAGTCTAAGATTCGGCGAATGTATTTATGTGAGAAAGCTTGCCAGTAGCTTCTCGTGGGTCATGGTTCTTTCTAGGTGGTTTCCCTGGGTTCTTCCTCCACCAATAATACTGACCGCCATGTATGCCTATCGTGTGCTGAAAAATAGCGTTAAACCCTACAACAACAACATATTCCATGGAAAGGTGGAGCACATTACAATAAATCAGCACTCTATACAAACCATGGAAAATCACATGGGAATTAAAAGTCAATACAAGGTTAAATTAATATAAACAGGTGCTGAGTCAAAATATCATGTCATGAAGTTTTGTTTCGAAAAATGGGACACATTGCTATAATGGCATGAATGCTAATCTGATCCTCAATTTATTATCGACATGTCTACTAAGTTTTTATTGTCTACTTCAAGTGATTTTTGCTTACTCTTCTTTACAAGGTTTGGGTCAAATGATTAAAAAACCCAAATGTTTACAAATGTGTAACAAATGAAACTTACCAAAACGTCATGAAAGTCTAATCCAGTTATTTCAATATAATAACAAAAGTCAAATCAAGCTATGTCAATATAATAATGAAAGTGTAACAGAGTTATTTCAATATAATAATATAAGTCTAATCAGTTTATTTCCATATAATAATGAAAGTCTAATCGGGTTATTTCAATATAATAATGAAAGTCTAATCGAGCTATGTCAATATAGAGTTATTTCATTATAATAACGAAAGTCTAATCGAGTTATTTCAATATAATAATGAAAGTCTAATTGAGATTTCAATATAATAATATAAGTCTAATCAGTTTATTTCAATATAATAATGAAAGTCTAATCGGGTTATTTCAATATAATAATGAAAGTATAATAAAGTTATTTCAATATAATAATGAAAGTCTAATCGAGTTATTTCAATATATTAATTAAAGTCTAATTGGGTTATTTCAATATATTAATAATATGGCTATCAATACAAGTTCCTCAATGTCTATGTATCATATTAGACTGGCAAGTTATCAATTGGAATTACTTTTAACAAGCATGTTACATATTTCCTGAAATCAGAAGGTGATGATTGTAATTATAATATTTAAGCAAATTTCTTATTTTGAAGGGTTTGGGAAAAACAATTTATTGAATAACCCAAGAATAAATTTTAAGATATTAATTTACAAACGTAGCATGCTCCTATATTTAGATTAAAGCTGCCAATGCAATTTTATTTAGCACGTTATCTGGAACTCTACAATACTTTTAGAACAGTATGGATTTGGGTGTGGGTCTTAAGATTGTGCTACTCTGTGCTAAAATATGTGGAAATTTAATCCAATGCAGTATACACATATCTTTAAATTTCCTTCAATGTGATGTTGTTGTGGTGAATTTAATGTCAGAAAAATGAAAATGAAACTTCTTTAAGTGCTTTCATTCTAGCAATACTGGAAAGCTCCTCTAGAATACAATCGAACACATTCACAGTACAACATTGACATGGGTTGTAAATGTGTATAGAAAGTATGGTCTACTTCTCCTAAATCTATTTCTATCATAAACAGAGAGTATGGCTTACTTCTACTAAATCTATATCTACCATGAATAGAGTATGGTTTACTTCTTAATCAGTATATACTGTAATAGAGAGTGTGGGCTTACTTCATAGTATTTTGCCATTTAAGACTATTTCCATATAAAGAAACATATGTGCCAAAAATAATCTTTTCTCTAGATGGTAGTTTCAAGATTCAAGAGTCATATTGTTGGTCAAAAACCCCATTATATGGGTTTCTCAAGATACAACTCTGCTGTCAAACAATCACTAGCTTTTTTATGACCGAAGGTAAATCTACATCCACTCAAGGCCTTTCACCAAATTGTTGGCCATGCTTAACACTATTCCCTGTCCTCAAAATATGTAAATTTCACTATGATTGGTTTGGTCCTTGTATCTAGCAGGGTAGTCTATCAGTCAAGTACAAAGCACATATTTTCAACGTATTCATACTCTAGATAGATTGACTCCACAAAGAAAGATCAAATAACGTTGTAAATAAATATATTCTGTAAGTGATGGGGAGGTCCTTCTACCAACAAAATATTCACCTTTATGCTGTTTTTTTTAATTTCAATATCCGTTCTTAAAGTTTAGCTATTTGTCTGATGCTTGCATTTCTTCCAAGTGTTCAATGATTTGCTCTCAATGTTCCTCTCAAACAGATATCTATTTTCTCTCTAGCACTCTTATAGTTTCACACTAAAACTGCATGTTCTATCTCGTTAATTCAATTTTATCAAGTCATCGATATTGGAAGTTACTCTGACAAACTCTAGTTCAACTTTTATATCAGCAGATTCTCGATCTATCCTATGATATTTTCAAATTTTGATTTCTTTGGGAGGAGGTGGCAGTTATTCTCAACAAGCATCTCTCTCTCTCTCTCTCTCTCTCTCTCTCACACACACACACGGCTATGTCCAAATTAAATTCACATTCCCCATTGGTGACCTCTGAAGTCTCGCTCTCGGTTGACCCACTTGCCATAGAAGGATATTTATTATTATAACCACATTCATTAGCTATCTATACGCAAGTCGTACACGACTGGCTATTATTGTACTGCCTCTGCTTGACATGGCTCAAGCTTACATTGGCATGTAAAATGTTACACCCACACAATCTCCATCGATCAGCTGATGAGCACAGGGAGAAAAACCTAAACGATTTTCACTAGCCAACAGTGAAATGGTAACTAGATTTAGTGTGGCTGTACCCTTCTCGACAGCATTTATCATCACGTTCCCAGCTAACAATTCCACGTTGCTACAACGTTGCAGCAATGTTGTAGCAACGTTGTCAAATGATGTTGTGGCAATGTTTTTTGGTGAACATGTGAGAACATTGCTAAAACGTTGTTGTAAAACGTTATTAAATAACCTTCCTACAACATTCTTGCAACATTGAAATCCTCTCTGGAAATCTGATGAAACCGGCTTGTGTTTCTGAAACACATATTCCACACTTTTGGCAAGAATGTCAAACAAAACGACATTTAAAACAATGTCAACATTACCATCCAGCTAGGAGTTGCGATAGCAGGAATGTCAAAACTGCCATTGTGATAGCATTCATTAAGGGTCAGTTCTGCACCATTCTCATTCATGACAAACCAAACATCACCAGTCATTTGACCATAATAATAATACTAATAGGAATAGCACTCTGCATTCGTTGATGCTTGACAACTCTCACAAATCAGTTCAAAGTTGCACATTTAATAATGCACTCTTCACAATACGGAATTTTTATTTATCATTTCATGCGCTTAAAAAGAATCTTAGATAAAAAAGTAATGATACTAATTTAATAAATATTCATACGTCCTTTCTGAAGTTTGCAATGAGTTTCAGTGCAGGTGTTCTAACACGGTTTATATGCAAACACTGCTTTTTGTTCACTGTATGAAATCCTCTTTCTAGGTAGTTTTTCTAACAGACTTTACAGCAGCACCTTTCATTAGATTTAAAATGGACATGTGAGTTCACCAAGTAGGCAGGGGTTTGGGGAGATCTTCTACAATGGGGATATAATACAAAAGTTATGTAACAGGGTGTAAAGTGAAAGTAGATGGGTAAACCACGCTGCTTTTGCCTGATAAGGATTCCTCTGAATCTCCAGACTGAAGGTTCAAACATTTGTTTTTAAAAAACAAAAAGGAAAAATGAAACAATACAAAAAAAAAATGTGAATATCAATTTTTTTTTTATTTTCTAAATTTAATTAAGATTAGCAATCAGAATTAGTCTCCTCCTGCACTATCTCTTGCTTCTTCTTTTCTGGGACCTGCAAATTAAATTATAATTTAAAAGTCACACATCATCTCAGCACCGCTTACATATGCAGAAGTCACAATAACTAGCATTATTAAACTTCATGAAACTTTCTTCACTGCAAATGTGCTTCCCTTATTTTTGTTAAGCCAAGTTACAAGATAACTTAAGCCAAGTTACAAGATAACTTTGTACTTATGTGTCATTTCAGGCAAGTGGACGGTGGTTAGCTGTACTCCAGCTTTAATAATAATAGTCCTGGAAACTATGATAAGCTGATTTTGTTTGCAATTTAGAGATGCATCCACAATGCTTTAAAAAACTGAATCCAATATTGATGAAATAA
Organism: Unio pictorum; assembly: GCA_030141615.1. Lineage (NCBI taxonomy): Eukaryota > Metazoa > Mollusca > Bivalvia > Unionida > Unionidae > Unio > Unio pictorum. The sequence goes on from JARLTB010000245.1 coordinate 416,714, forward strand.
GAGTCAAATGGCCAACCTTGTATTTTATCCTCCCCGTTGGTTGGGTGCATATTTAAAGGTCTCCGATATGGCCTCTTCAATTTCAATTTCTTTTGCTTTGCCATTATTTTTCAAGCAAGCTTCTGCAAGAGAAACACAATATTTTAAAATAAGTTTCACAACAAAGAATGCATTGCAGTTTTCTAAATGCCAACAATAATCAATGCAGTATTTATAAAATATGTACTTTGAAATGTGGTGCCAGGTTCTTTCATATAGATGTAATTGCAGTATGCATAAAGAGACATGTAGTACCTTATCCATTCATGGAAAAATCTCGTGAGAGTAATTTTTAAAAAAAAATAGACAATTTAAATCAAGTCATACTTACTGATCAAAACACTGCATATCACAAGGTCTTTAAATGCTTTTTTCCCTTTACATCCCTTTAGACTATACTCTGACCAGAGTCCTTTTGTTCGTAGCCGTTTCATCATCCTGCATACACTGTCCCTCATATTACACCTGCCTAAGGAGCTCAAGTAGTATATCTGAAGAAAAAAAAAATAATAATAATAATAATAATAATAATAATAGTAATAATGTGACAAAATATGCTTTAATATAGTTTTTTGTCATGAGTTTGCATGCAAGTTTGTTTGCTCTAACTTGAAACAATTTGCTAACACCAAGTATGTAACACAATGTACTAACAACAATTATATAACAAATTAACCACTGTGAATCATTTAACTTCATAAATGACATTCACTCTAAGATGTAATTAAAATAGCCAGAAAATATGTAATGGCGTATATGTAGTAAAATACCTGTAAATGTTCATCTCTATACATATTTTGACCTACATCCATGACATTTAATAGCTAACCACAACATCTTATCCATCCCACTCACCAAGTCTGTAATAATCAATTTTTTTTTCATCACATCTATATAAATCGGCATATTTATACATATGTCTAAACATACATTTATTTGAATTTATTTCACTTGTGATTGAAATCAATTTAAATTACTTGGTATTTTATATATATAAAATGTATAAATTTTGGTCAAGAACGATAAATCTTACACTCTTAAGCTAAACGCGCCTAATTCGAAATACTAGCCTAACGGACGGCATTTTATCATGGTAACATATCCTATCCTCGATATTTTTCGTTCCAAAAATGTAATAGTATAATTTAATTAATACAAGTCGGATAAAAGTCACAGAAATATGCCAAGTAGTTAGGTCATTTTCACAACATGCTGGTCAATATACATGTATCCCATTTTCGCGCTTAGCTTGTATCAGTTTACAAGTGCTTGATTGCATCAGCAGACATCGACCAATAAAAAAAAACCATTATTTTCTGCAACTAAATATGCGAATATACGTTAACTATGTAATGCTCTTACCTTGGTGGTTCAAAATAGCGGGAAACAGGAGATTCGTCTCTGGTCTTAATTGTGTATTTCGGTAGTTACGACGGTACAGGACGAGTTAGTCTTTGATTCGTAGATACGTAAAATATTGCTACGGCAATGGCAGTACCTCATGTTTGTAATAAAGAAAAGCTGACGAGTAAAATGTTTTTTTTATGCAAAAATTGCAACCTCCTTTTAGTTATTGGTTTTGAAAATAAAAATGGATGAACTACGAAACTATGAGTATTTTCTTTGATAATGTAAAGTTTACCACAACATTGGTACAACGTTGTAAAAACGTTATATAATTTCTTTGGAATAATTATGTTAATTCTTGTCCATAGTATTAGGATCAATGCACTTACCACAGGAGTCTGACGTTTTATCAATAAAGTACGGCGAAATGTCTGACAAAATGAAATACCCTTATCAATTATCCCTTATCAATAATTGATAAGGGTATTTCATTTTGTCAGACATGTCAGACTCCTGTGGCAATTACATACCATTTGTAATTTACTATATCTTTTATATCAGATGACTATTTAATTTCATTTTCATGTGTAACGTTTAAGCAATGTTGCCAAAACGTTATTTTCCCACGTAACCAAACCACAACCATATAGCAACGTTGTGAAAACGTTGTGTGTTAGCTGGTTTCAAACCGAAGACACTGGATGTCAACTAAATTTGGTTACCCCCAAGTTAATACCTTCGAACAAACCGGAAGTCATTAGTTTGGTTCTTGGTTATTGATTTTGTATATTAGGAGGTCTCGAGGTTACAACTGAACGCGGGTTTATGTATTAATACGCCAAGACTCTGTATTATATTCCGAATGAGTGTTAGAAACATGTACACACCGGCGTTCGATTCAGTAGCAGACGACATAAACTGGAGAGTGCAGACGTTTACATGGAGAAAGGATTTTCATTGAAATAATCAGGGTAGTGCATACATGATGTTTTGAATAGCAGATGCAAACTCCTGGACGATGATATATCTGTATTATTTATACATTTTTGAAAATATTTTTTTATTGTATAAGGTACTGTAAGCATGCTTGTTTCCGTTAGTAAAATGAAAAACTCTGCAACATTCACTCATCTTCTAATTTATACACAGTAGAAATTGTGTATAGATTTTAGAAGGAGAGGGGTGTTTTCAGTAACTGTCTTTTTACTGAGAGAAATGAGTGCTCGTACCGACTACTGATTGTGTAGACTTTAATGTCTGTCCATCCATTCCCGTTTGTGCTGCCTAAGTATTGTAACTTTTAAAATCATTTATATTTTCAAAAGGAACTTTTTATTCATAGAATTAGAAAAACGAATTTACATTGAAAATCTTACCTTGTGCGTCATCTGATTGGATTATTTTTACTTGAATTATGTGTCTAATTAATGTTTAGTTAAATTATGTAACATTGTTATGTTCATTTATCTTTTTATTTTCACCTAGCAATTATATGAAAGTAGGTAGTTAGTTATAACGAGTGAAAATCGATCGTTTTCAACAAATGACTCACGAGCTTGATCCAAGGGCTAAAGATAAACCCCAGGGCCTATATTGATTGCATATATTAATTTGTATTTTCATGCACTGTAGTCGTATATTATATGGCTGGGATCTCAATAATTTCAAGTTCTTAAGTATGGTCCAAAAAGATCGTTAGAGTTTTTTTTTCTTCCCAAACCCCAAAACAAAGAAATTTGCTTAAATACTATGATTGCAATCATCACCTTCCGATTTCAGGAAATATGTAACATACTTGTTAAAAGTCATTCCTGTGTTGATAATAAGTTGTATACATTAGCTAATTTGTCTTTTCGTGCTAGCAATTGTTTATATGGGTATAGAGTGATAATCTCAAACGTTTCAAAATTGTTATACACGGGTAGGGATTCAATGCCTTGTAAGTGCTAGTTATGTGTAAATTTCTCTTTGCATGTCCAGAATGTCTGTTGTGGCTGTTGGTGATTTCAATAATTTGTATGTAGTGACCCGGGGGATACGTTTTTTGGAGGGTGGGGATAGACATCGGGCTATCACCTCACATAGTTTGTATTAATATTTGGTCCACAGATCTTATACAGCAATTCTCGTGAGTTACATAAAATTTATGTAAAATCACTGCTAATCCAATAGCCCTACTTTATTCTGAGCAATTTAGTTTTATTATTTTTTAAACGTATTAGTTTACAGTGACAGTAACAGTTGCAAAACAGTACAAAGTAGCATCTATACTATCCTAGAAAATAATATTTTAATACTATTTTATATTATTTTTATTAGTTGAAGTTAATATGACATGTTAATTAACAGGAGGTACTTGAAACTTACGTGAAATCACAGCTAATATTTTAGCCCTACTTTTTTTTATGACTAACGTTTATCATTTTTGACTCGAACATATTGTTTATAGTTCGTTCTACATATCATAGTAAAATTCTCCTATCTTTAACTTGGTAAATATTCAGGTCATCGTCATTTAATGTGGCTATACAAAAAAATACGTAATTGTTTGTAAAAACTTCGTGAGACATTTATTAGGTATTTTGTGGAATGAATTATAACAGTAATAATAATTCTAATAATACGACTATTACGATAATTGTGTAGGTGTGTAAAATTACTACCGTATAATATTGTTTTAGGTCAGAAATAGATATATAGATGTATTTACATTTGTATGGCAGCGTTTACTAAAAGTATATATGTCTATATTTTATGACACTATTTCATTGTTTTAGGTCAGAAATAGATATATAGATGTATTCCCGTTTGTTTGTCATTGTTTACTAAAAGTATACATGTCTTTATTTTGTGTATTCCGTATCCTAATATAAGTCATTTTTTTATCCACAGCCGGAAATGGCGTTGTGCTGATGGACGAGAAATTGATAACAGTAGACTTCGATGAGAGTAATCTAAAGGTTTTCAATCGTCATGACGGTAAACTGATTACATCACACGAACTGGAGTCCTACTTTCCCAATGATGTCTGTCTTATTAGCAAGACAGAAGTCGCTGTGTGTCTGTGGGACGGTAGGATTGAAATCGTATCTTTGAAATCGATAGATTACGTTAAACGGGTCAAAACTTTAAGGACAGAATTTCTTATATGTTATTCATTGGCAAAATGGAAATCAGACAAACTCGTTGTCAGCGGTAAGAAATACGACGGCATGTTGTGTTGGAGAATTTTATCGATTACAGATGGACGTATGGACTCAACTCACGACATCTGTAAAGGGGATTGGACTCACATGGCCGTCAAAGATAACACCGTGTACATCTCGTGTTGGACTAAAGACTCCATTACTAGAGGAGTTCATGCATTTGATATTTTAAAACACACACAAAAGTTTCTGTATCGACACCAGGAATTAAAATCACCGTGGTCAATAATGGCTGACAAGGATTATGTGTACGTGTGTGACAGGAACTCTAACAGAATTCATCAGCTGACAGACAGCGGTCAGCTAGTGACCATACACAGAGTGTCATCAAGTCTGGATGAAATATTCTATGATGACCAGCACGGATTACTTTACACCACAAGCTCTGGAATTAATGTGATAACTGTTTACAAAATGGAGTCTTTACATCAACCAGGTAATTCTATTTTATTTTATATCACACCACAAAGAAAACTACATACTTCATTTATTTACATTTCATAATTCACCTTTATGCCCCAAAATATGATTTATGAATATTATAGTAATAACTTTATTGTAAGATAAATATGTATAATATATTTAAAATAAAATTAAAGTGGATTAAATATTATTTTTTTTATCCTGGGAGTCTAAAAATGTCAGTTTCGTCCAGCATGGTCATATTGATAATTTATAATATAAATACAATATTTTTTTGTTTTAAAATTTATTACAAATTGCATTGTAGACATTTATATTCATTAATGATTGTTAAGTCGTCTCCACACGTTGGTTGTCACTACATAATTTTCATATAAAAATATTAAATCTGTATCGACTATCACAATGGCTGCTTGTCCACAAAACTCGCTCATCACCAGCTCAGGGCAATACACATTTGTCCCCCCACAAGGTGGCGCTTTCATTGATAAATTTTCGCACGCGACATGTCATTGCACGCGACATGCACGTGACCGGATCTCGTTCAAAGGTTGGCAGCGTCTTAAATTCCGAAGTATTTTTTACTGATAACATTCATGTTTATGGAGCGGTTCTATGATGATTTTTCAAGGTGGATTTATGAACGAAGGAAACTCAAATCGGATATCAAGAAAGCTGGACAGTTAAGTTTTAAAAAATAAATGCCATTTTGGATATTCTACGATATATTGTTCTACAGTGTGCTACGAGCTGTTCATGTTTTCGTTAAAGGATGTTGCAAACCGAAATAGACGAGGCTGCAAATTGAGGTAGGGGATGAATGAATATGGCGAAAGATTATAGAAATAATTATTATTATAGACAAACGGTCGACATTTTTATTAAAATTAAAATGTTGGATGTTGAAAGTAATTATTTATATTGTTTGTCACACGCGAGCTTTTTGTCATAGACAATAGTGTATGTCTACATCCCCGTTTGTTTGTACCCCCCCCCCTGACGATTTCAGTAAAGAAAACCATAAACAAGATAAAAAGTGAATAAATCTTACTCAATTCATTCATTGATTTATAATTTCTAACCCGATTGCGACCAGGGTGTCCATTACACCTTTATCGCCTGCGCGTCGGATGCTTAACACGACACCATATTGCTTATTTTGTTTTTTATTTATTTATTTTTATTGGGGGAAGAGACAGATCACCCCCCCTCCGCATTTTCAAAACACTAGAAAAATGTGTTTATGTGAGTGTGTTCCCCCTGATGTGTTGTTTTGTGTTTTTTTTAGGATGTTTTCATTACTTTTAAGCCAAACTCTTAATTTTTTCCCATCGGGAGTATATACAAAATAGGAAGGTTTTAGTCCCTAGTGTTTTCTATGAAATGGTTTCCTCAGGTTGGGTTTTAAATTCCCATCTTGGGTCCCCCTTCTCTTTTATATTCCATAGTTAACCCTGGCTAGGGGTTCCTTGCATCCTGTGTGTGCTATTTGTATGTTGCTATATGTATACATATATATACAGTGTGTCTCGTTAGGATAGCCTTTTTCTAGATCATATTTCCCAATTTATCAGTTCATTGACCCCTAAACGGTCTTCACTTGTTGTGATGTTTTAGGTTTTGAAGACTTCTGTTTATTTTTATTTTGATTTGAATTTTGTACAAGCATGGTGTATTAAATTTTAAATTATTTACCACGGGTTATTCACCCATTCCCAAGTGCATTATTGATTGAATTTTTTTTTTGTTCCATGACTTGTATTTTTCCTTATTTATTCAATAGGTCTACTTTGTTCTAGGCAGGATCGGTACATTTTTTAAATTTTATTTGTACTCAACCTGTCTCAAGCTTGTTCATCCTTTATTTATTTATTTATTTACCACTATTTCATTTCCCTCATACGGGCTTTCTGTATAGTTCGTAGGAAGCTCTACAGAGTAACGGTATTATTGGGTCACTAGTGACTGTATTATGAGAGCATGCTTTGGCGGGAAACACATTTTTTTCCTTTGCTAAGACTATCCAGTGTGTGAGCTGCGTTGCCGTGCTTGTTTTCTTCTCTAGGTGAGTTTCTTTCCCAGCTCTTCCATGGGCCTGCATACTTCACATAGTGCCGTGTGATTTAGCCCTGTGTTTTCCTTACTAGTAGTAGTACTTGTTCTCCTGAGGTCCCTATATTGCAGATTTTATCCCCGTTCTATTTAATGTGTTTCCCTATTACTGAAACTTGGTCGCATGCTCTCATATTCCTAACTATAAAATTAGTTATTTCATATAGTAGCTTAAGTGTAAAAATTCCGTCTAAATATAATATTTGTTTGCTATTGTACAAACTGTGTTTCCTTAATTTTTAAAATTATACCAACTCTCTCTGGTCTGTTTGTAACACATTGATTCATGGTATATTTTTTTGTAAAAAAAAGTAATTTTTACATAGTGGACATTTAGGCGACACTCTGATCATTTGCCGTCTCACTGTGAAATCTGTAAACCACGCATCATGCATGTATTTGAACAGGAGACTTTTCATTTTAAGTGACCCTGATCTGACCCAGTTTCCCCAGGCCCTATCCCGGTTAATATGTATGTATTCTTGTTCTATTTTGTTTTTATCCTTATTTATAGTGAGTGTGTTCAGTGATCCATTTGTATGTTGATTTAGTGTCGATTTCTTTATTGATGTAATGCATTTTAAAGCCCCATAAGTATTTAATATTTTCGTTATCTATTGTTTTGAGCGTTGTTTTTTTAATGTCAGTGGATTTTAGTTTATAGTTAAGGTGCACATACATATAGTTTCTTACGACCTGCGCCCATTCCAATAGGCATAATGGCGTTAGCACCCAGATTTGTATATTTTTATTAATATTCTCCCTGATTTCCTTGAGGTTTTGTTTCTCCTCATTTTTCCCAAAATTTACACCTAAAGTTTTTATGTTGTCTTTAATTAAAGGGGGAGGTAGCCCATGCTGCTTGCCTCTCCAGTCTCCTACTAAAAGTATTTGTTTTGTCAGGGTTGATCTTTGATACCGACACTTTCCCAAACTGTTCAAATTCCTTGATCAATTCATTATAGGAATTTTTGTCTTGTATAAAGTTTGTGCAGTCATCTGCATGTTGTAGCATTTTCACTTCTTCTTTAATGTTTGGAACTTTAATCCCTACGATCCCATGGTTTTAATTAATTTTAATGCTAAGTATTTCTATTGCTATTACGTATAATAACATAGATAGTGGACATCCTTGCCTCACTGATCTTTTGATATAAAATTTGTCCGTTTTGGCTCCATTTACCTGTACACATGAGTTTATATCCCTGTACAGGATTTTAGTCGAATTTTGGAAATTTTTTCCAAATCCAAATTTCTCTAGTGTTTTGTATAGATAGTTTTGTTCAAGTCTTGTCAAAAGCCTTTTCCTGGTCTATTATTACCATAGCACTATTTTTTTCTAGTGATATTTATGTGTTCTATGATAGTTCTAATATTTAATATATTGTTTTGTATTTCCCGCCCTTTTGGGCCACTAGTTTGATTTACATAAAAATTTTTATCAAGACACTTTTTCAACCTTTCTGCTAGTAATTTACTTATAATTTTATGGTCAATATTTAGGAGGGAGATGGGCCTCCACTTCTTAAAATCTTCCCTATCCCCCTTCCCTTTATATATTAATGTTATCATATCATCCCTCAATGTGTTTGACATGTTTTGATTCCTTAGTGCGATATTATTATATAACCATTCTAGTACTTGCGACAGTTCTCCGCAGATTTTTTTTTTTTTTATAGAATTCTGCTGAGATCCCATGGCTTCCTGGTGATTTGTTTTTGGATAGTTTCCCAATGGTCTCTAATATTTCGTCTTGCTATATAAAATCCTCACATATGCTTCTATGTTCTGAGGTTATTTTCTCGCAGTTCGTCTCTCGTGTCTATATCTTTATCTTCTATGCTCTGTGAAGTATATAGGTCTTTGTAGTAACTTACTAATTTTGTATATATTCAAGTATTTTAGTTTGGTCCGTTGATATTTCCCTCCCTATGTTTAGTGATTTTAATGTTTTTTTTCCCCTATTTTTTTACTTTCTCCATTTTATAGAGCCCTTCTGCGTTTTTATATGTGTGTAAATTTTCCCGCTTTTATGTCCCTTCCCTTTTGCTCATCTTTCTTCAATTTTATTAATCTTTCTTATAGGTTTTTTTTTTGTGCCCTGTGTCGTTGTATATTCTTACAAAGCTTCTATTTCTAGTTTTATCTTCCTAGCCCGTACTTTTGAATGAAAAATTGCTACTTTTTTGGAAAATCCCTTTTAATTTATCCCATTCTTGTATTACGTCTAAATTTCCTTGAGTTTTAAATTTTTCTATTTCCCTTTTGATTTCCCTCCCAAAATCTTCATGTTCCAATATTTTATTGTTTAGCTTCCATTGTCCTGTCCCCCATTTAGTTCTTTTATTTTTCCCTATCTCTACAAATATTAGCTTATGGTCCAAAAGTTTGTATTCTAATACCCTGGTATTATATATTTTTTTGTTCCTAAAGATGTGCCCCAGAATTTGTCTATTCTGCTTCCTTTGTTTTCTTTGTGGACAAACATGTAATCCACCCTTAGTATATTTAGCTGTCTGTATATATCAATTAGTTTTGTGATTCCATAATGTATTCCATTTGGTCTTTTATACTTCTGTTGTCAGTTTTCCCGTTCTGTCACTCTCGTCTCCTAGCCAATTAAAATCCCCTCCTATGATCAAATTGCCCTTTGTGTAGTTTTCTAAATATTTCTCCAGTTCATCTTTGAATTCCTGTTTGTTATAAATATTGGCTGGCATATACACATTCAAAAAGTTATTCCCTCCCATTTTAATATGAATTAACCTTCCCTTGAAAAACTCCACTTCTTTTATTCGTTCCCATTTGCGCCCTTGTTTATTGTTAATTACCGTAGCTACCCCTTCCTTGGTATCCTTTCCCACATAGTTGTTGTTTATAATTATGCTGTCCATGTCCCGTTCGATTTGTTTTTTAATTTCATGTCATTCCATTGTGTGTTTCCTATAGGAAAAGTATGTCAAAGTCCCCAATTTGTGTCATATTTGTTGCTGTTATTATCTATCCCATTTATATTTAGAGACAACAAACGAAAGATTTGTCTCTCCATTTGTGTTGTCCACCAGGTTGCCGCTTTATAAACCAGTACTATTGGTTAGTTTTAGTGTCATATGGCTGTGTTTATATATTTATATATACCATATTGCACACAATTTGGGCAAGTCTTTTTTGCTGCAAATAGAGTGACGTCATTGCTTCTATTTGGTTACTCCCGGATACTTCTGTCAATTATGGTAAGGTTAAGAGTTACATCTCTTTGCAACCTATAGACTCTACCTTCTATGTACATACATGCATATTTATGCATCCGCCCCTTTGCTGAAAATGGACTTGTCCAGGAACTGGAAATTGATCTCGAAAATGGCCATGGTTGTAATGAAAACTTCCGTTTAGCATCAGATGCGCAGACCATAAAGGTGTTATGGACACCCTGGTCGTGATCGGGTTAGAAATTATAAATCAATGAATGAATTTAGTAAGATTTATTGACATTTTATCTTGTTTATGCTTTTCGTTTCTGAAATTGGCAGGGAGGTACAAACAAACGGGGATGTATACACAGACTATACGAGAGTGACAAAAATGACTTAGATGACCCGTTCTGTTATATGACCCTCAATATCGTGCTGTATAAGATTATGTATATCTTAATAGTTTGTCAAACATTTACATATATATACATGGAAATTATATAAATCTGTATCATCAATTTGAAATACATTAATAATGTTCACATTACGTATTCTTTGTTCAATTGTTCTCATTATATAGGTCATTCAAATATAAGTTAAAAATATGTATATGGTGTAGACAGTTTTGTACATGATTAATCCATGTATGAACATTTTGTACCTGCGCACACGGGTTCCTATACCGTTCATCAGATTGTATGTACTGGCAGCCAAACTTTTAACTTTGAAATTCTGTGTGGATTTTATAACCTATAGATAGATTTTTATGAAACTAAAAGAACAAAAAAAAAGATTATACGTCTACCTCATCTGGTTCAAAAGTTATGGGTAAAAATCTTCATAAAATGGCGTGATTTTCTTCAAAATTGCCAAATTGCACAAATGGCCATATTGAGTAGTTGATATTATTGAAACTGTAGTTTAGGTCTATAACTTTCCAGATCTCTTACATTCTATACAGAGACTTTGCTCAATTTTTTTGGGAACTCAATTCTCTGAAATAACGATGTAGCAGACCTCCAAAATTAATGATCATCACCGACTTGGTCGACGGCAAATACAGCCGCAAATATTAAAAATTCAATATCTTGGCCATTTATTTATCAATTTTTAAAATTTAAAGTGTATTGTGCTCAGATTGCTGTAAACTATCTAATGATTCTATATACTGAGGATTTAAAACACTTTTTATTTTTAACATCTCCCCACCCCCTGTGCAAAACATGCATGACGTCAACATACAACGACAAAAAAATGTAAAATCTGCACTGTGCAGAAGTGCACAAGCAAGAAAAATATTTTATTGAAATGAAAAAGGCATGTTATATAGCAAATTCAGTAACAAAGTGTCATGCCTGTGTGGAAAATCCCCCATCATATCTCAATATGATGCCACTTTAAGTTCAACTGCTGAAGAAAAGGTCTGACATTACGTCTCTCCAAGTCATGGGTTGCACTGCGGTTAAGAAATAACAAAACATCTGATTCAGAAATAGATTCTAAATTTGCTCCAGCAGCAGCTCTAAGCACACGATGTATCTCCTTTTGCAAATTTGTATGCCTAAGATCATCTTGACACGAGGCTGAGCAAATCTTTTTAAAAAGTTCTTTAGTTTGATCGGAAGTGACAGGAAATTTACTTTATATCTGATGGAGCTGGATCAAAAACTTATAGCTGATGACATCTTACTCTTGATGCTCAAGGGCTATTTTCTTCTTTTGCCCTTTTTAATCAACCATCTAGACATATGGTGTAAGTCCCCATTCTCTGTAAAAGTGCAAAACAGCACAGTTAATAATTTATAAGACCAGTGCAATATTTGGGAAACTTAATTTTTTTCTTCCACAGTCTGAAACTTAAATATTGTTAAAATATTAATCAAAATTGTACGTTATTTATTTTTTAAAATTATAGATTAAGATCTTTAGGTCGTAGAAATTTATGTTTTAACTTTGTGAGCACATTTTGTTGTTTTGTTTGACCAAAAAATGTTTTGATATGTTAATACATAACACCAAATGGAATTATGGACATTTTGGCCTACTTTAATGGACATTTCACCACACTTCAATGGACATTTCGCCCCACCTGGTACATGGACATTTCGCCCCACATCAATGAAAATATTCGACATTTATATAAATTCATCAGCATTACACCAGTGTCTTCATTTTACTTTAGGCACCTATCATTAAGATTTCATTGCATACCCCATAATCCTATATCTCTCTTATACATGTATTTAAATTACATTCAGCGTGCTTTCATATCAGACAATATTTTCCCCTATTTCTTTGTTTATGTAATAAGACTGATCAGAAAATTAATATATTGTTTAAAGTGATAATTTTCTATCCTAAAGCTCAGATTTTGATATACTTTTGATATACGTTGTTTTAATTATGACATTGCATTTGTTATTATGCCAAATGATCTGTACTAAATTGTAATTTTCTTTTCATAAAAGCTTCCATGACTTGCAGAAAAACCCTAGCTGCTGCTTAATTAACTTGATACCACATTTAGCAGATTATTTAACTATGAAGATGAAATAAGTTACATGGCTGTAATTAAGTCTAAATAACACGAGAGAGAGAGAGAGAGAGAGAGAGAGAGAGAGAGAGAGAGAGAGAATATTATGGGGTATGAAATGAAATGTTCATTGATGCGGGGCGAAATGTCCATGTACCAGGTGAGGCGAAACGTCCAGGTACCACCAAATGATATTGATTGGGAGGATGGCAATGTATTTTTTTTAAAATTAATAGCAAAGAAGCAGACAGACATACAGAGATTAATTACTATTGGTGCATGATAATTCATTTCTCAGAGATACCAACCAAAATATGTTTATACACAAGTTAACACCAAATGACATTGATTGGGAGGATGGAAATGTGTTTTCTTTTTACTTTACAATGCAAAGAAACAGGCAGACATACAGAGATTAATTACTATTGGTGTATGATAATTACTTTCCCAGAGATGCCAACTAAAAATAACAAGGAAACTTCGACCAAGAAATATTTAAATACATACAGAAGAGATAACATTTTAAGAGAAATACCAACTTCCGGTTTATAAACGTCCAATAAATGTGAGAAAATGAGCAAAACAAACAAGTTCTACACAAAATATTTATGAACAGAATGATTAATTATTCACTCATTTTACCAATGCATCAAATTAATATAGGTAGTTTTTATTTATTAAAATTACATCATTCTCGAAACATCGGAATGCAAAATAGGTTAACACATGGCAATTGTAAACTTCCGGTCGCAGTATAAACACACATTTTATCGACGATTATCTTATTAAATCCATTAAAATTAAAATAAAGAAATACATAGAAATATTCATTAATCTATTGAAAAGCATGAAAAATAATACTTACCAATGTACTGTTGCAATTTCTCACAGACGAAGCGAAAATCTGGATCACGTGTGAATGTGAACTCGGCAATGTAATTCGGAATCGCTTCACAGTGCGTGACTCGAAATATTTGAATGTGACCTTGCGGTTTACACGCTTGTGATTGGCTGATTTTAATGCGATCTCGAAGCCATGCATATCATTAGATTCAGCGGAAATTGGGCTATACAGCGCATACATGTATCATATCTTTATTTTTAAAAATGGCCGAGATATTTAGCCGGAAACATGAACCTATTTTTTGATTGCTTACCAAGAACATTTAATTTAAACATATACATTTCAAACTTATATGAAATTAAAGACCGTTCACTGCTCTACAATGTGGTGCTATTTTTAGGTCTTGACCCGGTGACTTTGGAGTTAAAATGGAATTTCCCTAGCGAATGCAAATCTCTTGCTTTTTCTGTGAGTCGTTTTGCGGACCGAATCGTGCGCAACAGTGAAAGTGTTGCTTTTTTATATGCAAATTACTATTCATTAACTAATTTTCATCAACAAACCAAACAAACAGCTAAAAAGAGCAAGAAATGAACTTTATTTCAGTATAAATTATAATATTGCAGGTTCATCTAGTAATAAAAATATGGCTGGTTGAAAATGATCGTTTTTACTGAGTTCTGTCGATTGCGCTACACGTCTAATGGGAGGCTGCCAGTACATACCGATTGCAATAAAACTTTATTGAGTTGTTATGCGCCCGCCCGCAAAGGTTTCTGAATTAGTACAACCATTTAAATTGTACAGTTAACAAATGTACTTCATATAGTTTTGCGACATTTACCGTGTGTTCGCTGTGAACTGTAGGCGCCTTACATACGTCACATGATCGAACAGTAGGCGCCTTAAATACGTCACGTGATCGAACACGGTCTGGATTGGTTGAAACTATGATGACGTAAATCATCAGCTGTATGAAATTCATAATCGGTAGCGATACCTAATTTCGCGTGTGTTCGGTGTGAACTGTAGGCGCCTTAGATACGTCATGTTTACTTAGTTACGTTTGGTTCGCGCCTTGGTTACGTCAAACAATCGCGGTGTGAATTTGTAATAGTCGTTACGAAGCATTACTTTCGCTGTCAAATCAATTATGCCACATAAACGAAAAGCTATTGGTAGATCTACACCTGAAGCACGAAAGATAATGGCATCACGAGCTTCAGAAACAGACGAGCAATGGAAAGCAAGATTGGAAACCAGGATTAAAGCACAAACACTTTCTTTCTTTAAGTGGCATTGCAATGCATGCCGGGTACTTTTAAAGTTGAATAACAATTTTTTTTATTATCCTGGGAGTCTGAAAATGTCAGTTTCGTCGAACATGGTCATATTGATAAATTTATAATATAAATACAATATTTTTTTTATTTTAAAATTTATAACAAATTACATTGTAGACATTTGTATTCATTAATGATCATTAAGTCGTCTCCACGTTGTTTGTCACTACATAATTTTCATATAAAAATATTAAATCTGTATCGACTATCACAATGGCTGCTTGTCTACAAAACTCGCATCATCATCAGCTCAGGGCAATGCACATTTGTCCCCCACAAGGTGGTGCTTTCATTGCTAAATATTTGCACGTGACATGTCATTGCACGCGACATGCACGTGACCGGATCTCGTTCAGGGGTTGGCAGCGTCCTAAATTCCCATGTATTTTGTGCTGATAACATTCCTGTTTATGGAGTGGTTCTTTTATGATTTTTCAAGGCGGATTTATCAACGAAGAAAACTCATATCAGATAACAAGACAGGTGGACAGTTAAATTTTAAAAGATAAATACCAGTTTGGATATTCTACGATATGTTCTACAATGCGCGCTATATTTACTACGATCTGTTCATGTTTTCATTGATGGGTGTAATGTTCCTATATTGCTAACTGAAACAGACCAGGATGAAAAAGCTTGATGAATTAATATGGTGAAATAATTATAGAAATACTATTGTAATATAATATTGTAAAATAACGGTCGACATTTTTAAATAAAACAGTTGGATGTTGAAGTAATTATTTATATTTTGTTTGACATGCAAGCTTAATGTTAAAAAAAACACCCCAATGATCTGAATGGAAAAAAAATCATAGAGAGTGTCTAAGATTACCCACATGACCTGTTATGGCATATGACCCTCATTATCATGCTATATATTATATATAAACAGTTTGTTCAAGATTTACATGTATACATTGCATGGGAATTATTTAAATTTGCAATATAAATTTTAAATAAATTATTAATGGTTGCATTACATATTCTTTGTTAATTCTTGTCAATATATAAGTCATTCAAATATAAGCTAATAATATTTTTTATGGTGAGGACAGTTTTATACATGATTAATACATGTAGGAGCATTTTAGTACCTGGTACAAAGCAGGGGTACTGCCACAGGGGTTAATATTCTTTAAAATTTGCCTATAAATTCTAATTGCACTGTATAATATTATTTTAAAAGCCACCATATATTATAGGAATTATATAATTCAATTATAACTTAGAAGTAATTAAACATAAAATTATATAAAGAAATTCTAATTCACCTTATTTTTGCCCGAGTCATTCATGGATCTAATTTGGTGTGATGGATAAGATACAGACTGGCCTTGTTTACACTTTTTGTCATTTTCACTTCCATCAAACATAAATTAGAAATTAAAAAATAGCATAAATGTTTTGGAAAAAATTATTTACTATATAGCCTACTGTTGACAAAATTTACTGACCCAATTTTAGAACTAGTCAAGATAAGTGCACTTTGAGCTAATTTTCTATTTTTCTATCAGCTATTGCTTACATGGTACCTGATTTTCATAATTACCACATGTAAATTAATTTTAGTACATACAAGTAGTATTAAGGTATGCCAACATTTTTCAGCATTGCGCATGTTGTAAATGTAAATAACTTCACTGTAAAAAATGTCCATCTTTTATAAACACTTAGTAAGTGTAGAGCAGTATCTTATTAGTACCTGTTGAGTCTGCTATAGATCAGTAAATCTCTGTTTTAATCTTTTTTGATATTTAAAAATTGTGGATTAAATTTTATTTGCACAATTGGACACCAATAAATTATGTATCTTGAGTTTTTTTGGCAAAGGATGTTTTAATGCTGCAGACATGGCTAACCATGATATAGCTTGATCAGTCTGGTTTACCTATGAAAAGTTTCAGGTCCTTATTTGTCTTTAGAAATTTGCATCATTGTTGATAATATACACGTATATCTACATAACGAATCCATTATATGAACAGGTGTTCCAATAGAAATTATGAATATGGATGACAGATCCATCCAACTTTTTGAAGAGGCTCTAAAAGACGGAAAGGAAACTGTGCATAGCATACGTATTATGGTTGTCGGACACATGGGTGTAGGCAAGACGACCCTAGTCAAACGTCTTCTTGGAGAGGAGGTAAACATTTCCGAGAGACATAGTACAGAGGGCATAGATGTCTATGTCAATTGCTGTGATATTTCTTTGTCAACCCATGAATGGACAAGGCGAACAAAAGGTATGTGAGCATGCATACTCCTTAATGATGTACCTTTCTGTATTTATGCAAATGCCAGAAGGTGAAAAGTATCACGTTGATCTGTTTTCTGTCCATCCAGCGCAATTTCGCTTCTTCACAATAACATAGTTTTCCACAGTCTAATGTTACCAAATTTTGTAAGTAGTTTGCATTTTTAATAAGGAAGAGACGTACATGTATCAGTTTCTTGTTTAGAATCTGGGGCAAGGTCACAGTGCTAAAAGAATGAAATTTTACACACAGAATGACAGATTTTCAAGATGTACTTGAAGTAACTGTTCCTCCTCATTCACTACTTTCACATATATTCAACAAGGTGGACTTTTTTAAGTCTTGATATTTAACCTTTACTAAGAGTATTTGGTATGTTAGCACATTGTGTATGTTGTTGTGTATAATTATTGTACTTCTAATATTTGCTTGTTTCCTCCATGTACTTGCACAAATCTATATACTGCTTGCATCCTGTATGCACCTTTTGGCTTTTAGTCACCCTCTGTTGTATGCTAACCTGCTTTGTAACATAGCTCCATGGTGAGTGGCATTTGTATTAACACCATATAAGCCATTAACCAGGCAGCTTTGGTAGAATTGCCTGGGGGTTCAGGTTAGAAGGATTGTATACCGGTATGCTCATTTTTGTGCCCATATATGTGTGTACGTGTTTGGGTTATCATTCTTAACCATGCCTATAAAAAAATACAGTTGGTAGTCAACTAGCCCAGGCTGGTAAATTTTCTGTCTATTAGTTTTCATAATTTCACTAGTATAATAATGTCTGGTTAATCTTGTTATGTGTTAAATTGCTTTGTGACAAGGATTCTTTAAGAATAAGCAGGATGAGTAAATTTCTGAATCTACTAGTAATTCTGGCTACAAAGAAATTTGTTAAATCCTGAGTCTGTGGCTAACCTAAAGACCAAATATTATTATTATTATTATTATTATTATTATTATTATTATTACAAGTATTATTATTAAAAGAGAGCTCAGAGATTATATCTGCCTTCAAATCTAGAATATCCTTCCTCAACCAGATTTCTCTGTCCACAACTTTTATAGTACTATTAGTATTGTACACCATTAAAAATGAACATCTCATCTGAGGAAAGAAAAACATGGATGAGGGCATTTGTTTGAATACTGTTACGTGCTTAGGCTCGAATAAACAGTAACATAGAAAGAGTGAAAATAACAACCTTGTAAAACTTAATAAACAATTTATTGAGTACAAATATTTTTTCAGAAAAGAAAAATAAACTTACGGTTTTAAGAATCAATTCCAAAATTAATCCAAAATAATTCAAAATATTATCTACTAGAGAAATTGCAAAAGTCCTGGTAATAAAATGCCCAAATAATTCTAAGTTCGAACTCCAGCAAAGTATCCAATATGGAAGACGATGTCTCTTGATGAAGTCAGTTCTTGTTAATGAAAATTTATGAGCACATATTCTTTTCCAGATAACTAACAAAATAATTCCTCTTGATCCAAACGAATTGACACAATTTCAAGTACACGGTAATTAAAAATAACTTAAAAAAAGACACACACAACTTAGTATTCTAAAAGCCCAAACTTCTACTGATTAACTCGCTCCAAAACATAGTTTATATACCTGTTTTTATGTAAACAAGAAAGGAGTCACGACCTTCTAGAATCTCTCGGAACAATTTTATGTTCAAGAAATCACGTAAACAACGTATGACCCAACTAAATTAGAAAGATCTTTATACTTTACTCCATTTTGTCCTTGTAACCAACCAATCATTTTAAAAGCTTCTTTTAAACTCTGAAACCAGGTCAGAAATGAGGTCAACACCTGGTGTTTATCGTGTAAGGTATAGGTCACCCCTCCCCCCTTTCAATGAACGAATCTTAAAATGCCAAATTTAAATCTAACAAACAAACAAAAATAAAAATAAATATAAAAGACATATCAAATATACGTAACAATACAAAAATACACCAAGTACAGAAATATGTATAGTATTGGTGTGCTCTTTCTCATAGTAGCAAAGCTATTAAATAGTCAGCTGTCATACAAGAGTTTGACAACACAAATTTCTTGGAGATTGAACATCAAGGAAATATTGGATTCACTGTATACTCGCACCATATCCATAAGATCTAAATCCAAAAGTTGTTTTCGGGGGGGGGGGGGGGGGGCATCATGTTGTGATGTAGGCGTCCTCTATACCATATCTTTACCAGGACACCTTGTAAAAAAAATTTTTCATTGTTTTGATCTTTTGTTTTATTTGAAGTTGCTTGACTCCACTTTTAATGGGGTATCCTGGGTGGGCATTCATTGTAGCCTTTGTAACTTTGACGTGAAATTTCTTTTCAAAGCTATAACTATTTCTCCTATTGATAATTTCCCATGTTGTATTATAGTTGCATTTCCTACAGGCCTCAATATGCATGCATATAGTCTCTGCCTCCTTTCCAATTTAACCCTTCTGCTAATTTGGTAAAGTTTATGTTTCTTACATCTAATGCAACCATTGCCAATGACATTGTAGGTCATATTTCTATTGGCATTGCAGACAAAAGGTCACTCTCCCATATCCCTTTTTTACATCAACATTGTAAAACTGGCCCCTCGCTTGTCTCTATTCTTTTAGTGTCAAAGTACTTTTCCAGCTCTGACAATTGTCTATTTTTGCACCATTATCCTTCTGCACGTACAGCATGTGTATCACAATTTGCAATTTGTCCAAAGCTATATTTCAAGATTATATATGTATTATCCTTCTTTTCTGTCACTGCTTATTTGCACAGATTGGTTTACTGCTTTCAAACTTTTTAGTCCTGTACATGCATGGCCTTAAAGAGGACAAACATGCAAAACTGAAGACTTTTTATATAATTTGGCATTATTTGCTATATGGTTCATTTTATGAAAATTTGTACCTTTCATTCTTACTCGTTGTGAAGAAATTTATGAAAAACCAATCACATCTCTGTATCCATCTTTAATAAAGCAATGTGCTCCCCCACCCAAATAGCAACTGTGATGTCATTTGAGACAATGTGTACACACCGGCATTGTGTTGATAATGAATTATGGAGAACTCGCCCCATAAAGAACTCACTCTGGGAGAAAGATCCTATAGACTAATTCTGAGATTTCACCACATGGTTGTTAAGTATTCATTATTGTTGTCTTTCTTCAACCTAATAACTTATTAATTCTATGGAAAAAAAATTAACTTTTCGATTTTTCCATTTGATCAATGCTTAAGGAAAAACAAGTGGTATTTGTCCATTTTGCTCTGTTCTTCAAATCATTAGATACATTTTAACTGGAAAAAATTGAGCCAGTGTAAGCATGATTATGTATGTTGTAGGGATAACCTGCTACCATTGAATCTGTCTCAGTTGTCCTATGTTTTTTCCCAGAACTTTTTTATACTCATTTATTTCATTTTTAATTCTGCACGAAGTACTGTGTACTATCTTTTGTTTAGGGGGAAAAAAAAGAAACTTATTGTTTTAATGCTTATATTTTTTCCGTGGTGTTCTTCGCATTGTCTATTTATTTCATATTCACGTTCGACTGTGTTCAAGTGGGGCTCCATACATTTTTGTAATTTAAATTGTACTTTTCCCAACTTGAGTAATGTCATCTCTTATTTATTTATATATTTATATTTTTAGTCCTTTCAAAGATTTTCCTAAATTGTTTAAGGTACCTTTATGGGTTCTCTGTGCAGTACGGGAGCTACCCAGAGGTAGTATAGAAGAAGAATGAAGTGTTCTATATGTTCCTTTGTCGTTTTTTTCTGAAAGATTAATTGGCAGAGCATATTGAGAGACACATAACTTATATATTTTATTCATACAATTTAAAGCTGTGTATTGAACCATTTTGTTTCTACTTGACACTTCACTGCACAAGCTGAATACGACTTGTATACGTTAATCGTCTCAAATGATGTCACATCCGGCTTGTATAGAAGGGAGCTAATTCAAGGCAGGTTTTTCCGTTTGATCTCTGAATACAGGACAGTATTTTTTATGAAATGTAATAGCAAATACAATACTAGATGTAAATAAGAAAATGGTCTCGGTAGGTTATATACACAAACTACTAAAGATCCTTCTATTTACAACAAAATTATGTAAGTCTCTTTAAGACAAGTTTGTTTCATTTTTGCCATCAATATTTAAAAGTTTTATTTTAACATTCATTAAAATATAAATTCTAAATGTATTTCAAATTTTTTATCTTGTTTTTATTGGTTTTGTCCCTCATAGCGAGGATCCTATAGTGCCAAGTGATTAAAGGATGTTATGTGTTTCTGTAACCTCCATAGTACATGTTTGTTGTTAGTGTTTTGTAAAAATTCAAAAAGAATTTGCTATAATTTTTATAGAATTTTGACATGGGTTTAGTACACTTTCTTTTTCTAGTGTAACATTAGCTCTACAACTTGAGATGAACTATTATATAGTCAGTTAGCCTTGCCAGGTGTTTGCTATGTTATATTGCATGCTATCCATGTATTTCTATTTGGAATGGTTGGACAGTCAAATCATAATATAGAATAACCTATGTAAAAAAAACATTACAAATGTCTACAAGGGAGCCCCAGGGCAAACATGTGGTGATGGCAGGTGGCTCCTCTGTCCACCCACTTCGACCACAAAGGCCATTCCCCTCTTTCCCATGTTGTTTTTCCTTATCTTATTATGCTATGGTGCTTGTAATAAGTGTAAAAGAAACAATTTAAAAAAACAGGAAATAAGTAGAAATTCCTTTTAGTGAGATATTTTAATGGGCTACGATTCCATCCTTATATTATCAAAATAATGTGGTATTTTATTTAACTCTTATTATTTTGAATTTGAGAAACTTTTGAATGTGAGTTCTGTCAGTGAGTCTCTGAAATATTCTGGAAATTCCTGTGTTAAGTGAAGAGTCCAGGATTCCTTATCCTAAACTTTTGTGGAGAGGATTTAATTTTTGGGTTATATTGTGCTATATTTCCTGCTCAGATCAGTGAAGCCTGCTATTGTTAAAGTTGACTTGAATCAAGATTTACTTTAATAAGGAAGTGTGACAGGCACTGGCTATGGTTCAATTTTAAATGACCTTTGCAATTCATAATCAATGTTTAGTGTTGTATTTTATTTTATGAAATGTTGTTGTTAAAACATGTGATATATCTGGTTACTTAAGCCACCATGACTTACATTTCATGTTTATATCCATCATGATATTTAATGTTATGATCATCATTATGTTTAATATTATATTCATTACAATTCATGTTATTTTCATCATGTTATTTCATGCCATGTTTATTATTATAGTTCATGTTATATCCATCATGATATTTTGCATTATGTTCAACCTCTATTAGGTCAGAAGATAAGGTGATTTAGAATGAACAGGGGTTGCAATTACCTTTATATATTTCTTGTTTAAAATATTTTAAAACATACCATGGTCACATGCACTTGACTTGTGCTATGGATATATAAAATACCAACCTACCTACCTTAAGTTTGAAACCAGTGCAATAGGAAACACATATATTTTTGTACCTTACTTTAGATAGCCAGGAAATTGCAGCAAACAGTTACTTTAGTTTGAAGCAACAATGGCTGATGGGGGTTTGGTGGTTTGATCTCCATGTAGAGAATTCCATTTGATATGTTGTACAATATGGCAACAACAGTGCATATCTTGACAATGGTTCTAAGGTGTCACTCTTCTGTTTTGTAATTTATATTAGGTTGGAATTTTAATGGAAAACATATCAACGGTTTTCCTCAATGGTTGTACTGGCTTGTATACAACTGGGCCTTACTTCAGATGTGCACCTTTAAAAAAAGACTTAGCTTCACCTGGTCATTTTCACTTCCTGGACTTCACTGGTAAATTGTAAGAATAGAGCAGATAACTGCTAATAGTGTAAATGTACCTTATATTAATTCAGGCAGAATTTTTTTGTCAAAGGGAGCAGTCAAATTAGTAAGAAAGAAAGATTAGAACAACAAATTGTTCTCCACCTTGACTGACAGCAGTCCAAAAAAGGAGGAGAACAATTTGTTGGTCTACTGAAAGACATGAACATGAAACATCTTAAGAAGATTTCAGCACAGAATATATATCGTCTTTTTTTTAAATAGCACAGGTTTTAGGATTTCACTATATACATACTGACAGACTCTAGTCCAACATACCTACCTGGACTCACTCATGTGTACACAGAAGTAAGATACGTATGCTCCTATTCTTATAATTGTATACTCATTATTTCCACTATGAAAACAAAGTCATCTGGACAGCATTCTTTTGCATACCAGGGCCCAACTCACCTTTTTTGAATGCAAGAACAAACTTAAAGACTTAACTCATTCAGCCCCGATACCGTCTGTGCACGTAATCCAGTTTCTGCATTCAACGGCCGATACTGTCCTGACTTGCAGTTTCTTGACTGCATTCAATGGCCCATGCCGTTCATACTCTGACTGAATGTGTGTTCGAGAGAAAGTCTCTGGTTATAAATGGGGCTTTTCCAAGAATCAGGCCCACTTGTAACCAAGCAGAAATGAATTTACTTTCATTTGGGCAAACTTTAAATGTTCGGAAACCAAGGATTACTACTTCAGAGCAGTTTAAATACACATGTTCTTTTTATTGAAAAATCGTAAAATGATGGCGGAAGCACGAGTGATTTTTGATGGTGGTGAGGGCTAAAATGAGGAGTTTCTCTGGTTTGACCTCGAAAATATTGAGTAAATAGAGAAAAGATATGTTTGACAGTTGGATAATTTGCGAGATTTCGAATGGAACATTGAAGATTCTTGAGATTGAATCGTCAGAAGAAGAGGATGCAGATAGCGAAAATGAAAGAGTTTCTACCGATCTTGCAGATTGGAGCTCTCGTCTTCCTGTCCAAATCAATGATTTTAGTGGAATGAATCCTGGACCTACAACAAACATTGAGTCATTGACAAATTGACAAGAAAAAAGAGAAATCTATCTTTTTTTCACTTATTATTATTTCCGGAGAAAATGTACACGGACATCGCAAATAAAACCAATCCATATGCCTAACAATGCATATTGTATTATTGGTATCACCAAACAAAACGTGTTATCCAACCTGCAAAATGTGTTTATTATTAATCAGAGTTCTATCTGAACTAAAACTGGATGTGAACATTGCCAAGTAAATGTATGTACAAATTGTTTCAAACCATATCACATATTAAATTTTCCTGGTTTATTTTAATGGAATTAAGTGCTGATGATGTGATATTCCTAACAATGTTGCACATAATTTTGTAAAAAGTGTATAAATAAATTGTGAAAGAATTGGACAAATAGAAAGAAAAATACATCTCTGTGTAGACAAATTCATTTGGATTAATTGGAGAAGATGTCATGGATTAATATTGGATACAAGTAAATTAAAGTAAGCGTGAAGGCATGTGCAAGATTTTTAAAAAAATTTCCAAACAGGTAAAACACTGGGGCATAAGCAGCTAGACACAGCTTAGTGTGGCTGGGGCACAATAGCAGTGTTACTGATAAGTTTGTTGGGGCTGAATGAGTTAATAATGCTTCCGGCCTTAAATATTTTCAGCATTATTTTGTTTTCTAAATTCATGGTGTTTTGTTTTGTGTAATCATATCATTATATATTTGCTTCTAATGATTATGCGCTTCGCAAAGTTCTACATTTACTGCATATATTTATGACCTGAGCCACTGCAATTTTTCACTGGTTGAAATAGTGATCTGGATGGGTGTCACCTTTGGTGCCTCCCATTCAGAAAATGGCATACCCCTGCCCAGAATTTGCAACCCAGGCACTTACCCATCTTTCCTGCCACCCCCTCCCCCCATGATAGCCCTGTGTATGATAACTTTCATATGTCAAAAGTTAACAATGAGAACAGTTAGAGCTGAATGACTTAATACAGTATTGCATAATTGTATTGGTTTCTAGTTTAAATTTTGGAGTCAAACATAAAGACATGATACATATATGGAATGAATTTATGTAATACTGCTGGAAAGAAGCTGTTTCATATTGGGATTTCATGCAATGAAGGTTTTGAACCAGACGAAGTGTGAATTACCGTGTTTTTGTTCTCGACGAAAAAATCATATGTACTGCATTAATTATGCTTTCTAATTTCATTATAACTTGATACCCTGATGTAAAACAGAATTTAGCTGTATTCAGTGTTCCTTATGTTTTCAGATTCAGAACAAGATTATAAACTGCAGCGCCTTGTCAAGGTCCTAAATGAGAATTACCAAACAGGGGGAAGGGAAGTTGATTCGGAACTTGATGCAAGCTCTAATCAAAGGGAGACAACTGATGGCAATTATTTGAGCCATGTTGCTGACGATGACAAGACTACAGAAGTACTATATCGCCGTTCTCAACAGCAGAACATGGACCAAAATCTTTCATCTACATCTAGTCTACAAAAAGAATCATATTCCACTGTGGTACAGAGAAGTCTCACTCCGTCTCAAACAAACACAATGCCTGGATCAGAGCTTGGAGAACATGTTGCCACTGAAAATTACAAGATGGATCCATTAAGGGACATGTTAAAATTGTTGCAACAAAATCCCAATAAAGCAAAAGAAGATATTAGCAAACATGCACATTTGACAATGTTGGACTTTGCAGGTCAATATGCCTTTTACACGACACACCAATTGTTTCTGACAAGACGGGCTATATACCTCCTGGTTTCCGATGCCAGTAAAGAAATCAGTGATCTTGTAGAAGACGAGTGCTATTTTGACAGTCAGGGCTTAATGAAGTGTAAAATTCATGGTGAGTTCTGTGCTGTTTCTACCTAAGTACACCACAAAGTGTGTCATTTTTTCCCCAGATTTGTTGTTGAGTTAACATTAGTATCATTCTTCTATGAGTACAGGTTTTCTCTCAAACTCATGATTTATAAAAAAAAAATATTTATTTCAGAATTTTGTTAACATCAAGTTGACTTACTACTAAAGAAATAGGTAACACGTAATGAAAATGCATTTCCAGTGAAGCTGGTTGAGGAAGTTATTTTTGGTCAATTCTACAATTAAGAATTTGAAGGATAAGAATAAAAGTATGTTATTGTTGCAAGGACCATTTGGTCTTAATTGGATTTGAGGCTTCACACATTTTATTATGAAATTAGGTTAAAAAAACAACATTGTGTCAGGGACTGAAAGATGGTATTGCTTATTAAAATACCTTGCCAATAAGTACATGTACTTCATTCTGACATTGTTTACAGAATCATTGATGTTTTGTATTTTGATTTTTTTCAGACCTAGTTCAGGTCTGGATGAATTCCATACATTCATGTGCACCACCTGACAAGGAAAAGTTGAATTCTGCAAATTCCCATACGTCGTCTTGTAAAGTCCTCCCACCACCAGTGATTTTAGTGGGGACACACATTGATCAAATTCCACAGGTATGTCAATAACACCTGGAAGTTTTAATATTTCATAAATTATTACCTTATTCTGTCAATAGTAGGATTCTCCTTGAGTGCATGAAGTTAAGTATTATGAGTGTCAGGAACAAGACAGCTATTTCTTTGCCTAGATTCCTGATTTATACAAGCCTTACTTGATTCAAAGCGTGCAAGTTTTTGAAGTTGCCTAGTAATGGAATAAATATTCATCCATTTTAAATAGCATCAATATCACAAATTTGGACCGGTACGCACTCCAAAACTGTGTTCTTGAAAGATACATTATAGAATGCTTACAGACCCTAACACATTAGACCCAGGAGGATTTTGCTGTTTTCGCATGAAGTGCGAGTACAAAATACATTTTGGGGACTATTTCTGAATATATCCTAATACATCGACTTCCAAGCAATTTTCCATTAGCATAATGCCTAGACTTAGTTTTGTTATAAACATCGTTTTCCATTGATTATTTTGCTTGCGCAATAGCAGAAGGGAAAATGTTGGATTTTTTAAATTTATGTTTTTGCTTTACAGACACATCAAATGCGTATGAAGACCACTCTTTATTAAAAATGCCCACCATATCCTAATTTTTCCACAGACTGTGTGCAGTTTAGACCAGTCTGATCTGCCTTAGATCTGAGACAAAAAAAGTATAAAATCTGGACACAAAATCAGACTCCGACCGCTCTCAAATTTTGGGTGAAGAAAAACAAAATGAATCCAAAAAGTTTGTTTTTTTCATCTGTATTTTGT
Source organism: Unio pictorum (assembly GCA_030141615.1). Taxonomy (NCBI): domain Eukaryota; kingdom Metazoa; phylum Mollusca; class Bivalvia; order Unionida; family Unionidae; genus Unio; species Unio pictorum. The sequence continues at coordinate 444,247 of JARLTB010000245.1, forward strand.
AGTGCAACAAACATGTTCAGATTATTTGGTGTCATTGTAGATCTAAATCTGTCTACCTTTCTACAACACCACCCATTTTAGTAAATCAGACATGACTTTGACAGAGCTTGGCAGTAGGCTAATACCTCCTGCGCCATAAATGTGGCACCAGGATTTAATGTGTTAATGAGATCCATTCCCCTACCTCTTTGACAGCTTATATGCAACTGGAATAACAGCAAGTGCAAGCCAATGCAAACCACCACATTTTCTCAGTTTGACTCATCAAAGGCAAGAAGAACTTATGGGATGGTGTTTTGCTTGTTACTTGTATGTCAATTAACACAATGTTTGTTATTATTACTTCTAGATTACATGGAAGATTACTTTGAAACCTTATGTGTATTATTCACATTATGGTCTAGTTGTAGGTAAATGGGAAAGGTGTTGTTCTGCCATCGAGTATGGTTACCATATTGCTTTTTTTGAAAATCTTATTGCTACTTTTCAATTTTAATATTAAAATTGGGTTTTCTCGCTGATATTTTAAAAATCCTCTAAATCATCATCGCCAAAAAGAGAACTTGGGATGTTAGGAAGACAAATGTTAGAAAATGTAATTATAAATGTTTTGAGCATATATATATATTTATATCCCAGATTCTTCCTCCACCATTAATACTGGCAGCTATGTATAGCCTATCTTGTAGTGAAAAATGGCGTTAAACCAAACCACAACAAGTTATCCAATTTTCTGAAAAAGAAACTGAAGAGTCAGGAAGAAACCTTTCTGGACAGTTATCTGCAGGACATGGGTGTATATTATGGCACCATGTTGTCATTTTGTTCAACATCAAAATCAACAGCATACTGAAATGCATTGATTTATTAACTGAAGCCTATCGTTTGATGATTTTTTGTAGCTGCTATATATTAAAGTATATGCATGCACTTGAATGACAAATGCAGAAGGAGCATAAACAATAGGGAGAATAAAACCAGTCCACATTTCTGAAGTTAGAAATTAACTGCATTAATTTGTACCAATTACATCATTTTCATAATGACCCAAAACATCTTAATAGATCTCTTATTTCTGTTGTGGAAGGACATATATTTTAGGGGTTATTTTCAACTGTAAGCTATTTTCTTCCATTTAGTAAATTCCCATGGATAAATGCCACAAAGCCCTGGATTTAATATGGATCATAGCAAATACTGACTGAGGAGTAGACTGTGTTGTCTCTTGCACCTGTCATGCAGGTCATAATTAAGATCAAGACTTGGTCATACCATGATTATGTAACAAACAGCTTCCAAATCTTACATGCAGAGTGCACCTCAGATGCAGGAATTAAAAGGTTTGAAGCCCGGCTGAGTCATACCATAGACTTATAAAACTGGTATTAGTGGCTGCCTTGCTTTGTGCTCAGCATGAAAGAGCTTAGTGTTAGGACTCGTTGTCTTGGTGCAGTGTTAAAACAATCTGCTAGCCTGATACACGGGATTCCACTAATTTTAGTTGAGGTACCTTTCAGGCTTGTTGAAAACAAACATAGTTTGCCTAATAAAAATTGGATTGAGAATAAGAATTAAAATAGTGAGATTTGGACCAAAATTGGGGAGGTTTTTAGATGGCATTTTTTTAAAGTGCCAGTTTTAGTAAATATTGATCACATTTCCAGGTCCAATAAAGGTGAATTTCTCAAAGGACGTACCCCCGAGAAACTTTTTTTTTTTGGGGGGGGGGGGAGACACATATTGGTCAGCCATGAATCTTTTTGGATATAGATCAAACCATGTTGAAAGGTGAAATTGGGGAAGGAGACTATTGACTTATTCCTTTTTGTTTACTGGCTGGATTTCTTTGGCTGAAATGGAGATGCAATTTTGTTTGCAGAGAAAATTAAGCAACATTATTGATCATTCATGGGATTGAAACTAATTGGTAACAGGTATAGATATTTCTTCTTCAGGGAAATGAAAATTGACAAACATAATGTAATAATCTGGAGTTTTGTGCAAAAAATTGGGAGATATTATGAGATGGGGAGATAGACGTGGAAATAACCCATAAATAAAATGTCCAGGCATATGAAATTTCAGTCAGGGCTTGTGAGTTTAGTTAAGTCACCAGCCTTGGACCTGTGTGTAAAAAAAATATTCTTCTAGCAAAGTCTGGTATCAACATAATATGGCTGGGTCAGACATCACGCTATATGTCTGCAGTATGATACTCCAGTGCTTGACATCGGTATAAACTCACACTGCAGACATCATAGTGACATGACTGACAAATTATTAAAGTTACGTTAGAAATCCTGAACAAACACACACACACCTGAAGAATGATTAGTTTTACAGTCGGGGGACATTGTCTCTGTCATCCTTTCTGAAAGCCTCCAAATTAAGGGAAATTGACCTTGTCTTTATCCCAGATGAATGAGATTGCCTCTTCAAAAAAGTCGATGTTGGGCATATTGAAACTGTTTGTATTCTCAAATCACCACTATGCCCATATTTATCAACATATCCCAAAATACTATTTGCTCTTGGCAAATTCAAAAATTCTCAATGAAACCTCCACTGTTTTGGAGTAAATGCAATGAAGTCAGAATATCTTATCTCACCTACATATCCCTGTATAAAGAGAACTCAAAAGATGGAGACAGAGTTGGATCTGCTATTGCAACTCATGGCACCATATCGATCCTGGATAATATGGACAAATTTAACTGCATAAATAACAGCAATGTTCAAAGCTTTGATTTACATTGAAATCTCCTAAATAAACAAATTACATCAATTTTTTTTGTTTTTCTTTTTGTTGAAAACTTCAGAATCTTAAAATTTACAATCATGTAAAATAACAGATATTATGGAAATATAATGTTCTTGTTCAGTATAGGAAAAGTATTCTGTACTGTTCGCTGCCTACTCAATTTGACATAAAGGGTATTAAAAGAGTAGATAAAGAAACACTGGCACTGCTTCCCTGCGATCACCCATTTCTGACTGAAAGAATTTCATATAATGACTTAAAGTATTTTATAAATCTGTATGTTTGTCTATCTTTGCAAAATATGTTGAATGGAAACTCCATAAACTAGATAACAGTAAAACCACTATATGAGAGTGGCATCCCTTATCTAGAAAGCAGAGATGAGATGGTATTGTGCCGTTATATTAAAAACACATGCCTGACTCGTGTGAACCTCAGCAAATGTGTGTACTATGCTGCTATTATCCACATACAGTGGAACACATGGTTTTTGAGTCATTAATAGGGTGATGGGGGTAATGGTCATGCAGACAAGAGCTTTACTGCTCCACATTGGGTAATACATCAATGACTGGTATTACGTGTATCTGATTTAATTTATATTTGATTTAATTGAATTGTGTCTTTGTTAGTTGAATTTTTTTCTTATTCCATTGCATGTTATTTTAATGTAATTTTGTTTACTGGATATGATATTTTCCAGCAATTCGGTTCAGTTGTTTTGAAAACCTAAATTAGGAGCGTTGTATCCAAGTTGACCTAGTTCCTCACCTTAAAAACCTAATTTATTGTATATAAAAAAATAATTGTATTCGTTCTTACTGTGAGATTTTCGTGGCCTCAATTTTGCAATTCAGGGATTTATGAAACTGCATCATAGATTAATATACAATCCTTCTCAATAGAGAAGATAGTTAATGTAGGCTTTTAAAAACTTGATGTCAAGTTGTTTTCTTGTGTTCTGACAGTTTTGAATTTTTAGTTTTGAGTTTTATTTTAATTTTCTTCAGATTATGGATTCTAAGAGATTAGTCGTTTCCCTGGAGAATTCTTTAGTGCTCATACATAATTCTTGGACAAAGACATTTATTTGAAAATTTATTCGAAATTCAAACACTTGAGTGCAATTTCTTCTTTATTTACAAGGAACTGTAGACACGAATGTACTATGCAGGTTACATTATACATCATTGCCTTCCATCTTGGATTCTTGCTGGGACTCAAACTCAAATTCATTAGAACGATTTATTCCTAAGACTTCATCTTTTTAATTCTGGGATTATTTTTGGATTTGATTCTTAAAACGATAAGTTCAAATTTTCATTTTTAGCTTGTTTCTTCTAGGGAAATAAATTATTTGTTAAATTTTATAAAGCTTCTTGTTTTCACTTTCTTTTGTTACTGTATAATAGAGCCTAAACACGTAACACTGATTGATGCACTGTATCCCTGAGAATCTATTTCTCTTGGACCTCTCCCAATGTTAGGCAGCTGTGACTCATCTTGGTTTAATCCCCAAATTAGAGATGTCCAATCTCATCCCTTCTCAGAACTTTGTGTGCATATAGATTATTTTCTTTATCCGGTAGAGGAGGGTTCATGCTCAACTGAACAGGATCCAACGGATTTTGCCTCTCATTGTGGGTCTTATACCAAATCTTTGTTTTCAGCAGCAACCTTTGTTTACCTTGCTTTCCTGGGAGTTCTGAACATGGTGGTAGAATTGGTTCCACGAGAGAGACTTCACTTGTACCAAATCCAATTGATGTTTCAGCACACTGACGACTGTACAAAATCCCACGTGTCAGCTTTGATCAAGGGTCTGATTTTTGCCACCACCTGTGTTGATTTCTAGAGCAGAACCAGTTCCTGATCAGACTCATGACTCACATTTCATTTCACTGTCACATTAAAGTTGGCATGGAGCTTGCAACTGTAAGGGGTCATTCAGTTTCTGTGTTCTCAGGAAGAGGCAGACCGTCATATAAACAACCTTTAATAATGCTGATAATGCCTAGTAATTTATTATACAAGGACCCACTTGTCAGCTTTGATCAAGAGACTGATTTTTTATTAGGGTGTGAAGTGGGATGCCAGAGAGGTGGCTGTAGTTTATATGAATAAATAATTGCATACCATTAGATTATCTATATTTTATTTTCAGAATCGTCAGGGAGTTGTTGGCAAAATTGTACGTCACATTCACAGGTTTGTTTCTCCTGTGCTGGCTCAACGAGTAAGTTGTCACTTTTATTTCTGTATCTTAACCATATTCTGTGGATGGGTCTTGGGATGCTGTCATTGACCATACATAAATAAACACATCCACGAATAGATTACAACATGTTTAATGTTCTCACAGGCCATAATAAATATGAAACAGTTTATGCCCTTGAAAACTTTGGTCCTGCAAGGAATTTGAAGGCTGCATAAGAAAAGATGAAATGCATGTTTGATTGAAATTAGGAATATTTTTAATATCCAGTATTACAGTATTATTGATTGCTATCTCTGTATCAGTAGGATTTCTTTCTTATGTATATAATCAGCTTCACCTTAAAGTAAATATAAGGAATGACAGAAAGAAAAAGATTAAAATGTGTACTTGGAATATTGATATCAATGATTTGACACATTAAGTATGCTTCTGGCTTGATTTGTGTTTGTTGTCTGCAGTACATCAAGGTTACTTAATGCAGCAGCAATTGTAGTTTACATCCCATGGTAGATAATGTGGCTTTTTGGGGGCTTAACACCATTTATCAGTGCAAGATGAACAATTTATGGCAGAAAGTAATACCCTTGGAGGATAACCCCAGGAAGAACAACTGAATCAAGGGAAGCTAATGCTAGCTTTCTCACATATCCACATTGGTCAAGCCCCAGGCTTGGACTCGTATAGAAAGAGGTAAGAGAGCCGTAAAAGATAAAGGCAAGCTCTTTAGACCACTCAGCCACCTGGGACTCCCAAATTATGGTAGCTAGACCTGATTGATGTTATCAACAGGGCCACCTCAGCTTCTAATGACCTCTAATGGTGAATTATGCAAGAAAAATTGCATTTATAAAATGTTCTACTTTCTCCCAAAGTAATACTAGTGCTTGCATCTTTTTGCACGGGAATGATGGAAAGAAAATAAAGAAAACTTGAACTGGGAAAAACGATCAATGATTTCACACCTGATTTTGTATACATCAACGCAATTACGAAATTTAGTACTGATCAGTTGGAGTAAATGGCCTTAACAAAGAACAGACCATGGTAACTGAACCTGACAGATTTTATCAGCAATGTACAATTTGAGTGACAACTCCTGTTTCTTTTGTAATAAACCCATATTAGTTGACATTAAATGAGGTGCCATTGCTGATAAAATCTGTCAAGTTCAGTTACCATGGTCTGTTCTTATTTAAGCTCGGCGTAGTGTCTTACATAATATCTGGTCTTTTGCTATATCATGGACCAGTGTTAAACTTGGTCTGTGTGATGATCATTATCTGATACACGTATGATGTTGTGGGGGGAGGGTAATGTCATTTCTTAGTGCATGATCAGCTATACATAGGGAATAGCTGATGCAGGATGAACCCAAGAAAATCAAGAATCACTGACTCAACAAACGTTACAGGCAAGCTTTCTTAAAACCACATTGGCCAAGCTCGATAAAGGAACCCACATGGAAAGAGGAGAGATGGTAGTGATTGGTAAAGGCGTCCTCTTTAGAATACTTGGTCACTTAGGTCCCCAATATATGAATATACATATTCCAAATATCACTTTGCTCCACTAATTTGCATTGGTGTCATTGCTCTTTTCATTGTTATTTGTGAGAAAATATTGTAAACACTAACAAGTTTTCATAACTTTAAACGGATGGCCATGAAACTTTCTAGATGTTATGGCATGATTTTGTATTGTTATAATTTTGTGAAACCCATTCCAGTATAATGTGCTAGTGGAAATGGCAAGTTAACAAGAAGCACTGACCTCAAATAGATTCCATTTAGAATTTTCTTATCATTTTAATATGAACTCTGAGAAATGAAAGTATCCTGGCATATATTTATTTTTTAAACTGCCTTCCCTGGATACCATGCATGTTTAAATGAAACAGTCCCAAGGATATCTTATGATGTCCTTTGGTAGGATCTGTGTATGTAACTGTCAACATGGTGGATGTATGCAATTATATGTAATTGTATTTTTGTGTGTGCACGTACATGTCCTAAAATTATTGAATAACCAAACTTTTAGGTTCCTCAGTTTATTGAAGAAATAATTTAATCATGCACAACAGTAACATATGAGAATATGTAACTAAACAATATGTTTAAGAATTAAAATCATTTAAACTACCATCGTCTTTGATTATATTAGGACAGTGTTGAGTATCAGAGTCAAAGAAAGAAAAGAAACATAGGTTAATAACTAAAATCTTGATCACACCAGCTGGAAATAAAAGAATGATGGAATTCATATGACATCTTAATGTACTTCCATTTGGGCAATTCAACTTCATTTCAACCCTTTCTCTGTTTGAAAAATAACGCAGCATGCTTTATAATAATAAGGATATAATTTACATGCAATGATTTTACATATTAAATTACATGGCCGTCAATGTTTTTATTCAAGTATATGCAAACACTTTTATCTCCAATACATGTATTTGAAATACACTATAGATGAAATGCTTATGCATCTAATACCATATTTCCCAATTCGGCCAAGCTTCTGCTTTATATATCTTATGAAATCCCATATGGTGTATGGACTTCTGTGTAATTCCTACAGAATTCTGCAGACAATCACTGTAGAAAATCTTAAGATCACTATGGAAGTCACTAAGAAAATGACAGTATTCAATGAAGAAAACCCTAATTTGTACAGTTTGTCACCAAATATCCTTGAAATAATATTTACCTCACACAGACCACAATTTCAGTGCAGTGAAATATACAAAACAAATTCTTCTAAAAAAACTACCAAAATCTGGTAGTTTATATCAAAACAAGAGATGACCCAGAAGTGAATCATAATGAGGTTGCTACAATGAGATAAAATACTGCATTAGACAGAACAGTATCTATAAAGAAAACAATCACCAATAAGAGGCTGAAAACAATATACAGTTGTGAATTTATGTAATAGATGGGGCCCTGAGTGACCGAGTGGTCTAAAGCACTTTCCGTTATAGATCACTGCTGTCTCACCTCTGTCAGCATGGGTTAGAGTCTAAGATTCAGCTAATGTAGTTATGTGAGAAAGCTTGCCAGTAGCTTCTTGTGGGTCGGTGGTTCTTTCAAGGGGTTTTCCCCGGTTTTTCCTCAACCAAAGATACAGGCTGCCATGTATAGCCTATCGTGTGCTGAAAAATGACGTTAAACCCTACAACAACAACATTATATTATAGATACAGGTACTTATAGAGAATTAGATGCATTCACTACTAAAAAATTTCTTCGCTGTTCGTTCATAAACATGTATGCTCATCACATATTGTCAGGGACCCTTCACACACTACTCACAATGCCATAAACAAGCTAAATACACGTTTTGTTCTGAATTATGTGCCAAATAGCAGTCACAGAAATTCTTTTTTGAAAATATGTTCCCCAGTCATAATATCTTTGAAGAACCAAGACTGCCTTGCAAATACAGTTTTTACAGGCTGAAACATTTTTGTTCAAGATCTACAAGTTATCTGCCCAACTAAGGTGGAATAAGAATGATCTCCTCTTGATACAGGGCTTGTTGCCAGATCCTGTGAAAATTTCACTAACTAATTAAGCTAATTATTCAATGTCACATGCTCTCTAAACACAGAGACCTTGCAATCCAATACCAGTATTCTGGAAGATTTCAACTTTAAAACAAGTTGGAAGAAATTTGGCATGGAAGGGAATTACACCCCATCTATGCTTTTCAACTTTTCTTTCTCTCATCAGTGACAAAGAGATCTGTCTTTATAGTATCATGAAATTGCTTATTCACACACATGGGCATTCTTGAACAGGTCATTTGTCCATCCAATCCCATGCTTTAGATGTGTTTAAAAATATAATCCAGCTATGGTGTGTGATATGAAAAGTCATTCACTATTGTTGTGCGATTTCCTATCACTGGATATATACAAGTAGATTGTTTTGGTACTAATCTTAGGGTCCAGTTTGTAGCTCTACACACAATGATTTATTTATGGAAAATCGCTGAAGTGCTCATTGAGGGATGCTGATTTCAGTGGAGGATTTTTTTTCTCAGGAGTATATTGCACTACACATAGTTCATCAACCAAGAAGCAATATAGGCCATCATGCTCTGAGACAGCTCCAGCTCCTCTTTCACCTCCATAGCTGGATACATATTTATTGGCGGTACTACCAGTAGGTTGTTTATCACATGGGTTCAACACCACATCACCTGGTGGTAAGTGGGATAGAGAGCAAAACAGAAAAAGTCTGTTACCATCTCACATTTCAGATTTACAGACCAGCTATGTGCTACAAATATCCCTTACCTCATGATCTGGATAAAGTCATGTCAACCTTTACTATCTAATCTCTTCTGTTATGCTCAGATTGGGAAATAAAGAAACAAGCCACCAAACAGGGAATTTCAGAGAAATTAACAAAATGTTACATTTGGACACTTTTGATGCACAGGCCTGAGGGAAGCAGTCCTATTGAATCTGCAACTGACAAAAACTTCTGTTCTCCCAAACAAAAGTGAACAGGAGGTATAAAACTTGTGATCATTTGTGCCAGCATTTCTTTCCAAGATATACTGGGGTCCCGAGTGGCTGAATGGTCTAAAGCGTTCTCCATTACAGATCACTGCTATCTCACCGGAGTCCCTCATTTGGCTAAGTGGGTATGTGAGAAAGCTTGTTATTAGCTTCTTGTGGGTTGGTTGTTTTTTCCTGGTTTCTTCTGCCACCATTAATATTGGCCGCCATGATTAGCCTATTGTGTGCTGAAAAGTGGCGTTAAACCCTACAACAACCAACCATTACTCCCATCCTAATAAAAAGACATTGTATTTGTGCAATCCTTATCACATATCCAGGTATTTTGAAGGCTTCATTTCTTCCTGACAGGATTCACAACAATGTCCAGAGAACCTTAAAAGGGCAAAGTATTACATCAGCACACCTCCTCATTATCGAGCTTTACCTAAGGTACAAATTCCGGAAAGAATCTTTGATTCAGAGTCGCAACTCTTCAGCAGGAAATTCAATTACCTTATCCAGAAAAGGGCAGAATAAATAGTCCAAATTTAAAATCACCAGGCTTTTATTTTGAAGATAATACTTATAGTTCTCTGAGCAAATGGCATTCTTTGCCTTGTCATTAAGTTAACAAAACTAAATTTATCTGCACTCATTGGTTTAGGATGGAAACACCACAACAGATTCTAAATGTCATTCAGGAGGGGTGACACGCATATCAGTCTGGAATTATAAGATGTTTCCTGATTCCCGTGTCTTCCAAGAAACTGCTTTTTTCAGCACAATGATGATATTTACCAGTCCAAGACACTCCTGTTTTGACCACACACCAGTCATTTGGTTATCACATAAACTGATGGACACGGTACATGTGAATTTTTGGGACTACCTCCACTGTAGTGACATGCTACTAAACCACTGAGTTATATCTGGAGTAAGACATGATATCATTTGTTACTTTGTTTCTCTTGCATTCATGTAAATGTAATTGTATTCATTGCAGTTTTTAACTAGAAATTATACTTTGGAGTGGGAGTATGTGGTGTGTGACACTGGGTGTTTCACTGTATTGGTCAGAATTTATACACATTCACATTTTAACACTGCGTTTAATTGTAGAGAAGAATGTCTTCATGCAAATCGATTTCTATCACTTTGTTTCTTTTTAAATAGAGACTAAAAACTGGGAGTTGGGTTTGGATTGGGGCCATGATTTTTTTTAGCACAGGATTGTCATTACAAGAACAGACATAAAGACTAGTAGTAGTGTTTACTTCCTTATCATCAGCCTGTGTTTGTTTTGTAATTTCATGGTGGGTGTATTAAATTGTTTCCTTCGATATGTTTATATGTGTTATCTTATTTTGTTAAGTAGTAAGAACTTCTGAAGACTAGGTACAGTATTAAATACACATTATCATTATTATTATTATTATTATTATTATTTGGATAATATGTGCTAAAATCAAGCTTATTATGTACATGCAATTAATACTTTGAATCTTTATCTATATGGTTTTATTTTCAGTGATTTTCTATCCATGCTGTCAGGTTCATAATGAATGACCATGTCAAAGAATTTTGTGCTGTGCATTATTGGTGAACAGGTTAACTCAGAAATATAGAATAATATACCAGATTTAGTATGTTAGAGTTTTCAATGAAATATAAAGATTGTTTTAGTACTCAGCAGTTTATAGGAAGCTATGAACAGAAGAAATGGTCTTATCTTAGATTCCTGAAGAGTAGAACATCTTGTAGTATATATTGATTATGTCATCATCTCATCATGAATACTGGGAATACAAAGTTAACATTACCTAAATGCTCATGTCCTTTTTGTGTGTGCCATTGATGGACATCATTACATGGATGTCTAGTCCAGGGATTACCAAAGTGGGCAGTACCACTCGGGGGGGGGGGGGGAGCGGTAGGGGCAATGGGATTATAAAATGTGGCACTAATGCTGCATAATGCTTTTTACTGGGTATTGTAGGGGGAGCTGTGGATAACCAAGCGGGTTGTTCTCGAGAAAGATTGGGAACCACCGGTTGAAACAATGCCTCATCTTGACAGTCTTGCATGCACTAAAAATGGCTCAAACTGTAACAAGACTCGAGATCTCTGGATTGTACTAAATTTCCCTATCACTCTTATCCTGAATGTATTTAGGTACAATACAACTGTACAGAAAATATTCAGTCAAATTTAGATACATTATTAAGGATTGTAAATACAAAGCAGTTTATTATAGTGATGTATTTATATGCTTAGCATGTTTAAGAAATAAGTACTTGAGACATTTTTGGAGATGTCTAAGGGAGACAGCAAATGGTCCAAGAATGATGAGTAGGTTTATCATCAGACAGTGTTTGACAAAATGTCTTTACACCAACCTAGAGTGCATCATTGTATACATACAGTATATAAATAAAGCTACCAATCATTTTAATAAAGATATTAGTTGTCTCTTACTTAATGCAAATTGTCTTCCATTTCTAGATGTATTGTCGCAAGCATGGACGGAAATACTTAAAGACAATCCGCTCTTATCTAAGAGACAAACCTACTTCAGTTCACTTGGTTGATGAGGACTTTGTCATTGACAACTCAGTTCTTGACAGCGAATTGGAGGAGTTGAAGAAGAAAATTGTAGAGGTAGCTTCACAGCAGCCATACTGGGGAGAGCAGATACCCACTCGGTGGTTTCTACTTGAACAGCAGCTGATGAGGCTCAGGGATGCTGGTGTGAAGGTATTCATTTAAATGCAAAATTATATGTGCCATTTCTATGAAACATTTGGAGTACAGGACCCTACAGGCATCATCCAACAGTGGTTTAAATACATTTACAGTTCCAAGTATGATAAATCCTCTGTTATCTGCCATGTGATTGGCTGTAAACAGTAACCAATACTGATCTGGAATTTGTTGCACATCATTCAACACTGTTTCCATTTCTTTTCCCAATTACTTTTTAGTGAACAGTAATTTTTAAGCTAGAAATGCAGATGTAATTAAAACATGTAATAAATTGGGCACAGAGCTCAATGTATATCAATCATGACCCATTGATGTACTATCAACAGTATTTGATATAGATTCATATCATTGCGACTAGGCTGATAAATCAGCCCTTCACCCGTTACGATTTTGATGTTGGGGTTAGGGACTGATTTCACCTATTTATTGAAACCTGCAATTATCTGCAGACACTTTTGTCTGCAGTATCAGTGTAAATTTCACACACCGGTATTTTTTGCGGCTGTTGAGCTCCCGTCGGTTGAAGGGTTCTTTTTGCGATATGTACAGCATATTTCCGAATCAAATCCTACGTTTGACAGCTTGTAAATCCAAGCGGAATAACACAACCCTAAAATACCGCTGGCATTTAAGTCTCGTGATCACCATACTACACAGAGCAACCAATCCGATGCAACTTCCACTCGTTCATTCGAAACACTCAGTACGCTTGGTCATGTGACTCGGCTGTAGCTGCGTGAATGTGACTATCATGTGATTCAAGCAGACTCCGAATAAGACAGGTAAGAAACATCCTCTGTAGTACCATTCTCGTACAAATAAATTAACGCGTAATTAGAATGAAATGAATGCAATATATTAAACTCACCTGGGCACAAATTGATCCAACAAAGTTAATTTACATGGAAAACTGAAGAGACAGACAGAAACAGCTCAAGATGTGCTACATGATCATTTGAGGCTAACATTTACCCCAGACAGAAGTGCATATATATGTTATGCTTGTTATATTGTGATTAGCAAGGTGAAATGGCAACTTCCATGCTATAAGATTCCCAACCATTGTGCATGCAAATTCAATTTTAGAGGTTCAAAACAAGAATATAAAAAATTACAGCACTTGTTTATAAAAAGTGGTGCCACATTTTTATTTATTCTAACATAATGAAATTAATTAATTAAATATTCACTGAATAATTAGTATGACACCCAACATTAGGAAAATCTCATTAAACAATGTTGACCCTAAATCATAATGCCTATGCATAATCCATATCATAAACATCTCTCTCTCACACAATTTTATTGTAACCTTTGACAGTAAATTTATATTCCTTAAAAAAATACTATCAACACATTTTGTGATATTTAAATAATTATATATAGATCAATAAATAAAGAAAACAGATTTGAACCATAATATTTTGAATTAACTATTTGTAAATAATAAAAAAATATGTCATACAAGATATTTAATTAATACTATAATTCAAATTAGATATTTTCATTTAGTTCTTTAACAGATAATTGTTATCTGTAATGGATACAGCACAGATTGCAAATAAATTATGATGCTCATGGACAGGTAGTCTCTCATTAACATAAATAACAATATGCAATATATTGCTAACAACATAATATGCTTATTCATGTCAACTTGTACTAAATTCATTATCAAAGTGATAATAACATTAGTGCAGTTCAACCTCTCAAATTAATGTGAGCATTGTCTAATATATACATCAATTACATTAGACTTCTGCAATTACTTAAACCTTTACAATACAATAATCATTTTACTGTGTACCGTGTACCAAAGACTACAGAGAATGCAAGGAGGCTGTCAAGACTGCCAGTGGAAATCTGACTGATGACACCATAGGTAGACACAGCCAAATGGTGGGGATAAAAAAAACACATTTTAGTACGTTTTTGATCACAAGATACTTAACTGGCAATTTCAAGCGAACAAAAGGTTAATGTGGAGGAATGCTGATACTGAGGACCTTGTGAAAGTCATCTTAGACAACAAATGCTGTGAATTTATCTCAGGAAGATGTCACTCAGCATTCCCTGATATTCATTCTCTATCAACATTTAATCAAATGGGAGAGTTTAGGAAAAGGATTCAGAAGCATTTTAAGAAAATGAGCAAAAGACTTGAGATTATAGTTGATTGAGACAACTTTATTTGCAATATTAAGTATATAAATTCAGTAGAAACATCAATTTTCAGTTATATGTGGTGCACCTATCCTGCATTGTTAATATAAACAAATGTATTGAATGGTGATGTATTCCATTCCACAGCACACTAATGATCATATGACACCAAACAAAATGAGACTTACAATTACATATTAATTATTATAACAATCCTTGATTGCAAAAGAAGATTTTTAAAGATAAACCCTTGCAATTGACTGCAAACATGATGTACTTCTAATTGCATCTGAATTCATTTATGCTTGTTCTTTGTACTATCATGGCATTAAAACAAGTTAAGAAAAATCAGTGAAAAAAAGATGACAACAAAAGTGGAATGTTAATAACATTAAGATATTATTCATGAGCTATGCTGGTTAATATCCCATGTGAGGATACAAAGTTGATTGAAAAAGGACAAAATAGTGTGCAACAAATGACATTGAATTTTGTGCGAAGATCAGTTGATCACACTTCATGCATGATGGATGCAATCGTGATGGTTATAATCTTCAAACTCTTCTTAATATACCAATGCCCACTGTTACAACATGTGATTTATGGATGGCTTTTGCAGAGAAGACATACCAGACTTGTTGGTTTACACCATGTTATATTACATAGAATGTATTGATGTATCTGACACTGACTGTCAACCAAATATGTATTTTTTTTTATTTACAAGTACATGTAATAGATAGTTTACATTAGGTTCTTTAGCATAGAAGGTGCTGATGTGCTGTTGAATTCAATACAGTCCAAATCCACTATAATATATGGGATTATACAGCCATGATATGTTGATGTGTCAATGAAATAATGTCCAGGAAGTCTGGAAGGGAAAGTGGATCACATGGCCTGACATTTTTGTTAACATGTACTTCTAATCAGTTTGCCACATCAAAATGGAGTTTTCATTATATGAATTTTTATGATATATAAATAAAAATAATCACTAATCCAAAATGGTCAAAATGGCTAGCTTCTACATCTTATGATCAATCCTTCGAATCAATATGGGATTTTCATCAAAGGCTTTTTTTAAATGCCAGCTTGTTTCTAACAGAATGATGTGTCAATGAATAATGTGCAGTCCACTTGTTAGTCACCAGTTCATAAAGGAAGTCTTGAATGTGATGATATGCCAATCAAATTTCTATGCATTTTTCATCTTATGGTAGTTTCAGTGTTATATAGCCCTGAATGTGCTGTAACATCAAATCCACTTAAAATGGCAATATAATATATACATACTGTACATGAGTACATGCAATTTTTGTATGATTCATTGTTAGTATTTTTATCCAGCATGTCTATTTTCATATATATATATATAAATATATATGAGCAGATAACTTTAAACCAATCTTTTGTAGTATTTTTTCTAAATTAAGTAAGAGCGCCTTGAATACTGTAACATTTTACTTAATTAAACATAGTGCACATTCAAATCTGTTAATATGTATTTCAACCAGAACTCTACAACCGGTCAATGACATTCACACATTTTCCTGCACATCCACATATGTACATACATTTAACACAACACATGGAAGCTTTACATTAACCGCAATCACAATCCTCTTTACTACACATTCTGGACGATGGTAAAGATGATTGGTCCATGTTGGAGAGAAGGAATTGTTCCAACACAACACTTCTCAGACAGTCAGATGTGTTACAAAGCTTCTTCATATATTCATCTGAACAGCGGCTGAAAGACCTACGAAATATGTAACTTAATCAAAGTCCTTTACGCGCATCCCAAGAACATCTTCCAACTTCTTGCCAATATGATACAACTGAATTTTCACCCCCCCCCAATGTACTACAACATCTATATCCTCAACCTGAATTCCTATACAGAAGGCAACGCTAGATATAAGAACTCGGATGCAGTTTCCCAAAATCTTCCAGAATTCTAGCCACTGATACCTTATCCGTTCTGCTGTGGAACATCTCAACTAGACGATTATCAATTATTGAAAGCTGGCTGTTTATCTTTATATGCAAGGCGTCCATGAGCCACAGAAAATGTTCTGGCAATCCTTCATGCTTTGGCAATAGACAACTATCTTCCACGACTTCTCCTTCCTGGACATGACATGCTGTGGCAACCATGCAAGCACTTTGTCATACTTCTCTGTGCACTTCTCCATATGTACATGTATGTAGATATTAGTGTCTGGAAGAGAAATACTATTTTAATACTAGTGTTATGTTGCACAAGAAACAAATACAAGTCTGGACATTTTGTTTCACCTTACATTTACTTTATTCACTAATTTGTTTGTGTCTGTTTAAATGCAACATATTTATCTGACAGAAAGCCCATGCTCACTGTTTATAATTTGTTGGAATTCATCAAAAGAAAACAAACATTGCATTGTAAACAACGCAGTCACTTTAAGCAGACAGCAAAAGTTTGGCTTGATACGAGAGGTGGCAAGTTTAGAGAGGTAAAATATGTATGTAGAATGAAGAGAATGGAATTTGTACCCTGCTTGAATATAACAGGTTTTCATCAGCGGGGAAGGGTTTGTGTATCACCACTATGGGAGTATGTGTTGAATATTATAGAAGTTGTCCTTTAACAACTTACATTTCCACTATTTGTTTCAAATAAAACTAAATAATGTGTATTCCTACTCAAGTATCCCTTGATTCTTTTATCTTACCACTGTTAGTAGTTGTTTGTATTTGTATATCAGTTCTTTATCAGTAAAAGTTTAATAGCATGAGCATAATGTAATGAATATCCACAACCAATGTATACTTTTATTCTGGTGTTGGGGTTTATTTCAGGCAAATACAGCTAGAGACAGTTTTTGTACAATAATTAATCTTGCTATACGAATGATGGTACTGAACTTAAAGTAAATGACCTAAGGATAAGTCACTAAGAGCTACATGCAATTTTTGTATGATTCAGATTCATACGTAGTATTTGTTTACTGCATTATTATTTTCATAAATGTCTCATTTAAATTGTGAGAGCTATATCATTTAATTTGAATACACACACCAAAGTCTTTGAATAACAGAATTTTATTTCATGGAAACAGGGACAATATTGTATTTAATTCCTATAAAAGAAAGACCGACTCTGTGCCAGATGTTACACAGTACATGTATTACATGATTATGTTGTACAATAAATTTTAGTATAAAGAATATAATAATAACCAATGTGAAATGCAATGAGCCTCATCAAAAGCAGGGAGACATAGCTGTGACCACAAAGGTTCTTGATGTACAATCTGTAACCATTCCTTCTTCATGGTAACCTCTGGACTGGCCAGAATAACATCTACATTTCCATCTTTTATATCTGTAGAAATGTAAAATTTGATTACTATCCTTTTCCTGCATTAACAGTTTTTACTTTATTATCGTGGTATAGATTTTTTTCTAGATCTTGTCTTTGTAAAAGAATTAAAAAAAATTAAAGCAGGTGATATTTAAGATAAATAAAGATCTTAATGAAGAAACTACTTCTTGCAACAAAATAACTAAAGGTTTCTTGTATAAAGATAGTCTACCATTAGCGTATGAGCATAATATCACATTTTAAATCTAACAGTTAATTTATTTATTTCAAGAATTTTTTGTAATACCTTGATTGGTATGTAATAAGGACAAGAACAGAAATCAACATCACCATAAATCTCTTAGTATATTAGATACTTTGTCACTTTGTGGAAAATTGTGAATTGGTTTGCATAACTTTTTGTGCCAAATTGTAATAAATTATTTTTTCTTTTACACATAGCGTATTTTATATGCATGGCTATAAGTGGAAAATTACCTTGAATGGATTCCTTTGGCATGTCTTTTATAATGCATTGGGCATTGATGCGGCGTGTCTTCATTATTGTCTGCTGGTCTTACATCAAAGCCCGTAGTGGTGATATAACCAGCACTGTTTGGTGCTTACTGGTCAGCTGAAAATGAAAAGATAAGAAAAATTATTATTTGATGCATTTTTTAAAATATATTTTCTGAATTGCACTTTATAATTTTTTATACAATGTCACATTTAAAATTTTTGGCTTCCATGCACCAGTAATAGCTTTGTCACAATGACAATATACAGAAACTGTTATGTGATCATGATCATCTTTATATGTTGTCAATGTGTTCTTACAGAATGCACATTTCATTATTAAGTTTTCAAGACAAAAACACATACTTGAATAAGTTAGCATATTCTGATATGTCTAGCGTTAAAAAGAATAAAACAAAAAAAAAACACTTTCATTTAACACTGCTGTGAAGACTGATAACGAATCTTCATGCATTGTGTGGTAATTATGTTTCATAAATGTAGACAGGCATTCATACTTTATATCATTCAAAACATCCCATATTAGGTCAACATGAGAAATCAGTAAGATTCTGTCTTACATGTTATAAATTACTGTATCCATCCAACACTTTCTAATGAAAATTGGCCAAGATATAAATATCAAAACAAAAAAAAACCTACAAAATAAATTATTATAACTTCATAATATTCATATTAATCCTAATAATCCAAAAAATGATAATGATAATATCCTACTGTCAATAATAATAATAATAATAATAATAATAATAATAATAATTTTATCAACAACTCCTACTATATAAGACTTTTGAAATTTGATCATCACAAATCTTGCTCCACACGTTTTATGGTCACCCTTAAATCCCCTTGTTTGAATACTGTGCAGTATATAACTATATAAGTTATATCAGTAAATAGCAATAATTATTTCTTTTATGTATATTACTTCTTATGAATACGATGTTCTTTTGGTACGCACGATGACATCTATTTTGTATCACATGATGTATGGATATGAATCTTGGGCCAGTGGCCTCAATTACAAATAAATATTATTAATATTATCACCAACACAACTCGCACAATCAGTTATCACTATTCTCACATACAAATAACTAACGCCTCAATAAAGAGCAATATCATTTTATCAACATTTCTTACATTTACGTTACCTTTCTCTTGATGATAGGGAAAAGAGAATATATCAGGCTTTTCCCGAAGCTGGTCGGTAAGAAAGCAATAACATGCTTTCCCTCTACTAATTTTAACAATGCTTCTTGTTGTTCCACCTTTAATCTCGCGTCAAAGCACAAATCATCGAGAACACCCACCATCAATTCGTCCATCATACTTTGGCGCTTTCCAGCATAACAACCGAGTCACACGACCAAGCGTACCGAGTGTTTCGAATGAACGAGCGGAAGTCGCTTCGGATTGGTTGCTCTGCATAGTATGGTGATCACGAAACTTAAATGTCAGCGGTATTTTAGGATTGTGTTATTCTGCTTGGATTTACAAGCTGTCAAACTTATGATTTGATTCAGAAATATGCTGAACATATCGCAAAAGGAACCCTTCATCTGACGGGAACTTGACAGATGCGAAAAATACCAGTAAGTGTGTGAAATTTACACTGATACGTGCAGACAAAAGTGTCTGCAGATAATTGCAGGTTACAATGAATAGGTGAAATCAGCTCCTAACCCCAACATCAAAATCGTAACGGGTGAAGGGCTGATTTATCGGCCTACATTGCGACCATCTCACCTCTCTTCGCATGAGTTTGAGTCTTAGGACCTCTATCTGTGTGGTTTTGAGTCTCATGTTCAGCCAATGTGGATATGTGTGAAAGGTTACCAATAGCTTCTCGTGGGTCGATATCTCTTTCCAAGCATGACTAAGGTGATCTAGACAAGCCACTTGGATGCAGGATGTATGATGAATGACTAAGGTGATTTTTACAAGTCACATGAATACAAGATGTATGATGCATGACTAAAGGTGATCTAGACGAGCCACTAGGATATTGGCAGTAACATTAGTGTAAATTACATGCAAATGTTAATGAATGCAGGATTTATGACTCATGACTGAAGTGACAAAAGTTAGCCATAAAATCAGTTGGATTTTGGCAGTAACATTAGTGTAAATTACATCATACACATGCAGTGTTCATGAATGCAGGATTTATGACACATGACTGAAGTGACCAAGCCAAGCCATAAACTCACTTGGATATTGACAGTCATTAGTATACAATGTAGTATACACATTCTGTTGATGATGACTGCAGGATTCACAATACATGACCCAGAATATCAGTCCATGTCATTACGTTCATATTGATACTGGCAGTCAGTTATCATTGTAATATGTAGTGTACTGATTCAGTTGCTAGATGGACAGCATATGACTGAGATGACCAAACCAAGTCATAAGGTACCTTTAATATTAGCAAGGTCAAGTGTCCGCCCCAGAAGTCGGATGTTGTGGCTTCAAACACTGGCCGAGTCATACCAAAAACTTACAAAAACTGTACTAACAGCTGCCTCACTTTGCATTCAGCATTAAGAGATTATGTTATGACTGGTCGGTCTGGTGTCAGGATAATGTGACTGAGTCTGACATCATGCTACATGTCTGCTGCATGATGTCCAGGGCTAGACATCACTTTACACTACAGACATTGTAGAGAATTGTTAAAGCTATATTAAAAATCTAGATCACACACACTTAAATATTATTCATTTGAAATTTGAACACATATCTTGCTTTACGGTGATTATAAAATGACAGTTTAAGACATATTTTATTTATAAAGTAATGAGATTAATGTCTTTGTTAACTTGCAATTGCAGGTGGTTTCCCACAGTACTGTGGAAAATTTAAACAAGGAAGGAACTGTTCGAATAGAACAAAGTGAAGAACTTGATCTGTTTCTTAGATATCTGCATGAAACAGGAACAATCATCTACTTCAGGTAAGACTATAGGGCAGGTAAGAGTCTTGTATGGTATTATCTACTTTATGTGAGATTGTAAGGCAGATCTGCAGTAGTACTTGGTGTAATTTAGTATTTAGAAGATATCAGTTAAAAATGAATCATAATATTATAAAATACATGAAGTTTTGCTTTTTCTGATTTGTTTATCAAATGGAACATTTTCTTTGCACAGATTCATTTCAATAATTAATGCAAAGTTAAGAGATTGGCAGTATTGATAGTTCTTATCAAATATATGTATGTATGACCGTGTGTGTGTGTCTGTAAATTTTCCTTATTGTTTAATTTCTTAAGAACATAAAACAGAAACTAAATTGTAAATAAAATTAGCTCTGTTGACCTTGTGTCAACTTAAACCAAGAACCTTAATTTATATAACACAAGAGTCATTCATTACATACAAGACCTTTTGAAATATTGTTTTTTCAGCATTGAGGTATTGAGAGATAATGTTCTGTTAGACCCAAAGTGGATGATTGACGCCCTGAAGTTCCTCATCAATGCTCAGCCTAATCTGCCCAGTAACCCAGCTGACAACAACACTGAATCAAGTAACCCTGCTGCCAGTGCTGCTCACAGTGATATCACAAAGAAATGGTCTGACTTCAAGGAGAAAGGAATCCTTACTGTAGAACTTGTTGGTTTGTACATTTCTTTTTTCTGTTACTATCGCATAAAATACATATCATTTTGAAGTAATTGAGAGGTACTTTAAGCATTTTACAAGTTTGTTTATTGTTTTCATTGTTTTCTTTTTTACACCCTGAATATCTCAGACATACACTAAGGGAAATTGGAAACATCTTGACAAAATTAGCTCAACCATATTAAAATTTGAGTACTGTTACCAAATTCACATTCATGAGTGACATGTATTTTATGATATATTGAAGCATATTTAACCAACACAATGCAGATATATGCCAACAGCATTGGGAAATGACAAAAGTGATTAATGTATTTACATTTGTTTCCCATGCCTTATTATATTGAACTCTCATTACCCACATTAAAGTTATTTGATATATGGATACATCTCATTGAAAGCAACTCATTCATCACAGAACTTGGGTTATTGTAACCTAAAAGCAAGGTTGAATGATTTTTGTAAATTTCATAAATACCTCCCAATAAAAACAAGTTAGATATACAATTATTCACTGTGACAAGCATAGTACAAGCATCATGAAAATTGAATTGCGTTGATATGATTTTATGCGTGTCTATCCAAAATTGTATAAAAATTGACCAAAAGCCAGACATTTCAGAAAACTATCCTCAATAGGATTTATTGGAAATTCTTGCACACCAACGATCAAACTGTCCAGAATAAGATTTGGGTCTAGAAGTATCAGCAAGTAATCTTTTGACTCTTTTCAATATGGCTTCTGAACCAGGGGGACCCAACTCTAGATTTAAAAGTAATTTATAGCCTATATTGTGCTGAAAAATGGCGTTAAGCCATAACAAACAAACAATAATGAATTACACCAGAATCACCAGTCTTTTTTATCAAGACACCATCACTTATTGAATACAAGTAAGCATCTTTAGTGATATTAATATTAGTTACTTCATTGATAACTAACAAAATTTAATATCCATAATCTGTCATCAGCAGCAGCTCAAGAAAATGAAAATACAATCATAACCTATTTCCTGACTTCAAATTGTAAATGAAACTTTATTGGAGAGTTTCATCTGTTCTAGTCTGGTTCTCTGATTTTGTTTGCAGATATTAATGTAATGATTATACTTCACACACACGCACACATATCTATATACTGGTATTTTTGCATTGCTGGTTTTAATGGTTTGTTAAATATAAATCTAATATCAGTGACATTAAATAATTAGATATAACATTTACTCTTCCAGATATATGAGAATAAATCTGGCTCTGATGTTTTGAAGTAAATATGTTTAAAAGTATTCAATTATTACAATTTCCCCATTGAATCTAAGGTGTGTGTTTTTTTAATATCACAGATGCTATCTGGACAAAGGAGAAACATCCATATCTACATGAACACAAAGAACACATCTTGATGATAATGGAACAGCTCAACATTCTTGCCAAACCAAGATCATTTAATGAGATGGGAGAGAAGGTCAGTTAATATGAAGGTTCCATGTTTTCCTCTCCTTTCGCATGAGTTGCAGATTTCAAATTTTATCTTTTTATTTGGATAGATTTATTATGTTCTTTAAGTTGTTAGAAATTATTGAATTTGCAGTTGAAGATCTTATCTTTTAAATGGTATTATGTAGTGTGGATTTTGTTGATGTGACATTTAACCCAGTCTTACATACATACATACATACATACATACATACATACATACATACATACATACATACATACATACTTACTTACTTACTTACTTACTTACTTACTTACTTACTTACATACATACATACATACATATGTGAGAAAGCTTGTCTGTAGCTTCTCATCAGTTCTTTCCAGGGATTTTCTCTGGTTCTTTTTCCAACTTTAATACTGGCTGCCATGTATAGCCTATCATGTGCTGAAAAATTGTGTTAAACCCTACAACAAGAACAAAAACATATATACATATTGGAAAATGAACTACAGTCAAACCTGTCTTGAAAGACCACTGATATGTGAGACCACCTGTCTTTAGAGACCACAGTGCACAAATTTATTGATTATATACCTGTGTGACTTCTCATGAGAGACCACCTGCCCTGAGAGACCATAATTCTTTTGCAAAAGAGGTGGTCTTTAAAGACATGTTATACCGTGTTACCAATTCAAAACATGTTACTGTACTTTGATGTATTCCTGTATTTCATTGATTGTTGTACTATTTAGTCTGAAGAGATTTCATGCTTCAAAACCATTTATATGGTCTCTACTGCCTGTTACAAGGCTAGTTTTTTATTCCTAACACTTTTTTATAGTACGTGCTTCTGGTTTTTTGAGCCATGAAACGCCAGGCAAGATATATAAAGGGACATAACTCAAATTCTGATCAGATTAGTAAGTAATTGGAGTGCCTTCATCTATGTTTGTTGTCTTAAAGCATATATATATATCACTTCAATAAATACAGAATCATTTAAAATACAATGTTTATGAAATGTCTTTCCCTAACTATATTTTTTATTTTACGAAGTTTTATGTTTATGAATCAAGGAACTTGATTATAAACACCTCACACTTTATTTTCATTTCTTTGATGCAGTATATAGAGGACATTGTATTTTCCCAGGTTATTACCTGATATATTTCATATTTTATGATTGGCAATGTGTTCCTCTTCCGACTCAAACCAGCTGTATGTGCTGGGGAGAGACACGAGGATCAACCCCCCCCCCCCCAATGTCACAAGTGAAAATAATATACCTACTATTATTGTAGGAAAAGAATTTTTTTCTCCATAATATACAAAATTTGCTCCAGAATTGAAGTTTAGAAGGGTAAACACACCCTTGAGCACATGCCACTAACCCCCACCTCGTTAATGTAAATTTGTCTCTGTTTCACAGCCTAATCTTCAAATATACACAAGTTAAGAAACTGATAGATAATGTGTCACAGTAAATTACATTTGTGTCATTTTGTAAACTATTTGACCCTATCTGAAAACATAGCAAGTCTGATTCAGCAATGAGTCACAGCAGGATTGTTGGTGTTGTCATTTAAGCAAGGGGAAATAACTTCAGAGATGTGCAAAACATTACCTGGTCAGATTACTGTATCAAAGATTAATTTTCATGTCTTAATTTTAAGACAGTTTCTATTCATTTGTTCTGACTGCATAACGGGAAATCATATATTTTTACATGTGAATGTATCAGGATATATTTTTTCACATGTAAAGATATAGGAATGAAAAAATACACAAATATTTTTTCCCAATAAGAATGTATACTTCACACAATAGTATGTAATACAATATATAGCATTATTTCAAGACAATATGTGTACTCATTCAGGGATGGTTCTGGCTTTTAAAAACCTGTCGCCCAAAAAATCGCCAGCCTCAATATTTTGTTGCCAATTTTCAAAAAGTGTCGCCAGAACAAGTAGTGTACATTTTTCCAAGTGTTAATTGGGTCTATTAATGTAACAAGCAATGAAAATTACAAAAGATGAATTAGTTAATACTTTAATTACAACAAGCATTTACAAAATGTTGCAAAGTGTTACATGAATTCCCGTCACGATTTTAGGGCTGCCCACTTATTGAATGCAGTTTCAAAGTCTAACTTTTCACATCTGTACATGCTGATTCTTATTAAATTCTTGAGAGATGAGATGCAGAGTTTATTTCTGATGTCAGCATCCCGCATCAGTGTTTGTGCATATGTATGCCTGTTGTTACCTGGAGAAAAAAATGCATTATCAACTTTAGTTTACATTTTAATAATAATAAAACCCTATGATCGTACATTGCAATATAAGATAAGTGACGTATAATGCGACAGTTGATTGCATGCATTCTGTAATTAAATGACCCCCCCCCCCATGGCTAGCTTCACAAAGTTTGTAGTGAATTGCTTCCTAAATTCCAAGAATGATCACTGAATGAATTATAAATTTTCTCGACAAGCAAAATAGGATCTCCATTCCCACGATTGAAACTTACACGAGTCAACACCAGGCAATATTGGACCGTATTTATAAGCATAAATTCACACCCAATTTAGCGATTCTTTCAGTCCTGTATTTTGAGAAATAAATAATTATTTTTAATTATGCAAAACTTGTTTGTTTGTTTATTGCTATTTTTTGTTGCGGAGTTTAAGTATCTGTAGATGTAACACGGGATTGATGGCAAAAAAGAAAAGATCAATGAGTAAAATGCACAAATATTACTTGCCCCGCCTGGATTCATGTTTGGTGACACACTCCTTCAAAATATCACAGCCAGTTGTAAATGAATTGACTAAATTTGCCTTGATACATACATCACAGAACATCTGTTTTAACTTTTTATCATATCTCAGCCACGATGCCCAAGTTTCCAACTGTCTAGAACGTTTTGGTAATTTTTGCCCCATTCATCATATTGTGGTGTTACACTTGAAGCACTACATGTAGATGATGTTGGACTGCAAGATTTATCATTGGGTTTAGTGACTGTATTGTCTGATGAATTTTCACTAAATCCAAATGCCGTTAATTGTATTAACTTAGGATGATGATGAACACGCAACGTCTAACTTCCGTTTGCTCATGATAATGTCGCACTGGCGACAGATATAATTGTGATTGAGATTTTTTCCATTTGCTTTGTATTTATACACAGTAGTCGTTACTTCAAAGGTTATCAGTTTTCTATGAAGGTTCAGCAAAACTATTGTATTGGTATATGTAAAAAAAAAAAAGAAATTAATTTTATCTGTTCTATTCGCGTCTTCAGAAGTAGGTCAGTTGTAGGTATAGTACGGTAGCATGATTGACTGTATCACAGCATACAGTACTCAGACCAGATGTCAGCATAAGCAGATTATGATGTAACAATGCACTGTAAAGATGGGGTTGTCGATACAAACATAGGATCGTTTGTGTAACAGAGTGATTCCAATGCATTGCGTAGTCAGGTTTGTGGCTTCCTTTCGTTCTCCCTTTTAATTTATCCAGTCCGAATCCATGTACAAATTAAATAACCAAAATGTCTGTCGCCAAAAAAATCGCCAGATGGGACATTTTTGTCTCCAATAAGGGAAAAAAATCGCAATTTGCGACATTGGCGAAACTCAGGATGATCCATGCTCATTAATTATATTCTATATTACATAGCATAATCTGTGTACTCATTAATTATATTCTATATTACATAGCATTACTAGAAACATCTTGATAATATGTGCACTCAATATTTTCATTCTGAATATATAGCATTACATGAAACCTAGACGCTCTGTGTACTGAGTAATTTATTTTGTATTATATAGCATTACATAATACCTCCATACAATATGTGTACTAATTTGCTTTTGTATAATATAGCTTTACATAAAACCTAGACAGTCTGTGTTCTGCATAATTTGATTCTGTATACTATTGCATGACATGAAATCTGTAAAAATTTCTATACTAAATAATTTGATTCTGTATAATATAGCATTACATGAAACCTCACAAAAATCTCTGTACTCAATTGTTTGATTCTGTA
Organism: Unio pictorum; assembly: GCA_030141615.1. Classification (NCBI taxonomy): domain Eukaryota; kingdom Metazoa; phylum Mollusca; class Bivalvia; order Unionida; family Unionidae; genus Unio; species Unio pictorum. Next base: position 471,689 of record JARLTB010000245.1, read on the forward strand.
TAATATAGAATGACATGAAATCTCTAGAAATTTCTGTACCCAATAGTTTGATTCTTTATTATATATTATTACAAGAAACATCTAGACAAATGTGTACTCAGTAATTTGAGTTTGTATATATAGCTTTACCTGAAACTTCTATACAGTCTGTGTGTACTACTCAGTAATTTGATTCTGTATTATATATCATTACATGAAACATCTAGACAAATGTGTACTCAGTAATTTGATTTTGTGTATATATAGCTTTACCAGTACACAGCCTGTTTGTACTACTCTGTAATTTGAATCTGTATATATAGCTTTACCAGTATACAGTCTGTGTGTACTACTCAGTAATTTGATTCTGTATTATATATCATTACATATGATAAACCATATATGACAGTCAGATTGACAACCAGCTGGAGAGATCTGATGGCACATTGGGGAAAAAAATTATCCTGTCATATGTAAAGATAGCATGTAAAGGGCTTTAAGTTTGCACAAATATACAAATGATGCTCATCCAATGTTAAAAGTGACTCTCATGAACAAAACTAGAAAAATATAAATGATTTCTCCAAGGATTCATTAGCTGAAAGTAGTTGACCAAACTTTTGTATAAATCATCCTGAAACTAAGGATCTTTCTCAATATGTATGTATATTTAATACTTTCAGGTGGAGAACTACTTCCTTACACCTTGCATGCTTCGTCAAGAGTCTCCAATAGCAGTTATCTCCCCTGAAGAAGATCCCCGCATGGTGAGAACACCAGACATGTGTTGCATTTTTACAGGGAAGTATTTGCCAACTCCCATCTTTCACAGGCTTCTTGCTGCCTGTGTAGCTCACTGGCCAGTTGCCAAGAAAAAGGAGACATCAGAAAATCTCATTTTCTGTGGTTGTTGTGTTTTTGACTTAGACCTTTTCCACAGATTAACAGTCTACATTAAGAACCATGTTGTATTTGCAAGAATAACAAGGATGGTGGTTGATGAAGTCAAGACCCCCGATGCAAAGCTGTGCAGCAGAGTTAGAAGGTTCATTACACTGAATCTCAACAAGATTACCTCCTACCTGGGACAGAACCTGCAATATGAGTTGCAGGCAGCATTTCAGACTTGGCTTGCAGATGATGTGAGTTGCTTTTCGAGGGGGAAAATATTTTATTTTTTCCTTCTCCTTGCATTTTGTTCTTCTTAACATTGTCTAGTTTGGTACATAAGTTACTTGATAAGGTCCCTATACCCCAACAGATAACACTGTAGGAGAATGGTTCCGAAGTGAAATATGTCAATTGTGCACATAGTAATAGTTGATCATACATACCAGAGTGTAATGGCAATTTGTACAATCCTAAATATGTTCCTCTAGTTATGCAGTTTGAATTTGATAATGTATCATGGTATGTAATAAAAGATTTTTTAATCACTATTATATATACAGTAAAGCAATTATTAGGTTGCAAAATTGTAAAAATGTTTATTTGTGCATACATTCTATGCGGGAATGATCTGACAGTATTATAATCTATAGCTTATATTTTATAGGAGAGATGGAAAATTATAAATATTTTTTTTAAAATTGTATTACTTGAAAGGAAATAATACACACACAGATTCAAATGACTGTCCATAATGTGACTTTTTAATTGGGTTGGGGAATGTCATAAAAAATAAACTAGGTAGTCAATATCAATGTGAAAACATTTGAACATCAATATCCTGAAATTCGGTCCAGTACATTCAGTGAATATTTGCTTTGGAAAATTACATTCTCATTTGAGCTTTAATATATGCCCTATCACAATTAACAAATGGCATTTGCCTATGCTTCATTTGTGGAATTTGGAGTTAATGCCAGTACAGCTGATATTAGGATTGCCTGAAAGGTGCCAAATTTATGTTAGTCATCAATTAGGGAGGTAATCCTACATAAAAGAAAATATTGTATAAAACAGTATTGCATTTCCTTGTGAGGACATATATTGATTAAAGATCACTCTTGATTTGGGGATAATCAAATCCCATAACCTAACATCCCAGACTATTTATTGGTCTAACAAGTTAAATTTTGTAAAATATGTGTCTGCAACATGTTATTTTCATGTGTTGTAAAAAGAGGGACAAGTTTATATTTTCTCGCTCTAATCAGGTATCTACCTCTGTACATACACTTGATTCTGCCCCTTTCTATGTAAAAGTTACATCATTTATCACACATACCAGTGGTCATTGATAATTGCTCCATGTACATACATTTAATAACTGCTTGACTGCATTTTGGGATAAGCTACTAAATTATTAAGGGACCCCAATTGTCGAGTGATGTAAAGTGGTCACTGTTATGGATCACTGCCTTTTCACCTCTGTCTGCATGAGTTTGAGACTCAGACTCGGACATTGAGGGTATGGGAGTAAGCTTGCCAGTAGCTTCTCATGGATCGTTGGTTCTTTACGAGGTTCCCTAGGTTCTTCTTGCACCATTTATACTTGCCACCATGTATAGCCGCCTATCTTGTGCTGAAAAATAGCATTAATCCCTCCAACAACAACTAAAGTATTAAGACTTCAAAACACGCCAATCATATCAATGATGATATGCTTTATTAACAGTCTTGAAGTATTGCATTTACACAAGCCAGATCATCACAAGTGACTCAATGCAACTGTCATTCAGCAAGTCAGTGTGATTAAATTAAAGAAACTCTGTATAAAAACAATTAGTGCTTATTTCTTTATGAAATGATTAAATGACAGTAAAGATTCTTTAACATTAGTTGATTCTTCGAATCATTAATTTCCACATGCTGGTTTTCTCTGATCCCCAGGGGAAGAAAACAGGAAAAACAATTACACTAGCTAATTAGCTGTCTATATTTCTATTTAAATGAAAACATTTATGCTATGATCAGGTTAGGAGTATTTGACAAGCATTATATTATTTACTAATGAGACAAATGTGCTTCACAAATTATTTTCATAAGGACGGTAATAAGAAAGATTTTGAGGGAGTAAATTCATTTCAAGGTGTAGGGGTAAAACAAGACTAACTGAATTATGAGGTAATAATTTGTCCCAAGTTACGCAAGTAAGAATCTTTGGCAGTCAACATAGCTAAAATGCAGATATTTTCACATCGGGTTGAATGTTATCCCTCTATTCTATTTGTTGACTTAAAAACAAAGAAATGTTGCAGTTATTGTAAATAATATCCCAAACTGGCACAGAATGGAAATTCAGCGAGTGTATTTCTCAATGGAACCGTCAAATTGAGATTGGATTTGTTTGGAGAAGTGACAAGAAAGCTACGCCAAGTGAATTTTCTTAAACCCATTGCTCTGAACAAGTGGATGAAAACAAAACGGATAAATTACCAATAATGTCATTTTGACAATTTTTCTATCAAATAGGAATCATACTTTTGTCAAACTTTAATTCAATCAACATTGTTCATAATTTGCTTTTACATGAATTAATCATATAATATGGAAAAACACATTTATTGAAAGATGTTTAAATTAATCTTAACATACAATTATTGTAAGTATAATATACCACTTCTAAGGAATATAATAATATGAAAGGTGTGCATACATCTGCATGCACAAAATGAATTTGGATCTGATGAACAGTTAACCACAATGTACATAAAATACCTCCATTAAACAACTCTCATGTTCAGATAAATTGTGAGCATGCATGTAATCATTAGGTTATTCGCTTTAATCTTAAACTCATTAATGCATAAACACTACAGTCACTGTTTGATAGAAAGATTTTCTGCAGTTTCAATCGTTTCAAGGAATGTTATGCCAGGTTAACCAGAACTCGGAACTGTGGAAAACTTTGAATGCTAAATTTAGTTGTTTTAGGAGATTCACTGTTTTTCATGCACCTTGGAATATTTTGTTCTCTTGCCCTCTACCAAAATAAATAAATGGTTAGTTGTTAAGTAGCCTGAACAAACTTCAAATGACAATCACTGGGTTGATAGACTATCTGCTTGGGCCCATATATTTACTGACCTTATATACAACTGAGCAAGCTGCCTTCATACTATATTGAAATACTTTTTGTATAATAGCCTTGATTCAATTAATCAAGTAATAATGACAACAACAAAAACAGTAATAAGAAGTGCCAATAATCTTTGATATACAATATTTGTTTAGAACCAGATTAATAGTGGAGCCTCTCTTACGAGGTCATCTGTGTTGAGAGACTGGCTTGGCATGTTTCCATTGATGGCTATTTAAGAACGCTTTAACTATTTAATCAAATACAATTTGTATCTTTTGAGTTAATTTAAAATTGTGTGTGTTTTTATATTTGGTAGCTTGTCAGTTGTTGTTGTTGATGGGCTTAACGCCATTTTTCAGCACACGGTAGGCTATGCATGGCGGCCAGTATTATTGGTGGAGCAAGAACCCGGGAAAACCTCTGGAAAGAACCACCGACCCACGATAAGCTACTGGCAAGCTTTCTCATATAACTACATTTAGATTTATTATATCAAATAATCAAATGTAGGACTATGTACAAATTAATTTTATTTAACTGGCACATATTGATAATACTGTCCTAAGTAAGTTTAATTTATACAAATTTCAAAAGTGCCCAAAGTATTGCAAAGAAAGACATGACATTGATTTAGTTCTACTAACAGAATTGCAAGAACAATCAAAAACACCTGATGTTTACTTAGTTCAACCAACATAATTAAAATTGCTAAGAAAAAGGAATTTTGTGTGTTCAATCCAAGCAGAATTATTATTTGATTACCTGAAAGAATTCATTATCTCTAATGTACACTATGCTGCCTTATGCAAAACAAGTATTGACCATTTACTCTAAAGTATATTGTATTGGCCAATTCAAAGATAGAAAAATAGTTATTTGGTGTGAAGAGATAAATAAGAGTCTCCAATGTATAAGCAAGGAACTTTAAGCTATACACAGGATTAAAATGATGTCAAGTACATTAGTTTCCTAGCGCAAGATTGCTAGGAAATAATGTTACTTGCCCCTCGAGTTTGAGTCTTGCTTGGTATTGATTATAACTTTCTTACCTAATTGTTTTATTGGTATCATTCTTTAAATTGATTTCACACAATCTTGTTTATAAATATCTACTGTGGACTGATGGATCAGAGGCATTTATATAATAAAATAGACAATACCAACACGTAGAATGTGTGATCGGGTTAGCTTTGTTACTTCATCAGGCAGAGAGAGAGAGAGAGATGGAGGGAGAATAGACATATTCCATACAGAACACCTTCTGTGTTATTTTTTATTGTATGTTCAATCTTTAATGATATATAAGTATATGTCGTCATATATGGCATATTATCACCAATGACATGGGTCTTGTAACAATATTGACCTTTCTCTTTCTTTAGGGACATGATCCTGATGCACCCATAACACGTGAGCACATGAATCATGCCCGCCTCTGTGTTGCTATTGTCACGGTTTGTGGAAATGCCATGAGGAAAGTCCTCAGTACCCAAGTTCCTTCTCCACACACAGACATCCACCAGGCAATTCTGGCCAATAAAGGTAAGCTGACCAGTAGACAAGGAAGACCCCTTCTGAACAATGATCAAGCTCAGCTGGTTTTCCCTGATCCCCAGGGTAAGACAACAGGAAAATTGGATCAGTTTGATATTTCCCTACTTTATACGCTCATCAGAAATATCAGCACAGTTCCTGCTCCAGCAACAGGTTGGGGATATGATCCACAAGACCAACCAAGAGACAACTCTCTTGGAGCTAGCGTGGAGCGAATTCGTTCCTATAGAAATCACATTATTGGTCATTCCATGGATGGACAAATTAGCCAACAAGACTTTGATGATTATTGGAACAAAATCGATGATGTACTTAATGATATTGAACTTAAAATTGGTACACAGGGATACAGGGAACAGTTAGAGAAACAAAAGACACAGGTGATCTCTGTCTATGAAGCCTGCTAGCTACAAATGAAAGAAGATTGTGAAGCAAAATTAAGATATACAAGTATGCACAGTTTATACATAATATGAGGGAACAGTATAAACAAAACTCATGGCATAACATTTTTATAAGGAAAGTTTACGTAGCAACCATCTTTATCAACTTGGGAAAACTTATGACACCACATGGAAGTATAGCATAAAAAAATGACCTTTTCTGCCAAGGCCAAAATTGCCAGCTAGAAGACTAAATATATATTGTTTAATTCCAGCTACAAATAAATTGGGTCCGAAATGGACGAAAGGAAATGGACTCTGATTGTCAGAATCAAACACTATATGTACATCTGCTATTATATTAAATTCAACATGACCCAGATTTTTGTATTGATGGTTGGTTGTTTTCTTCAAATTGTTGGTAAACCAAATTTTTCAAACTTATTTTGTTGATGTAAAGAAAAATTTGTTTTCCCATAATTGACATGTCAGTGACATTTTTTAAAGGATTTAATAAAAGCATCTGCAAACCAGAAAAAGAGTGACTATATACCATTCTGTTTGAGAAAGCTGCTTTATTGACAGAAAAGAAGGATTATATACCATTCTGTTTAAAAAAAACTGCTTTATTCAGAGGAAAGAATGACTCCATAGTATTCTGTTCAAGGAAGACACTGTATTGAGAGAAAAGAATGACGCCATTGTATTATGTTAAAGAAAGCCACTAAATTGAGAGGAAAATATGACTCCATAGTATTTTGTTAAAGAAAGATGCTATATTGACAGAAACGAATGACTCTATACCATTCTGTTTAAGAATGCTGCTTTATTTAGAGGAAAGATCGACTCCATAGTATTCTGTCCAAGAAAGACACTACATTGTGAGGAAAGAATGACAATATTGTATTCTTTTAAAGAAAGCTGCTGTATTGAGAGGACAGAATGACTCCATAATTTTATGTTAAAAAAGGCAGCTATATTGACTGGCACAACATGGATCCTGTGATATCACTTGCTTGCCATTACAATTACTCCTGTAACAATTAAATTTAGGTGTACATTATCATAACTATTGACAGATGACACCTTGATTGTTTTCAAGAACCCTTTGGAGAGGCTTCATGTGTGGAACTGGTACAAAGCATTATATATATATATATATATATGCTGACCTGAATTTAATCAAGTATACTCACCCTTCAAAAGAAAGTTGAATCAATAATTTCACCTGATTGAGTTACTTCACTGTACATATTTATATTATCAGAATTGCTTGAGAAAGCTGCTTTATTGAGAGAAAAGAATGACCCATAGTATTCTGTTAAAGAAAGCCGCCTTATCAAGAGGAAACAATGAGTACATACTATTCTGTTAAAGATAACTGCTTTATTAAGAGAAAAGAAAGCCACTATGTATGCTGACCTGAATTTAACCAGGTCTAATCAACCTTCAAAAAAATGTTGAATTAATAATTTCACCTGCTCATGCTACTTCATTGTACATATTTATATTATCATAATTTATATTATCAGAATAGGTTATGAGACAAGTCGTCGACTAATATTTTAATTAAAGGGTAAAGGGTATTTAGGTAATTAGACTTGTAATCACACTGCATTGTCTAGCTACAATTATGTTTTTGTAGACTTGAAATTGTAGTTAAATATTGTATCTTTACAATGATACGTTTTGTTAGACTTCAAATTGTAGTTGTACTAAATATGTTCAAGCAATTCCCTTGATTAAACCGTTAATTTCTCCATGAAATATATTTCTCAATTTACATTAAGGTAGGACATTTTATATATGCTACCACTTGAATCCAAGCGTCCCATAGACTTATAAAGACTGTTTATGCATTGTGTTCACTAAGGGAAGTAGCTCTTACATATTACTTCCCCTTAGCACATTGGAAAATGTATACTGGCTATATTCAGTTGTAACTTCTTCTGCAAACAGTCTATTGGTCTCTAAGCAATTCAGTAGTTTTTTGTGTTGGTAAGTCAAAGAATCGTAACATGTAGAATATTTTGGTGAAATTAAAGATATTTTTTTGCGTGATATTGTTATCATTTTGTTTGCAATTTTACATCAGTAATGTGTATTAAAGCTATCTAGTCATGCGATTCAGCAATTGTTCAAACATTCGCTTATTCGTACATATTTATTTATACAAAAGGACCGGGTTAAATGGCCAGTAACGGGTCAGAAAGGACCTGGACAGAGAGGTTAAAAAGGACCGTTTACAAGATCGATTAATTGTAATAATAAGAAGAAGAAAAAGAAAGAAGACAGCTTCTCTACAATACCCATATCTATTAACTTCCAGGTCAATTACATTTTTACATGTGTTGCTTTAACACAGCTGCCAAAACTGAAGCACTGGTTAGTAATGATTAATACCTAAAACAAATAAAGCACGGATAGCAAAACAGCAGACCATTGCCGATTATGCAGATTGTAGTACAGATAGTACAAAATAGTAAGCGACCACCTAGTACTTTTGACACAGCCTTTGCCTGTTTTGGTCTTCAATTTATTTAATATATCAGGAAACTTTGATAATCACACGGAAGACACAAATACAAGTTTCTACAGTCATAACTGTTTCCCATGCCTCCGGTCTCAACAGCGCTTGATGTCTCATACGATTTTAAGTTTTTTATCCCCGATTACCGATACACTTTTTACTAAACTACCCAACGTGCTAATCTGTAAACTTCCTATAGGTACAGAAAATATATATTCCCGTGAGAATGTGCACGTGCAGCAACACATACTAAGATCATGATCACATATAATGGCTTTATAAACGGCAAAATCTTTACAGGTGACACAGATACAGGTGCTTATGGATTTATTTGCATGCTAACTTTATTACAATCAATTTCTTTTAATTTTATTATTGTTTTACTAAATTACCTGCTTTGTTCAATTTGTCTCAGCGTCACACAATTGCATTGTTTTGTACTTATTGTTTCATCTTGTTCACAATAATCTGGTTTCTATATGCGACTGTTAATTTATTACGACTTATAACAAAATCTAAGTTAGTATAATGGCGTATGCTCACTGTATTCATTGGGCTCAAGAAGTTAGGCCACGACAGAATGCTATTATTTGTGACGTGTGTGGGTTTTATCAACATTGTACGTGCAGCACTGGTAAGTACACTTTTAAATATATTCCTAAAGATTAATATTAATCAGACCATCCTTAAACTGTAAAGGTAATATACAATATTGCCACCAATGTCAGCTATATTTTGATAATATATATGTGCATTACCCTTAGAATTGGTTACCGTCAGGCATATTATGTAAAACAATCGTAATGCTTAAAACTCGTGCTTATGCACTAACATATGTATGTATGTATGTATGTATGTATGTATGTATGTCAAAATCTTCACATACACTTTAACATGGCAAATCTTCAATTGGAAATAATGGAGCATCAGCAAACACATTTATTATTCTTACGTACTAGACCAATTCTTGAAGCATAAAGATGGCGGTGCAGGCCATTGCTAATAATGCGAGTTTTGCATATTGATGACTTTTACCACACAGGGCACACTAAATAAGAAACAGTTCTTTAGTTAAGAAAATTATCTTTATTTCATACAATGAATACAGTTCTCTGCTAATGATGAAGATATTTAGTTTCATGTGTTAAATTACATCTCGTATGACTATTTTGTCCTTTGAATGTTGTAATTATACATCATATAGAGTACGAATCGCATACATTTATCTAAAAAAATTATATAATAAATTATTTATTCTAGGAATATCCTTGCTGGCGTACTGGTAGGCTGTAAATAACAAGGGGAGATCGGTTTTACATGCAGGCCATGCAGAGAATTTAATCAGGTATGATATAAAGCAACTAAAATATAAGAAATCATATTTACACCTATGACCATAGTGGTGGTACGTGAACAAAAAAGACGAGCCGATGAACCATATGTGTTGCATATAGACAATTAAAATATAGTTGATTCTTTTTTCCTTCTAAACTTTACGGTGGTTATCCAGAAATGCTGCTGAGGATTCATAACACTATTTTGTTCCTGGTGAGCATTTATAACGACAAATTATGCATTTAGTTTTAGTAGGAGAGAAAAGAATATCCAGAACAAGGTAGGGACTAGAACGTATCCACTACATATGTCAAAAGCCTCTAGCTCTCATGTTATCATGGAAAAACTTGATGTTGCTCATGAGCAATAGGGTATTCAAACTTTTCTAGCAGCTTGAACAATTGATTTCTTCTGACATTGTTGAATGTCTGGTGGAGATGCTACGAGTTTATTTTAATTTTAATTTTAATTTGTTACCTCTGTTTTCTGCATTTGATGGTGATGGTGTATCTCGTATCTTTTGATTTTTCACCCTCTTGTTATTAGCATTGACAAAGACGCTTGTGGAGGCATTAGAGTGGGATTCCTCACACATGACTGTCTGCCTCCCATTCTCCAGGTTATTATATGCCTTGCAGAATTAATCAATTATTGTCATCATTGAGAAGCCATGGCAGATACACTATTGCTGGCATTGAATGATATATCTCTCATGTTTTACAGAGAGTGTAGTTCTGAGTAATGTTCTACCCAAGACTCGATTTGTTTATCTAGATCAATTGTGGTCACCCCTATCAATGATTTTTGAAGGGGCAGTCATCTATAGAAAGTACCTATTGCTTTCTTGATCCCATTGTAATCGTACATGCATTTGATGTTACCTAAATCTGGTAACTCTCATTTCTACTGGGCACATATGTCAGGGCTGCTGAAGCAGACAGTCTGTTTCAGGTTACTTATGTTCAGTTTTTACTTTCATTTGTCAGCTTTGTTGATGGCATTGATGCACTGATTCTTTTGTATTACTAACAGTACAATTTGAAGCGTGACCTTACTGACCATGATGCAGTCTGTGCTACAGTAGCTGAAAGTGATGAGGATGCTGTTGAGGTTGATGAACCAGGTAGTGACCATACCAAGCTGGTGCATGTGGCATTAAAGGGTGTTTCCATCATACATTGTGTTGAGGCTTTGTCTGCAATTACATATTTGTGATGAAGAGATGTCCTGTAGTACCAATGTTCATGTAGTCTTTGCCCAGTTTTGATCCTCTTTCTATTGCCACGATACAATATCCTAGACAAGTTGGCCATGAGTCACAACCAGAATCATACCTTTGCATTACAATCTCATAACAGATACTGGTGCAGAGATGCTCACATGGTGCATGATGATGATGATGTGATTCATGCAAATTGTGAACAACTTCAGGCACGTCTAAGGCAGTGGTACATGAGAACTTCTGTAAATTAATTTTCAAGCCGCGCATATGAAATTGTACTATTCATGGTATATACCGTTAATCAGCTGTTTACCATTTCAGTGCTCATATAAATGATAGAAAAATTGTAGAACCTGATGCATCATTGGCACTAGATATGAATCGAATATACATTCTAAAGGGACAAAACCAGATCGATTGAGTCAACTGCTCACTTTAGCTGTATTTACAAATCAGATGTTGAAAAACCAAAACTAGCAGGCCAAATTAAAATAAGACATTTTGAAAACATAATGTATATTTCATTTCATTTCTGGTCAAAATTTAGCCCTGTAAGATCATGTGCAACAAAGCGTATAGCCCTGGCATACGGGCTATGATATATGTAATAAATGAGAAGCGAAATTGAAATGAAAAAGTAAATATATTTATTTGATCAAAATGCATCTATTTGAAGAAGTAGTTTTTTTTTAAAGTAAAGTTCTATTTCAAGAAAGATAACTTTGGCAGAGACGATGTTGGTGACAAATCTTATTTTGGAGCAAAATTATCTGATAGACAATATATGTGAGCTGTTAACTGGATAATGAACATATTAAGTCGAGAAACAACATACATACATACAAGTTAGACCAAGGGCTGTTGTATAGCAATAGTTGACATAAGCACCCTTTACCACATTATATTACAACTGATCATACAAAATAAATTCAAATATGCAGCTAAAATTACTTCCGGATCTTTTTTTACCAATGTGGCACCCGAACGCAAAAGTGCAGACTTAACATTTTTTATTATTATTATTTATTTTTTTTTGGGGGGGGGGGAGATGGCATGGGCATGTTTGTCAGCGAACAACAACTACTCCTACAACAACTGAGGCTTCATCGTTAAGACAGTCTAGATTCATATGACGCTCGGAGTTCCCATCAACATACTCTTGATGTGCTGTCAAACGCATGCGCTATAAATTTAAACAGCATCGAATACCAGGGAGATAACGATACGTCCTAGATCAAACTCAGCTATTTATTTGCAAATAAGTATTGTGGTTTTCTTAAATAAGGTAATATTTGTGTTTGCAAAAGAAAAATTTACAAAATGGTGCACGCATGGATAATGCATAACGATTCAAGCAACCAAAGACTACCGCACATGACAGTTCCACCTCAATTCATCGATTTGGATGTACTGAAAAAAATCGGGGTTCTCTATTGGAAGGTACTGTATCCGTAACTAAGTATGATACTTTCTTACGTAATCGCATACCATACTGATACAAGTCCAAGTGACATGCTGTATCTTATTGTACACAAGTGGTATGCATCTGTCAATATTATGCAACGTATATTTAGTTAGCCTTGACCTAGTCCTATATGCCAATAGTGATGCCCATCAAAATAAACTTTGAGTTGATTTGTAAAAGAATTTTAAACCATTTGCCAATATCAACAACAATATATGTAATTAGGTCACTGTTACGTTAATGTACAGAATATTTAATATTAGTACCCCTGTATAATTACAGTCTCTTTTCCAGTGCAAAGTACCTGGTAATACTTACCACCAGTGATCCATGTCCACCAAAGAGTAAAATATTCCAAAATCAAATAAGGAATTATTTCAAAAAAGTCTTCACTACTCTTGAACTTTGCTTTCGGAATAGTAATCCAGTCAGCATTAGAAATGCACATGCTGTTTCCTTCTTCCAAACACAAGATAGTGTTGTAGATTTCAAGGTTTAGCTATTGTCATAATATATACATTAATGTTTGGGGTTTTGGGGGGGTCAAAGTTTTGACTTGTTTGGTCTTGGAACAATTTTTGAACGTTAAAAGCTCTCGCATCTTTATATTCAGATGCGGGTGGTAGTGGGTTCGATTACCAGCCGAGTCATACCAAAAACTTAATTAAAGAGCAATAACAATTGGTACTAACAGCTGCCTTTCTTGGCGCTCAGCATTAAGAGGTTAGTGTTAGGACTGGTTGGCCTAATATAAGGATAATGTGACTGGGTGGGATATTATTTAACATGTCTGTGGCATGATGCCCCCCTGCTAGAGATCACTATAAACTGTCATACTGCAGATATTGTAGCGATATAACTGATGTTTAAAAAAAAGCTACATTAAAAATCCAAATTACACATATACTTCTTTATATTGCATGTATACTAATTACAAATTAGTCCGTTACCAATATGGGTTATTGAAATCTCTCACTTCTTTATATTACATGTAAACTAACTACTTGATTAGTCAGTTTTCAACAGGGGTCAGTGAATCCTCTCACTGTATATTGCATTTAACTAACTACATGATTAGTCAGGCTCCAACAGAGGTCAATGAATCCTTTCACTTTATATTGTATTTAAACTAACTACGAATTAGTCAAATCTTCTCACTTTTAGCAGTGGTTTAGAATTGGGGCACAAGTTGCAAACTTGAGAGCGGTTAGGTTTTGACCTTCCTTGTACTGTAAAATCAGCAAATTCATCCCTCCTTATGATCCTTCTTTATTGTCAAGGTCATTGGAAAATTTGGTTTCCATTTAAAGTGAGCAATAATTGTAGAATCAAAAAGCAGTCCTTTTATATCCACTCAAACCGGTCCTTTTATATCCATTTTACACCAGTCCTTTTATATCCATTGTGCACCAGTTCTTTTATATTCATGCACACTTGGCCTTTTATATCCACTCAAACCAGTCCTTTAATATCCATTTTACACCAGTATTTTTATATCCATTGTACACCAGTCATTTTATATCCATTCACACCGTGTTCTTTTATATCCATTTTACACCAGTCCTTTAATATCCATTTTACACCAGTCCTTTTATATCCATTATACACCAGTTCTTTTATATCCATGCACACCTGACTTTTATATCAATGCACACCAGTCCTTTTATATCCATTCACACCGTGTTCTTTTATATCCATTTTACACCAGTCCTTTAATATCCATTTTACACCAGTCCTTTTATATCCATTATACACCAGTTCTTTTATATCCATGCACACCACTCCTTTTATTTCCATTTTACACTAGTCCTTTAATATCCATTTTACACCAGTCCTTTTATATCCATTGTACACCAGTTCTTTTATATCCATGCACACCAGTTCTTTTATATCCATGCACACCAGTTCTTTTATATCCATGCACATCAGACCTGTTATTAGGGCATAACCAATTAGCATTTTTCTACTGATTTCCGATTCCGGATTTTGGGCATGAAATTTTTCCGATTCTGGATACGATTCAATTAATCGGAAATGCTAAATTAAAAGGTTTTACAAATTAACTTTTTAAACCATGTTACACACGTTTTGCACATCACACCGACGTCACAAGGGGAAGGATATGGCAGGACTATAGCAAAATGCAACGAAGTTCAAAGCCACAAAGAATCCATGAAATTTTTTTATTTTTGTTTTTAAATTACTCTACTTTAACCCTCATCTCTTTAAATACTTTAAAAAAAAAAGATTTTACCCCATGTCGAGCCTCTATTTTGCATTGTCATGTATTATCACGTGATACATATATGTTCAAAATGGATACTGGAAAATAGCAATCGAGGTTATTTATTAACGCACTATCGAATGACACGCAGTGTTAGACACGGTGCTATAGAAATTCAACTTTATTATTTTTATTATCCGAATCGGTCGTTCCTGCCTTGTCCGACTCTGATTAATCGGAAGTTCATACTATCCTGTGAAATCCGATTTCCGGATCAAAAGTCGGTTATGCAACAGGCTGTTATATCCATGCACACCAGGCCTTTTATATTCATGCAACCAGACCGTTTATATCCATGCACACCAGTCTTTTTATATCATTGCACACCAGTCCTTTTATATCCATGCACACCTGGTCTTTTATATCCATGCATACCAGGCCTTTTATATCCATGCACACCAGTCCTTTCAAATCAATGCACACCAGACCTTTTACATCTTGCACACCAGGCCTTTTAAATCCATGCACACCAGTTCTTTTAAATCCATGCACACCAGTTCTTTTAAATTGATGCACACCAGGCCTTTTAAATCCATGCATGATTATTTATGGACAGATAGACATATTATTTCATGGATTATTTATGGACATGACAGACAAACTTTATTTCATGGAATATTTATGGACAAGATAGGCAAATGTTATTTCACTGATTATTTATGGGCAAGATAGACTAAAGTTATTTCATGGATTATTTCTGAACAAGATATACAAGTTATTTCATGGATTATTTATGGACAATTTAGGCACATGTTTTTTCATGAGGATATTGGTTGAGTTGCGTTTTATATTTTAAATTGAAATCACTTGTAAAAGTAACCATTTAATTTTATAACGAACATTTGATATAGTTATTACAAATTATTTACAAATTTATTCTAAACACAACAAGTGGCCACATAATACTTTTTTATATGTGATTTTAGCTAAAAATGTTCTTCACTGAACACCTGCATTCTGATGAGGAGATTCGGTTCATTATGGAGGGGAGTGGTTATTTTAATGTTCGAAATCCCTAGGACAAATGGATTAGGATCGAGTGTGTTAAAGGAGACATGATCATTATCCCAGCTGGAATCTACCATCGTTTTACTCTGGACACAAATGTAAGGAAATTCTCAAACATTGTTGAATTTTAAGATTGGTCCATTGTTTTAATGTCAGCAGTTTTCAGATTTAGTTGGGACCTTGTTATCTTTTCTCAGAAGCTAAACTTGGGACCCATGATGTGCAGAGAATGTATGACTGCATTAAAATGTGGATAAAACATTATGATGGGCTGATAAATATAGTAAAACATGGTATATGGTTAACGGGAAACTGCTTTAAAATTTACAAAATACAAGAACATGCTGATTTATTGCAGTATTCCAGTTTTCTCTTAGCACAATTAGGATACGAAAATGAGTTATGTAAATGTTTTTTTTATGGTATCTTGTGATTCATTAAACTTACCTGTGGGAGGTTGTGTATTGATGCAATTAGAAAGGGACTCGTTATATAGAAAAAGGATTTACAAGGCGTGTAACAAATGCAGTATCTCTTCTTCATCATGGTCTGCACTGGTTGCCCAGTTGTTAGAGCATCTGCCTCATATGTTGGGGGTGGGTTTGAACTGTGGCAGAGTCATACCAAAGACCTCAAAAATTTTTACTAACAGTTGCCTTGCTAGGTGCTCGATATTAACGGTTTAGTGCTAGGACTGGTTGGCTTGGTTTCAGGATAATGTGACTGGGTGGGACATGATGCTACATGCAAGGCTCCCACAGGTCATGGAATCCTGGAAAAGTTTTGGAATTTAAAACAAGTTTTAAGGGCCTTGAAAAGTAATAGAATTTGTCAAAGCCTTGCAAAGGTTTGGAAAAGTTTTCTGACAATGGAGTTAAAGAAATTGATTACATCAATTTTCATAGAGCACCAAGCACCGATTAAATAATTATAAAATGCAATAAAATCGCATGATTTTCATTGTAGTTTGATTGGAAAATTAAAAAGGTCTGCTGCACTGCTTTTAATAATTACCACTTGACGATCTGTCCTAACAGAGTTAATTTCTTCTGAACAAGTCTGTTATGGCAAGTTTTATCCAATCATCCAAGATCTTAACACATGTTGAATGCAGAGATTAGTTGTTCACACCCTGGAAAGTTGTTGTTGCCAACAGGATCTTGCTTTCACTGCCACAGTGTGGAATCTAGAGGAGACACTTAGCAACCTCCATTACTTCTTTAAAGATTCTCCAATCTATCAAAAGGCATCAAGGAGCAGCCACCAACATTGTGTAAACACAGGTGGCTTTAGTACTAATATATTAATGCCCCATCTCCAGTGGAAGGGGTACTAATATGAGCATATATGTATCAATGGAGCCTTTTCAGCCTAATAACAACAATTTCAACATGTTCCTTGCATGAAATGAAATAAATTTAATAGTACTCTTATTTAATACCGGACGTATCACAAATCATTGTAGAATTAGCTGTAAAATCTTGTTGACTCAAACTAGTAAATGAAAATCCTGAAAAAGCCAATTGTAAATTAAGTCTTGGCCATTGTTTAAAATAAATTATGCCATTTGATCTCATTCATTAGTGCATATTTGAATTCCATATTTACTCAAAGCCTGAGCAAAACTGTTGCAGTCATTATCACAATTTATCATTAATAAGATGAATACCTTGATAGCAATTTTTGCTGGCAGACGACATTGCAAAGATTCTCCTTAACCATCCAGCTCTGATATCCTGTAGTCTTGGTCCCTGTCAAATGGGGAAGGGTATTCAGTATCGGTATGTTAGCTTTCACTAAGGAGTCTGACTGGGATCATTTTCTTTTCATGTCTGGACTTCCAGTTACTAATTGGAATGGGGAGTAATAGCTTGGACTCAGGATTTAGTATTACAGTATATTATTATAGTTATACTGAATGAGAGACAATTGTGTTATTATTATATGATGTAATGGGATTCATGAAAGGGCCAGTGTTATACTGTGTCATGAAACAGTCATTAGATCTTTAGGGGTGGGGTCCATACCCAAAACAAATGACTCTGCCTTTCTGCAGGCAGCTTGGAAAAAAGTAAACGAATCTAATATATAGCATACTGATTGTTAGAACATTATAATTCATATGACTTGTTTTTAATAAAGTTTTTTTTTAAATCAATCATTCGTGTCTTTTCTAGTGTCATTGATTGATGAACCCATTGGGTGTTTTGAAACCGTTTCCTTCTGGGCACAGAGTTTAACAACCCCTAGGAGATTCAATGAATGTTGATGCCATAAAGAAATTGTTGGTTTTAAATGACATTTTTGTAATATCATTCTGAGGGAATTGGAACAAAGTGCTTTTTCCAAGGACACATTGATGCAACTGACTTGAGCTGGCAAACCTATTATCTTCATCACATTTGTGGTAGTAATATTATTAATAAATAAATAAATGATGACTGTTTCTTTCTTTACTTGCAGGATCACATGAAGACTATGCAATTGTTATGCAAATGTTTGTTAATAATGCTTCACAATAATACAATGTATGTGCTGCGCACATGTAATTTAATTTTTATTTGGCAGTGGATGTCAAAAATTATATGTATTTGGAAAGAAGCTGTATGTATTGGTCCAAATTGAATTTGGTTGAATGAGCAACTTAAAAAATGTGGTTTTATATGATTAAACACATCAATTTTGTTTTGGTAACAACTGGTCCCTTTACAAGACAATCTTGTTTTTAACAAACCTAAGTGTTATGTGGCATGATTTATAAAACAGCACAATTATCGAGTTTCAATAAAATAAGAAAATAATTATTTTGGTATAATTATAATTATACAGTTACATTTATTTAAGAATTTAATTATTTGTCTTTATATCATCAGCAAGGCTACATTGTTATAGTTTTGTCATTAAATGTGCATTTTTGTGTTGTAGAATATGTCAATCTTGCATCATGTATGGAATATAAACATACCTTGTATATTTTAATACACAAGTACTTTATACAGTGTGAGAAGCTGTTAAAAATATGGTATATATTAGCATTATTTCTTACATTATCTACCTGCCTTTTGAATAGTATTTCTTTGTTCCTCTGTGACACATATTTCTTTTGTCAAAACTGATCTTGCATGGTACATGTAACTAGGTAGTCATGATATTAGTCATACCCACAGCAATTAAGTGCCTGGTTACACTATATGAATTTCAAAATGCATTTATCCTTATGTGATCATAAATATGTTTTGAATTTAAGATAATATCTATGAGCAACTTTATATTAGATATATCTGATGGTTTTAACCTAATAAAAGATAGCATAATTATTATGTTTCAGGTTTGGTTATCATTTCTTATTGTGGGTCATACTCATGAAGATATTGACCAGGTGTTTTTCGAAAATCAGCCACAAGCTAAATGAGGAGTCAGTCGTCACACGATCAAGTCTTCTAGATGTAATAAAAAGGAGTCATGAGGATCAAAATTAAATAGCTGTAAACCTGGATACAGTGTGGAATATTTCAAAGTGGTTGGGAGACAGCATATGTCAAGTGCACAATGTAACGTTTCCACATCTGTACAGGTTATAATCTTAATAGATGCAGTTTATAATTTGAAACACATTATTAGTCACCTGAGAATACATTATCGTAAATTGAAACAGATTTTTTGGTGACAAAATGAGGCACTAAGTCTAGCCTGTTCAGAATTCTGGGTTTAAACAAAGATTTAAACATTGGGTTTTTTTTCTCAAAGATTTTGTTTAGGTACGTTGAACTGATGCCACTGATGATGTTGAACACCCAGTTTCAGGTTATACAGTACTGTGCTATAGCATTTTTTCTTTTGTTTCAAATTTATTTGCATCACTGTACCTGAAATACCAAGGAAGTTTGTGAAACACATAAGAGTTGTCACAACAAAGTATCCTCATTTGGCTTATCCTGATGCTTCATTGAGAAAGATACATCATCTTAAATCTGTATTAGTATTTGTATCATCCTATAAAATGTTTTCTAAACTTGGTCTTTGAGCTCTCATAGCAAACCATATTTATACAAAAAAAATGAAACAGAATTCAAAGGATGCGTAAAAGTTAAACCTCAGCAGCAGATCAAAACATGACCATATTTTTTATTTTTCCAGGTTTATCTCATTTCCATTTTTAACTATAATCCCATCTGTTCAAATATCACATATTTTTCGTATTGTGGTATTAGTATTATGATAAGTATCTACCAAGTCAGTTTTGCATGGGTGAAATTTTTTAATCGTACCATTGAACAACACTGTGACAGCTACTGTGGTTTGTCTTCAAGCAGGACACTTTGCTCCGATTGCCTTGGCAATAAATAACATACTTGTGTTTATGTGTCAAAAAGTAACCAAACCAAGCCCATATTTAACTTTACATAACATTAAAATACATACTTAAGGAAAGAGTATCAACACATTGAAACAATCTACAAATATGAACTGTCTGGAATAGCTATTACCAAGGCGTTGCAAAGAAATAGTGAGATTTGTATCTGGAGAGCATAATCTAATCTATCAATCATCATATTGTCAGAGAAATTATAGAGGCATAAATTATTTCGGCACTGTAAAAATAGTTTTCTTCTATCAAATATTGATGCTGCATCTGCAAGAAACAGTATATACAATTTTATATATCAGTGTGTTTTTATATTCAGGATTCTCGCTAACCAAACTGGACATGTTACAGTCCAGTACAAGGACTTTTCCACTGATCTAACCTGGAGATGATTGTTTGGAAGTAAAAAGGTTAGGATTGTTTGTCCTGAAAACTAACTTTCTGTTAAGAGATGACATAAATGGAAAATATTTTGAAAGTTTGTTCTTTTAAGTAAGCCATGTAAAAATTGTAATCTTAATTTCTTTTGCAGCAACTTATAAATTCTGACACTTTTGTGTGGTGTGATTAGATTTGGCTTTAAAGATAAATTTCTGAAAGCAGAATGCTATATAACAAATACACAACATTCTTATCCTGTTGGTTATTAATTTCAAATTAATTTTAATTAAATATATATTTGCTTCAGATCAATGGAAAAAGACTTTAAGCTGGCAGTAGTGTCAGAGTTAGATGAGGTAGAGTGAAGAGAGTTCTTAGAAAACCCTTTCCAAAAAAGTGAAGTACCAGTGTGTCTACTCCATCTGCTTCAGACCTACCAAGAAGTTGAGAGTTATTCCACAACATCAGAGGAGAAAAATTTGATTAATTTATGAATTATAAAAAGAGAGCCCATGCTAAGCAGGTGAGTTTTAATGCTCTGGAACCATTTGAGATGGAAAATTGAATGAGCTATGTTTCTGTATCGTTCACACATATGGTTTTTGCTGCAATTTGGATCATAGCTTCTATATTAAGATCACATTGGTAATATCCATGTTTGTTCAGTAAACAAGTATGCACAAAAGGTAATAGTTGTTTTGTTTTTACTCATTTTACAATGTTTGCTGCCAATATTTAAAAAGAATAATCTGATTGTTAATTTTCGAACTAAATTGCAATGAAATTTGAACATTATTATTTATAATATTAATTTCTTCTATTGTGACAGCAAAACAATCATTCAAAAGACTTGCTTAGTTTTGTTTAGAATAAATAAAATTCATTTAAAAATTACTGATCCAAATTTTTCAGGTATAAACAACCCAACAAGCCTCAGGCAGACATCAAGCTGAACGAGCAGACAGAAGAAGATATGATGTTGGGAGACATGTTCTGTACCTTGCAGATGCAACTATCGTTCAAATCGGTCAGGTCATGGAAGTTACGCCTGCTGATATTACAATTAGATTATACAGCACAAAGCAATTTAAGGTGTCATTGGCATCATGTAAACAACTGACAACATCAGTCAGCAATATTTTACGAGAATTTGAACTTCCTGCTTCAAGAAAATTGCCGATAGACATAAAAAGACATTGAAAAGAGATCTTTTATGTTGAAATAAAAGTTGTTTGATGATGTTATTTCAAATGAAGCAAAAACGGCATTTTATGTTACACACACATCGGACCACTACACATTCTTATTTCTTTTTCTTCATATGCATGAAATATTATTTGGTTAAATTTGTCTCTACAACGTACACCATTAGAGTCATATGTTGTTTAATAATAAAATTTGTTATATATTTAAATATTTGTTTTAAAAGTTTGGTCTTGTCTAGATTTTTTACGCATCCATCTTCCTGTTGGTCCATCTCTGTTAAATACTTGATAAAGTTTGTAGGTTTTACAATTTTTGCCTAAATACTAGTTTGATTATAGCCCCCTATATCAATTTCAATGACGAAAATCGTTGGTGTGATAAAAATACACAGAACTTAGTCATTTCATTCACCGATTTATTTCTAACCCAACCTTAACTAGTAAGGCCCTAGCACTGTCATTGTCTGTAGGTTTTATGCTTAATGTACATTCTGTACTAACACTGTGCAATGTTAGAGTAAAATGATCAGAACACACATCTCTATAAAACAAACCTCCCCACTGCTCTGTACCATACAATAACTGCTACATTTCACTGATGGACTCCAGTTCAGCAATACCTATTTGGCCTCTCCCATGTGTACAAACCAGCAAGATACTTTTGCTCTTCTTCTGGAAATCATATATTCATTATTCCCACTTTGAAAACGAAGTCATATGTACAAAATTCATTTGCATACCAGGGCCCAACAACCTGGAATGAATTGCCCAATGACATTAGACACAAAGACACTGTAATCCCTTTTAAGAGTTCTCTTAAAACTGAACTTTTTCAACTGCAAAAGCAAACTTAAAGACTTAATATTGTTTCCTACCGTAAATATTTTCAGCATGATTTTTTAATTATAATTTCATGATGTTTGTTTTCATTTTGTAGTCAAATAATTATCGATGTTGTAAAATGCTTAGAGCTTTTAAAAATTAGGTGATATACAAAGCTCTCATTTTTATTATTATTTATACTATGGGTGAGTCTATTTCCCTTGAACATCACTATTATGTACATAGAAATTAAACCACTTGTTAAATCCATGTGAAAGGCAAATTTGTGGTTGTCATTCTTTTCCTTGATGTGGCATTGTAAATATCAGAAGCACATGACATAGTATGTTCATTCTGTGTACATACACATGTAGTTGTGCATCCACCCCTTCACTGAAAATAGACATGTCTAGGAAGTGACCAGTGAGCGAGGTATGCTGAACACTTCTGTTTGAGATGAAAT
Source organism: Unio pictorum (assembly GCA_030141615.1). Classification (NCBI taxonomy): domain Eukaryota; kingdom Metazoa; phylum Mollusca; class Bivalvia; order Unionida; family Unionidae; genus Unio; species Unio pictorum. The sequence goes on from JARLTB010000245.1 coordinate 494,713, forward strand.
GTGCAGTCCATAATGGTGTTATGGTCTCCCTGGTCATAATCCTCTTTGAAATTATAAATCAATAAATTAGGTGACCAAGTTCAGAACATTTTTTATCTCTTTTACGGCTTGTTTGTTTCAAAATCAGAATGGGGGTACAAACCAGTGGGGATGTATATTCATACTATGGTAAGAGCTATATAAAACAAAATCAGTTCAGGAGCTTTGTAGATTTTCTCCAATGTAATTATCAAATATTTACCAACAGAGTAAAAAAGTCAAATCTTTATTAAAAAAGAACAATTTACTAGTAAATACTATAAAGCATTGTTTTGAACTGTGTGTCACTTTGATTGACCTTGCTCTAGTTTAGCTGTGATTGCTATGACAAAACTGAAACTTTGCAATTGATGAAATGTCAAAACTCTTGAGATCATAAAAAATATAGAATACTAGATTCCTTTTTGGAAGCCATCCATAGTGATCTTGACCAGTGACCCTACAGGCATTTCCCAAACTTTGTTCAAGCACATATTTAGCCAATACCGCATTTATTCTATAAGTGATTTAGCCATACATTTAACCAAATTTGAATTATTTAGAGTCATTACGGTAGGTTATACAAAGAAACATTGCAACCAATGGCCAACATTGTGCTAAGTATATATTTACACAACAGTATGGAATGAAACACTTAGGTGAATGGCTAAATGAGGCATATTACACAGCTTTTAAGCTTTTTAATTCTAACAGCCATACATGCAGTTTGTACTAAATGCTGTTGCTCACACTAGCCAAATTTTGGCTAAAGATTCATTTGTATCTTTGTGTTAAGATATTTTAGCCCACAGCAGAGGCCTGATTTGAGTAAATGGAAAGATGAAGTGAAATCGGAAGCTGTTGTAAATATTAAAGGCACCACTTAATGAAGATCATATAAACAAATTTTGTTATGCAGTTTTTATAAGAGTTCTCATTCTTACTTTCAACTGAATTTCATGTATGGCAAAGTCTTCTAATCACAATTATCTTACATGTTTCAGTTCATTGCTGTGAAACTTGGTAAATGTTGTAGTCATGACAACAAAACATGTGCATATAAACAAATAACTTGGCTCTTCAGCTAGTGTCATTTTTATTACTTTAGCTCAATACAGTGTATGTCTTAATCTTGTAAATACAAAGTCTTGTTTCTGATGGATCTATGAAACTTGATACATATTATGGTCATCATCTGAAGATGCATATATCAACAAATTACATTATTCCTGCAATAGTTGCTTGAATTACTGTCTTTTTCTTGCAGCTTGATGTAGTGCAAGTTTAAATCTTGTGAATACAACTACTGTCAAAGTTTTCAGTCCATTTCCATGAATTACAATTTGAAGCTGCACATTTCACCAAATTACTACTCTCCTGCAATTTTTGTTGTTAAATTATTGCTCTTTTATATTACAATGACAGATTCTTGTGCATGTATCTTTTCCTGCAGTTTTTGATACATCTCCGTTAATTTTGGGTACATATAATCCAATTATGGTGCAGATATGAAAACAATTATGTCTATACTTTTGTAAATGACTTTGAAAACCAGACATAGTTGACCTTGGGTTCCAGCGAAGGTCATGGTTTGTATTTGTTTACTTGGCCCTTAGCACAGATCTCTATATAAAATATGGATCTCCACTGTTTCTCCATATGCTTATTGGATGGTATATCATCAGTCCATTCATTGGTACAAGCTTGTTATTGCTCTGCCTCCTAAACTACTTCAGGATTGCCATGAAACTTATCCTTTACATCTTCATCAAACATACAAGTTGGTCCTAAATTAAAATGGTGTCATTGCACATCCGATATGGCCACTGTAGTGTGGCCATCCTGAAATTTTGTCGCTGATCTTCCTGAATGGAAGGTCATCTTGGCATGTTTTTTTTTATTACTAAATGACTTCTTGTAATATCTAGTTGGTCCTGAATGAAAATGCTGCTGAGACATTTTATATGTCTGCTTCAGTTACCATCTTGTTATCACTACTTCTCCTGCTACTTCCAGATGTCTAGTCATATCGATATTGTTGTTTCACCAAAAGATTTGTGATGTCTAGCTTGTCCTAAGTGTAAATGGTGCCAACCTGTTTTCCTATATGGCCATCATGGCAGCCATCTTGAAAATCTCTTTATTACTCTAAAAGATCAGTAAGTCATGTCAGCATGAAGTTTCTACCAGAAGACTTCCTTTCATGTCTTGTTGGTCCTAAATGAACAGCTAATTTGAAAATCTTGTTATTGCTGATGAATATTAGAGATGACTTCAATACTCAGCAATTAAAATTACTTTAAAAGGTTGTTAACTTGAATTCCTGGAAATTCTTTTTGGGCAGTATAATGTCAGTCCCTGATGAACTCCTTTTTCATATTGAAAACATAACACTGAACTTTGCCATTTTCTTATGTAGGCAGGATACTCCATTAAACACATTTTGTAAAAATGGATCATTAAAACATAGAGGTACATATATACAGTAGTCTCCCTCTTATAGGACCACCCTTATGCAGCATGAAATTGGCTTTATAATGAGGGTGGCCTTTCTAGAGAGGGATGACAAATGCGAATAGTATTTACATGAATCCCCTTTTTTGTACCAGCGACCTTGTTGGCAACAGTCTAAAAAAACCAGTCTTGTCACAATTAAAATATCCTTGCTGTCATATCCCCTGCATATATGATTCAATCCTTTTGTTCCAATCTTCGAAAACTTCATTATTAACATCAACTGATTCTCGACTAAGGATAGAACACTTAATATATTGTTGGAGTTGAAATCTGTGCAGCCCTCCTTTACTTGCGGTAAAGTCATCATATCCTATTTCAACTGACAAAATTATCGCATTTTCTTGGATCATTCGTCCGGTGAAAAAAACATTCAAAAATCTTGTCATTCAAATCAGGATACAAATATCTGGCTCAAACAATCTTCCTTTCTCGGTCCATTCCACCTTTCCATTTCCGAGTGGGGAAAAAAATTGGTTGTGGGTGTTAAGGTTCAATATGAAAACTTTTGCTGTCCAGCTTCACTAGGAAATATTATTCCAACTAATATCTACTATATTTACGATATATTGATCCTATGTACATATGCAAATGAATTTTGAGTAAAACGTTTGTATTTAGTGTATTCGAATAAATTTGATTCTTGGTTTTTGGGCACTTGGACAAAGATTTAGACTCAGTGTTAGGTGGGGTTGAATGACAGTATTATATGAAATTGATTAATTGATCTTGTTTATGATTATGTACATGTATATTTGCTCCATGATTTTTAAAAGGCCTCTGATTTTTAGCCCCACTGGTCATAAAACATGATTTTGTGGGATGGCCAGTTGTCCATCAACCGTCTATGAACACAAATTTATTTTTGTTACTCGTAAACTACTTGGATGATTTACATTAAACTTGACACAGAGACGATCTTGAAAATCTTTTTATTGCTGCTTCTCCTGAATGGATAGCCATATCAACATGTGGTTTTCACTAAAAGACTTCTTACAATATCTTGCTGGTTCTAAATGAAAATGGTGCCAATCTTATATCCAGTATGGCTGATATGATATCCCTCTTGGTACTCCTACTGAAAGGATGGTCTTGTTGACATGGGGTTTTCACCAAAAGACTTCAGATGATGTCTAGTTGGTCCAAAATGAAAATTATAATAATTTTAAGCCACATATGGCTGTCACAGTAACTACTTTGAAAATCTTGATATTGCTCAAGAACATCAGCAATGGTTTCAACACTTAATGGTTAAAAAGAAAAAAATGCTCTTTTCTTGATGTCCTGAAAATTATTTTTGGCCAGAATGGCATCAGTTCATTCACGAGACTCTTGTTTACTTTTTGAATTGTCATTTATTTGTAGAATCTCCAAACGTTTGAGGTTTGTTTCAGTGGTAGTGACCCTCTTATGCTTAATATTAACTGTGACAAAAGTGCACACTTATATACATTGGGCTATGAGATTCACTATATCATTTAAACCCTTGTATACCTCACAAAAAACTGTACTGAAACCTTGTTTTTTAGTTGTATCACTCCTTCGAGTTAAAAAATGTGAATCAAAAGTTCTCGTACATTAACTTTGTACCCTAATTATTTTGTCAGTCATGTGAGTGATCTCAGACCCACATGAGCCTCTTACCTCTAGCATGGTTTATGCTAGGATCACCAAATTTGGCAAATGTTTTGTGGCTTATATACTGTATTTTCCTATGTAAAATAAGTCCTATTCACTAATGACACATTTGCATTGTCAGACACACCATTTTGTTTTAATTTGCATGTTTTAACTCTGTGTGCAGCATAAGGCTATTTATTTTGCAAAAACTATGGGATCCCTTACCCAGTACACAAAATTATATATCTGTGAATTTACCCAGTACACAAAATTATATATCTGTGAATTTATTCAGTACACAAAATTATATGTCTGTGAATTTACTCAGTACACAAAATTCAGTATCCATGACTTTACACAGTATACAAAATTAAGTATCCATGAAAATTAAATTCTTCACTAAACCACAAAGTTAAATGAATTCACAGTATCTGATTGCTTCCTTAAAAGTGAGCTTTTGGTGTGGTTGTGCATTGTCAGTCATCAGTTGTCTATTGTCTACCTTGAACAGCAATTTATATAGTACATCCTCATCTTTTACATTTTTAGCTCATCTGGCAATAAAGTTCACGTATGGTTGTGGATCAAATATGCTGAATAAACAAATCTTACTTTTAATGTTTGTTCTTTTTTCTTGCATTGTTGAAACATAGTATGTAATAACATTGACATAAAATTCATGAGTATAGAGTTTGTATTTTTTTTTTATATATAGGAAAACTTTATGCAAAATAATGTGTTTTTGTGCGGCTACCTTTCATTCTAAAATGTCAGTTATGTAACTCACTCTGTTAAACAGTACAGTTCACTTTATATCTGCCTCTTTCATAACTTTCTTAATTTCCTTCCCTTTTTTTCCTCCTTATTTTTGCAATTTCATACATAATGCCATACACATTTTAATTTAAGTTTCTGCTTGCAACTTCTTTTTTATTACTTCTCATCTTTAATCAAGTCTCTCATTGTTCATCTTTGTGCTCTATATACCATGCCTAAATGCTGATATTTTAGCTAAGAGAATTTTCACTATGATTTCAACAATTTAAAATTATTTTCATTATAACTCAATTTCATCTGCTGTATATTCACATAAATTTACAATGTTTGTATCATCAAAAGGAGAAAAACAAACTATTGGTTTTTGTTCTAATCCTTTACTGTCTGTATTACAGAACTTATAATCTTGAACTACACAGTAATCAAATTATATGTTTAAACTAAAAGCCTGTTTTACATTACTGAAATGGCTTAAAACATATCAAAAGATTGATTTTCACTAGACATACCTTGTACATAATGTCTAAATGGAGCTGCTCCAGAGTACCTACAGGAGTTATTAAACTATTACTCTGCACTTAATACCATTTAAGGTCAACATCACATATGAAACTTTCATCCATCAAATTCAAGAATTTAACAATTTAAAATGTTTCCAATACTCTGGTATATTTCTGTGGAAAAAGATTTCATAGGCCGTAAAAGCTGCCAAAAATATTAGTATTTCAAAGAGATGATATTTAAGTCAAATTTATTTTACTCAAAACATGTTTAACTAAATAGTAATTTCTATTAACTTCTTGTATGATGTATATTGTTTCACTTTTTTAGAGGACCTGAAGGTAAAATTATTTTCCTCTAAATGAGTTCCTTCTGTAAATAAAGAATTATTAATAGTATTGGGTAAACAATTGGATCCAGGTCTGATGATTATAAAGAATTATGAATAGTATTGGGTAAACAATTGGATCCAGGTCTGATGATTGTAAAGAATTATGAATAGTCTGGGTAAACAATTGGATCCAGGTCTGATGATTATAAAGAACTATGAATAGTATTGGGTAAACAATTGGATCCAGGTCTGATGATTGTAAAGAATTATGAATAGTCTGGGTAAACAATTGGATCCAGGTCTGATGATTGTAAAGAACTATGAATAGTATTGGGTAAACAATTGGATCCAGGTCTGATGATTGTAAAGAATTATGAATAGTCTGGGTAAACAATTGGATCCAGGTCTGATGATTGTAAAGAGTTCTGAATATTGTTGGGTAAACAATTGGATCCAGGTCTGATGATTGTAAAGAATTATGAATAGTATTGGGTAAACAATTGGATCCAGGTCTGATGATTGTAAAGAGTTATGAATAGTGTTGGGTAAACAATTGGATCCAGGTCTGATGATTGTAAAGCATTATGAATAGTCTGGGTAAACAATTGGATCCAGGTCTGATGATTGTAAAGAATTATGAATAGTCTGGGTAAACAATTGGATCCAGGTCTGATGATTGTAAAGAGTTCTGAATATTGTTGGGTAAACAATTGGATCCAGGTCTGATGATTATAAAGAATTCTAAATAGTGTTGGGTAAACAATTGGATCCAGGTCTGATGATTGTAAAGAGTTATGAATAGTCTGGGTAAACAATTGGATCCAGGTCTGATGATTGTAAAGAGTTATGAATAGTGTTGGGTAAACAATTGAATCCAGGTCTGATGATTACATGTATACAGAATTATATTTAGTATTGAGTAAACAATTGGATCCAGGTCTGATGATCTACCTATTGTCAAAATTGTTTGATTTAATTAGATCACATATTAGAGGTGGTGAATCCAAGATAGCCATTTACAAGCCTGTAATCTAAGATCAGGACCCACTTATGTACTTTGACTGGAGGAAAATGACACCTAATGGAATGTAAATCTTAGCTTAAAATAATAAATTATCCCAATTAAGCAGCATATCCTTATACCATCATATGCCACGTTTTTGAATTTCATTTTAATTCTTCGGTTTATCTGGAAATTCATTAGACAAGTAAATCTTTGAATAATAATTAGACAGCATTTTCATATTGAGGTTGATTGCATATGGGTACATGCAATCTCTGTATTAATATGCAATGAGTTCATAAAATTAGGTTATTCAAAGTATTCCATGATTATCACAAGATATAAGGTTAAAGATATATAAGGTGTAAAATTTGAATTTGTACCAGATTATGGCTTGTTCCTGATGATTGTGACTGGAGTAAGATGTGTAATTAGCAATCAAATTACACACAAACATGGAATCATTGCATGGCATGATGGGAAAAAAATCAATTTAAAACATGGAATCATTGCATGGCATGATGGGAAAAAATCATTTTAAAACATAAGATGACTATGATACTTTGAAGTGTTTTTGGAGATTAAATTACATTTTTATGAATATTTCATGGGTTACCCATTAGCACCAGAGAAAATGATTTCCAATGAAAATGATATATCTCCCATGAAAAAGAAATTGATAAATTATTTCAAAGGTACAAACTGAACTGTACCAAAACTGTTATGTTATATGCATTGAAAAACAAGAAGATATTTGTTGATAGAAAGCTTTACATATGGTTATGTCAACAAAAAGGGAAAAGATACACAGCGTTGTCTTGTTTGAATAACAACCATGATATAAACCCAACATTGAACTGAATACAAATTTGAGACATAAGGAAACATATGGTTTTTTGAGAAAGATGTTATAAATGAGAAATAACATTGTATTTAGTCAACAATAGAAAATCTTGGAAAAAAAATGTCATTTCAAATATATAAAGGTTAAAAAATAATTTTAAATGCCGGGAGTATTTACCGATTCCACATGGGGACATTTATTATAAATTACTTTTCAGTTCAGAACATGAAAATCAGATTATCCAAACCATTTTACGATGCATTTAAAGTGTAATTGCATCTAAATGGTTAATGTAAAAATTTCAATAAAACAGGTTTGAAAAAATAAATATACTGTTTCATTGTGGATCTTTGTTGAGACAGAAGACTTTTAAGGTAACATGAAGGATAATCAACAAGTTTATAACACTATATAGTCTTTAAAAAACATAGCATATTTTGTTACCACAAATGAATAAGGAACTTTGTAAAGGGGAGTAAGATATTTGTCAGTAAATATACATAATTAATTAATGTATATATTTATTGCATGCTAGGCAGTGAATTACTGAATTTTACAAGTGAATTATCTGTGATAGAGTGAAAAACAAATCTGTTCACCAGCATCATTAGATATTATATATCAGAAATTTCAATGTTTCATGATGCTTGCATAATGTAAAGGTACAGATGGCCATCTGGAAAACTTAATGACTGCTGTTAAAATCCAACCAATGATCAACATGTTTCTTTTTTCTTTGCTTTGTTTTTATCAGCTTATTTACCTTGCATGCGGAAGAAGCAATTTAAACAGCTGACATTGAGCGGATGCGTTAAGAAATATGCTACTTCAGCGTGTTATAAAAGTTGTTAGACAATATGCCTGATCATAACAAAAATATTATAGTTGCTCATGAAAAGAGTTTTTCACGCACTCTATGAAATATATCCATTATTCACTTGTTTCAAGTAAATACCCTCTGTATATTTGTGAATGTACCCGAATAGGTGGATATGTATATAGTAAGGCCCCCAATGACATTGTTAGTACATGTATGTATAATATATACATTGTACCCTAAAGTTCGGCAATGAGCATGGACAAAAAGGATTTTACTATCGGGGGACAACTATCTGCGGACATTTATATATATATGATATATTATGAAGTGAATTATCAGTGAGGTTTAATTTTGTTCTTCAACTTGATAACTAAAAAGGCAGTCACCAAATAAACATGAAATAATTATGTTTAAACCATCTGAAAAGCAAATGTCCCCGAATGATTGGTTTTATGCAAGTATATCCCATGATAGCTGCATTCATATATATATATATATATATATATATATATATATATATATATATATATATATATATATATATATATATATATATATATATATATATAGATGCTTTATAAACAAAAATCAATAGTCACAATTACTATTTAACTCATTCAGCCCCAGCGATGTATAACTTCTTTTTTATTTGTCTGAGTCTTTCACAACTTATTTATACACTATTTACAAACCTAACATGATGGCCACAATTTGCTAGATCTGCAAGAAATCTATCTTCATCACTTTTAGCATCATCTTCTTCTAATTATTCAGTCTAAGTCTGAATCTAAATCTTGCAAAATATCCAACTGCAGACCATATTTTTGCTTTGCTTGTTCAAGATTAAACCTTAGAAACTTGGTAAATATTGGTCAGATTATTGGAAAAACTATAACAAATAAGAGACATTGTATCTAACACATTCAAAGCGACAACGGACGGGATCGGCCATTGAATACAGTCAACACACTTCGACTACTGGCAGGATTGGTCATTTAATGCAGAAAACGGATCACGCATATTGACAGGATCGAGGCTGAATGAGTTAAAGCAAATCTTTGGAACTGAAATGTCTAACCTTTGACTGTTTCTTTATAAACATCTGAAACATGCATGACCATATTTTTTAGTACATTATTATGCCTCAACATTCTATCGAAAACTTCACATTTAAATGGTATCTCTCCATTCTGTTTTCTCATATGCATCTTTAAATCACTATTCTGCTTAAAACTTTGCTCACAAACTTACATATGAAAGCTTTTTGTCTGGTATGTTTTCTCATGCGCACCTTTAACACATTAACCCATGGCACAACGTTTATGGGCAGGAGGTAGTAGCCTACGGCCAATTGCCAAGCTCTGTAACATCAAGGTCATGTGAAATACACTAAATTGAGTGGTATTATAGAAAGGTATACAGATTTAGTTCTACAGTGAAAACAAGAATTTGGACTGTCCAAATTCTTGTTTTCACTGTAGAACTAAATCTTAGATGTACTAAAAAATACGGAGGGAATAACCTAATTTTTGGATCAGTTGTTTTCACCCAAAATTTGTGGATGGAATCCAATTTTGTTCCAGAATATAGACTTTTTGGCCTCAGATTTAAGGCAGACTAGTCGGAATCTTTGCAAGAAGGTAGAATATGGTGGGCATTTTTAACTTTGAATAAAGAGTGGTCCCCATACAAAAACGATAGGTTCACTCACTAAGCAGCAACAAATAAAACAAAATAAAAATCCCAACTTTTCACCTCCTGTCTTTGCACGGTCCTACTAATTACTGCTAAGCCTGACAAATCCTAACAAAGCCCGACATAGCCTAACAAAGCCCGACAAAGCCTGACAAAGCCACGCAAAGTCAGATTAAAAAAAGAGTGTATATATTGTTCATTATATTGATGGAAAAATTAACTTAGCCGAAAGACTAATTTTCAACTTATTCTTGCAGATTTAAATGACCGAAAATTGGGCGACAAAGTCTGCATGTCAAACAAACATACAGTATTGATATAATATGATACAATCATGTTGGAAATGTTTGTTATAATTTTATAAATTGTTATTCGACTGATTATGGAAAGAACATTCAATTTTTTTATATATGTTATAATAGGAAAAATACAATTGAGATGAACTTTGTTAGTTTAATCTTGATACACTTTATTTCATGTTAATAAATATATGATGAGAATTAATTTATATACTTGTGTGTTTTGTGAAGACTGAATGCATATGTGTTTTTCATAATAATGGCCAATTGGCTTTAGTGATCTCAATTTATTAGTAAAATCCAAAATTGCTCAATCGGCTTTTGTTTAATTGGTTAAGCCAGGTTCGTGTCTTTGTTGACGTAAATCGTCAAACAGAAAAGTCAGTCTGCTATTGTGAAATGAACAACAGATGGTTGAGAAAGAAAACACAACCAAAAAAAACCAAACATTTGTTATGTTCAAAAAAAAGCACCGCAAATCATTTAATTAGGCATTGCGTTTGACGGCTTCGGTAGTTAATCCTCAAATTGTAACACCTGTATGCATCTGAAAAACGAGCCAATTAAAATCATGCCATATGATACTTATTTATACTAGGGGACACGTACATATTGGTTTATCATTCAACAATTTACTAAGTGTTAGCATCATTAGATATCATTTACATATATCTCAAATATATTTCTTGTTTATATTTAACATACACCATATTTAAGTCTACATTATAAAATGCCTAGTGCTTCTGCTCGAAAAAGACAAAAGACGAACTGGCCCTGTGCTTTTTATGTGGACTCAGTTGTGGTGTTGGATCCTTTGCTTGTGATAATTGCAAGTGTTGGATGCACGCAAAGTGTGATGGTTTGACAATTGACGATTTAAAAACTATTTCTGGACAATACCCATATGAATGTCGTATGTGCAGTCGTACAGCCGACGGTGGAGTGTACAACTATAAAAGTGCAATGAACAGGCTAAATACTGTAATTATTATTATTATTATTATTTTGATTATGAAAAAACGTTTGACCGTATTGACAGAAGCACACTTGTCATAAATTAGCAAATGCAAATAGTACAATGCTTACTATACTAAAACCCATATATGCAAATGTCAAAGTTTATGTGAAAACGCCAAATGGCTTGCAATAAATATGTAACTGCCCGGCCGGGGTGTTTGATCACCTTTTTTATTTTCATTATTTCTATACTATTTATTTATAGACATATATTCCTGACCATATTAACGGTGTATCGGTTCAGTAAACTATTAAAGATATAGCACCTAAACTCTTGTTTATCGGGGTTTTAATTAGCCATATAATTGATTTTGTATTCTTTTGGATTTTTTTCCTCTTGAAAATATGTTATTCGTGCTTTATGTTCACGGTTTAATTAATTGTTATGTTGCGTACGTTAATTGATCCTAAAATTGATATATTTTGTGATTATACCTTTATTTGTCATAAACGCATGTAATTTGGACTCATGAACTATGTTGCCAATAACGTGTATGATTATGATTATTATTATTAGCAACGATGTGTTGTAAAATCATCTACAATAAGGTGTTGGCAATCGAAATGTCAGGGTGGGGGATGAGAGGTCGGGATCGTGAACGTTTTCGATGAATGATATACATTCTGTCTCACGATAATTAACAATCTTTCCCAAGCTATTTAGCAAAGATATAATATGGCTTATTTTGGTATACTGTATCGGTCCTACTAAATACCAAAAAGAGGGAAAATATATGTAGCGTTGATACAAAAATGTATACCAATAAATATTATGAATTAGGAAATGTTTGCTTAGTCTATGATCGTTCTTTTTCATTATCCATTTAATTTAGTACAAGGATTAACACGTTTTTAAACTTAGAAAACTGTAAAATATTTACTGTTGATATAAAATGTAAGGCATGTGGTCGAAGTGCTACTGTAACTCGATTAATACGCATTAACGAGTGTTACAATCACGAGCAGGTGAGTGGACACGCACTACCTTTAACTCAGTTAACACAGATGCACTATAAGGGTAATTTCAAAATGTTGATTATGCAAAATATAAGTATATTAATGTGATCATGATTTTTGTCGCTTTATGTTTATGTATTCCTAAAATAAGGTAAAATTAACTGTTTATTAGCGCAGAACATAATTCTTCAAAATGTTCTCTTCAACCTTATTAAATTTAATCCAATTTATAAAAAAAATTACTGAACATTCATTATTACATTGACATGATTAAATGAGGTGGAATGTAGTGTAGTTTATCATTAATTTTGCTATACTTTCAAACTGACCTATTCCTCCGACCTATATACACAAAATTTCATTAGTTTCTCAAATTGAGGGATAGCTACGTGATCATTTTCATTATTGATATTTTTCTTGTTGCAGGCAGCTTCATTCAGCATTAATCACGTGCGTGTCATGGTCAAACGAGAGAAACAAACTTCTGCCGCCATTACGATTGGATCATCATCAATTACCATAAACCCAGCACAACATTACATCGACTTCGCAGCACTTGGCTACATGGAATAAAATGCCAACAAGGACTCCCAAACGTATCGGCCTTTACTGACAATAGGAGATGGGAACTGTCTTTTTAATGCCCTTTCCATCGCATTATGTGGTGCAGAGTCTATGTGTTATGAAATTAAAGTGCGCACCTGTATAGAAATGGCCTGTAATGAAGTTTTACAAAACGCAGAATTATTCAAAAGATTTTCTGCTGTGTTCACCCTCGTTTGTAGATGCTCTCATGAACTGTGCTAAGATTGGTGCATATTCTAGTGCGTGGACCTTCCATGCTGCAAGTGATGCACTGAATTGTAATATCAACGCTTTGTACCCAAAAGTAAACGGACCTGCTGACTACATAGCACAACTTTTGACGAGAACACATGTGCCACAGTGCACAAATAAAACAACTAAGTCACTTGGAATTTTGTGGCCGAGAATTGGATTACAGGGCGGTCGCATCTATTTTCCAAATCATTTTGCTGCACTGGTTCCATGTAAAAATGAAATGGTCAGCACACCAAATAAGTTACTGAATGGTATGAACCTCACTTGCGAAGAATCACGTATCCCCACCGACCCCATTGTCACAGATGATGATACTTTAGCGCAAACTCAAAGATTATGCCTGGATAGAACTTATACTTTGGGCACGTTAAATGGACATATTAAATGTGAGGATCCGGCAGCATCATCAATCCCAGACATTGGAGACAGTAGTGGAGCTTCGGAGCATACAGACATTCAGAAAATACCAGGAACTTACCGTTTTCCCGGGGAAAAAACACTAAATGCAGAAGAAATACTCAATATAATTGTGATTGACATTCCAACTGTGAAACAAATTCCACCTGGAATTAAACAAAAGATCTATGTGGTTCTGGATAATATGAACAATACAGAGAGAAGAAAAGCACACAATTATAAGCCTGCCCAATACTGGGATGACTGGTGTATGGGACTCAAAGAAGTCCCGCGTGTGTAAAACTAAATATCTGATAGGAGTAAACGGAGAAGATAAGAAACTGTGTCAAGTTATAGTCAAAGACGATTTGATTTATTATTCTAATTCGAACTTTGCCGCCAAATTTTATTGGCTATTTAATTTGGCATAATTATGTTGAAAACTAACCCTTTAGTTTTGTTAATTTATTCGTCAATATAATTTACAATATAAATACACTTGTCTAAAATGACATTTATGACTGTCAGGCTTTGTGAGGATTTGTTACGCTTTGTATGACTTTGTCTGGCTTTGCGTGATTAGTAAATATTGAAAAAAATTGCACTTTCTTTCGATAAGTTCAATGAACAATGGATACGGTAATGAACAGTTTATGTAAGATTTTGTCATACTTTGCCATTATTCAATTTTGAATTTGTACTTTGTCTTCCAATTTTCGGTCATATAATTTTGCATAAATATGTTGAAAACTATTTTTTGGCTTTGTTAATTTATTCATCAATATAATTAAAAATATAAATGCTCATTTTTTATTTGATATGACATGGCTTTGTTAGGCTTTGTCGGGCTTAGCAGTATTTACTAGGACCCTCTTTGCACGAGGAAAATAACCAATGGAAAATATTGTTTTTAACAGAACTATGCATTATACTAAAGGAAACTGCTTGGAAAATGATGTATTGTGATGTTTTTAGAAATAGTCCCCAAAATGTGTTTCCCACTCGCAATTCATGTGAAAATAGTAATGTATGTAATCTCGCATGCTCCTTAAAAACATCATTCTGCATAAACATTTTCTCACATACTTCACATTTAAATGGTTTTTCTCCAGTATGTATTCTAATGAACTTCTTTAAATGACCATTTTGAGTAAACATTTTCTCACAAACTTCACACTTTTTCCAGTAAGTATTCTCATGTGCTTCTTCAAATCACATTTCTGAGTAAATTGTCTCATAAACTTCACCTTTGAATGGTGTTTCTCCAGTATGCATTCTCATGTGATTCCTTAAATTACCATGATGAGTAAACATTTTCTCACAGACTTCACATCTGAATAGTTTTTGTCCAGTATGTATTCTCATGTGGATCTTTAAACTATCATTATTGATAAATTTTTTCTCAAAAACTTCACATTTGAATATTTTTTCTCCAGTATGTACTATGTATGCTCGCATGCATCTTTAAATCCCGATTCTGAATAAACATTTTCTCACAAATGTCAGTTTTTTTCTCCAGTATGTATTCTCATGTGCATCTTAAAATCACTTTTTCTGAGTAAACATTTTCTCACAAACTTCACATTTGGATGGTTTTTCTCTAGTATATATTCTCATGTGCTTCTTTACATCCCAATTCTGAGTGAACGTTTTCTCACAAGCTTCACGTTTAAATGGTGTTTCTCTAGTATGTATTCTAATGTGCTTCATTAAATTGCCATGATGAGGAAACATTTTCTCACAGACTTCACATCTGAATAGTTTTTCTTCTGTATGTATTCTCATGTGGACTTTAAACGATCATTACGGATAAACATTTTCTCACAAACTTCACATTAGAATGTTTTTTCTCCAGTATGTATTTTCATGTGCTTCTTTAAATCCCAATTCTGATTAAACATTTTCTCACAAACTTCACATTTGAATGTTTTTTCCCCTACTATGTATTCTCAGGTGTTGCTTTAAATGACCATTCTGAGTAAACATTTTCTCACAAACTTCACATTTGAATGGTTTTTCTCCAGTATGTATTCTAATGTGCTTCATTAAATTGCCATGATGAGGAAACATTTTCTCACAGACTTCACATCTGAATAGTTTTTCTTCTGTATGTATTCTCATGTGGACTTTAAACGATCATTACGGATAAACATTTTCTCACAAACTTCACATTAGAATGTTTTTTCTCCAGTATGTATTTTCATGTGCTTCTTTAAATCCCAATTCTGATTAAACATTTTCTCACAAACTTCACATTTGAATGTTTTTTCCCCTACTATGTATTCTCATGTGTTGCTTTAAATGACCATTCTGAGTAAACATTTTCTCACAAACTTCACATTTGAATGGTTTTTCTCCAGTATGTATTCTAATGTGCTTCATTAAATTGCCATGATGAGGAAACATTTTCTCACAGACTTCACAGGGTCCTACTAAATACTGCTAAGCCCGACAAAGCCCGACAAAGCCCAACAAAGCCTAACAAAGCCCAACAAAGCCTAACAAAGCCAGACAAAGCCTAACAAAGCCTAACAAAGCCATACAAAGCCATGTCAAATCAAATAAAAAATGCGTATTTATATTTTTAATTATATTGATGAATAAATTAACAAAGCCGAATAACTAGTTTTCAACATATTTATGCAAAATTATATGACCGAAAATTGGAAGACAGAGCACAAATTCAAACTTGAATAATGGCAAAGTATGACAAAATCTTACGTAAACTGTTTATTACCGTATTCATTGTTCATTGAACTTATCGAAAGAAAGTGCAATTTTTTCAATATGTACTAATCACACAAAGCCAGACAAAATCATACAAAGCGTAACAAATCCTTACAAAGCCTGACAGTCATAAAAGTCATTTTAGACAAGTGTATTTATATTGTAAATTATATTGACGAATAAATTAATAAAACTGAAGGACTAGTTATCAACATAATTATGCCAAATTAAATAGCCAATAAAATTTGGCTGCAAAGTTCGAATTAGAATAATAAGAAAATCGTATGTAAAATCTTTATTGTAAATTTAAAAACGTTTCTTTCCTTGTAATGAGTTAAATATATAATATAAAAAAAAACAATGATCATAGACAAAGCAAACGCTTTCTAGTTCTGTTATATTTATTGATATAAAGTATGTATCAACACTATATATTATCAAATATTTTTAGAATGTTACAATATTGTACAAATAATGAAAAGAATATAATGAACAATATATACACTCTTTTTTTAATCTGACTTTGCGTGGCTTTGTTAGGCTTTGTCGGGCTTTGTTAGGCTTTGTCTGGCTTTGTTAGGCTTTGTCGGGCTTTGTCATAATAATAAAAAGAAAATATTTGAGAAAATGCAAGATTTAATATTTAACTTAATTCACAATAGTTATATATGTATTTGCGTGTCTTTGCTGTGTTTAGTAGGACCGATACGTCTTGGGGACGAATGTTATTGGGCGCGACATTGCCCACGGTCAAAGAAACAACACGATGATAATTGCAGCTGGTAACAGCGACAACTTATGTAAATGGGTATAACAAAACAAAATATTATATCCTTGCTATTATGTGTAGAAAATTATAATTATCTTGAGAAAGAAAACAGAAAATATTTAAAATCGCCAAGTGTCTGTCTCTCCCAGTGCGCAAGTCGAGATGGCACTAAACTCTTAAGGGGAAGCTGAGAAAATAATAGTATAAGAAGTGGCACAGGAAGAGATGATGATGGAAGGAGAAGGAAGTAAAGAAGAAATCGTATATTAGAATAAAGAAGGCAGTTATAACAAGCCAAATTAACATATATTTCCGTATTTATGTCATATTTAAATTGTTTTAAATTATGAAATACCATTTTTATGATGTCTTCTTATTTAGTACAAAAGGCTGAACAAGGATTTGGCAACGGCCAATCAAATCTACAATGAATAATCACAGATTCTAAACTGGTTACATATTTTAAACTGTTCCTTTGCGCTGAGTTAAATCGATAATAAATAAGAAATAACGATAATAGACAGAGCAAACATTTTCTAATTCTTTCTCTGAGTCCTTGTCGCCCGACACCGTGTTTTTTGATTTGGCTTTTTTGCCAATTTTGGGGCTTTCAACACAGTGTACATGCCGTCAGAGGACGTGACCGCTGTTGTTAATTTAAGGTGTGGTTTCTTCAAAAATGTCATGAATATATCGTCTTTTTCTTCCTCAGATTTGGAATTCCATGATAATTTAATTATTTTACATCTGGAGAATTTTGTGTTGAGGATATAGTTCCCGGTGCCGTAAAGAGATCGGCGGAGGTCGACGAGCTGGACCTTGATCAGTTCATATATTTTTTCTATAAGTTCGTTCGTTTTCCTTGGTTGCCAATTGAGTAAGACCTTTAACCGGTTGTTCATGCTTTCCGTATTATTATTAGTCCAAAGTTGGTCATCACCGGATACAACATGTTTTGCTATTTTCTCTTCAACGTATCTTTCGTAATATGCCAAAAAATCTCCGTGATTATTTTCAGTCAACTTAGTTTTCAAGATTTGGTTACGTTCGTCAAAAGTTGCTGGGTCATTGGCTGTGGCAACACCATTTGATCCAAATATCATTTCAACGATACATGTTCGCTCCTTAATGTTTTTGGGAATCTTTTCGGTCATTTGACGAATAAGATTGTCTTTGATGTGTTTCGTGCACAGCTTTCTTTTGCAATCAGGGAAAGCCAGATCAATAGCGTTGACCATTGCCTTCTCATCGTCAGTCCCCATTAGTATCTCCACATTTTTAAGTTCAATACCTAGCACACCTCTTAGATGGGAAAAGAACCGGAAATAGTTCTGTTGACGACCGTCCCAATGTAGCATCAATGGCCCCAACAAAATTGGCGCATCGCCTGTTATCTTCCGTAGCACTTTATGCGATTTGTATACTGTGGTTGTTACGAAACATTTCCCGAGAGAAAATGTTCGGTCAATGCCAACCACACCTGCTCTGGACGTTAAAAACGATTTAAAGTCAGCCAATTGTGCTTCTGTGTAGCATATGATTGCAGGAAGAGCGTTGTCTCGTGAATGAGTAACTTCAGCTACGTAGGGATGATGTTCACTCATCATTCTCAAAACATCCAGTAACTCGTCGGCGACATTATGTGAGCTTCCTTTGGTTATCTTCTCCGCTTTTATTTGGGATTTAATATTCTGACACTGTCTGATATCACGCGGATAATCTACCGATATATTATGAGATGGATCAGTCATCCTGGCGTACACATCAGTCGGTTTCTGGTGTTCTGCCAGTTCTCTAATTTTATCCATAACCTGTGGATTTGTTCTTTCATAACCATCTGAGCAGATTTTTGCATTCCCATGTTTAACCAGCGTAGCGTCATAGTCTCCTGTATATTCCACTATGGCGACATCTCTAGACTTTAAACCGTTTATCCATGTGACACGTTTTTTGTAATTTGTTTTTTTTTTCAGTGTTGCATAATACCTAACGAATGTAATTAGCTCTGACCTAGGTGGCTGCGGTTGCAGCAATTTTAATTTCCTTGTTCCCGCTTCATGTGTTTCTGTGTAAATCAAATCGTCTTTGACTAGAACTTGACACAGTTTCTTATCTTCTCCGTTTACTCTTATAAGATATTTTGTTTTACACACGCGGGACTTCTTTGAGTCCCATACACCACAGTCATCCCAGTATTGGGCAGGCTTATAATTGTGTGCTTTTCTTCTCTCTGTATTGTTCATATTATCCAGAACCACATAGACATTTTGTTTAATTCCAGGTGGAATTTGTTTCACAGTCGGAATGTCACCCACAATTATATTAAATATTTCTTCTGCATTTAGCGTTTTTTCACCGGGAAGACGGTAAGTACCTGGTATTTCCTGAATGTCTGTATGCTCCGAAGCTCCACTACTGTCTCCAATGTCTGGGATTGATGATGCTGCCGCATCCTCACATTCAATATGTCCATTTAACGTGCCCAAAATATAAGTTCTATCCAGGCATAATATTTGAGTTTGCGCTAAATTATCCTCATCTGTGACAATGGCGTCGGTGGGGATACTTGATTCTTCGCAAGTGAGGTCCATACCATTCATTAACTTATTTGGTGTGCTGACCATTTCATTTTTACATGGAACCAGGGCAACAAAATGATTCGGCAACCAGATGCGACCGCCCTGTAATCCAATTCTCGACCACAAAATTCCAAGTGACTTCGTTGCTTTATTTGTGCACTGTGGCACATGTGTTCTCGTCAAAAGTTGTGCTATGTAGTCAGCAGGTCCGTTTACTTTTGGGTACAAAGCGTTGATATTACAATTCAGCGCATCACTTGCAGCCTGGATGGTCCACGCACTAGAATATGCACCAATCTTAGCACAGTTCATGAGAGCATCTACAAACGAGGGTGAACACAACAGAAAATCTTTTGAATAAATCTGCGTTATGTAAAACTGTTCATTACAGGCCATTTCTATACAGGTGCGCACTTTAATTTCATAACACATAGACTCTGCACCACACAATGCGATGGAAAGGGCATTAAACAGACAGTTCCCATCTCCTGTTGTCAGTAAAGGCCGATACGTTTGGGAGTCCTTGTTGGCATTTTCTTCCAAGTAGCCAAGTGCTGTGAAGTCGATGTAATTTTGTTCTGGGTTTAATTGATGATAATCCAATCGTAATGGCGGCAGAAGTTGCTTCTCTCGTTTGGCCATGACACGCACGTGATCAATGCTGACCGAAGCAGCCTGCAACGAGAAAAATATCAATAATGAAAATGAACACGTAGCTATCCCTCAATTTGAGAAACTAATGAAATTTTGTGTATATTGGTCTAAGGAATAGGTCAATTTGCGCTCATAATTGAAAGTATAGCAAAATTAATGATAAACTACACTACATTCCACCTCACTTAATCAATTCAATGTAATAATGAATGTTCAGTAATTTTTGATAAATTGGATTAAATTTAATAAGGTTGAAGAGAACATTTTGAAGAATTATGTTGCGCTAATAAACAGTTAATTTTACCTTATTTTAGGAATACATAAACATAAAGCGACAAAAATCATGATCACATTAATATACTTATATTTTGCATAATCAACATTCTGAAACTACCCATATAGTGCATCTGTGTTAACTGAGTTAAAGGTAGCGCGTGTGCACTCACCTACTCGTGATTGTAACACTCGATAACGCGTGTTAATCGAGTTACAGTAGCACTTCGACCATATGCCTTACATTTTATATCAACAGTAAATATTTTACAGTATTCTAAGTTTAAAAACGTGTTAATCCTTGTACTAAATTAAATGGATAATGAAAAAGAACGATCTAAGTCTAAGCAAACATTTTCTAATTATTATATATTTATTGGTATACATTTTTGTATCAACGCTACATATATTTTCTGTCTTTGTAGTGTTTAGTAGGACCGATACGGTATACCAAAATAAGCCATTTATATCTTTGCTAAATTGCTTGGGAAAGATTGTTAATTATCGTGAGACAGAATGTATATCATTCATCGAAAACGTTCACGATCCCGACCTCTCATCCCCCACCCTGACATTTCGATTGCCAACACCTTATTGTAGATGATTTTACAACACATTGTTGCTAATAATAATAATAATAATCATACGCGTTATTGGCAACATAGTTCATCAGTCCAAATTATATGCGTTTACGACAAATAAAGGTAAAATCACAAAATATATCAATATTAGGATCAATTAATGTACGCAACATAACAATTAATTAAACCATGAACATAAAGCACGAATAACATATTTTCAAGAGAAAAAAAGTCCAAAAGAATACAAAATCAATTATATGGCTAATTAAAACCCCGATAATCAAGAGTTTAGGTGCTATATCTTTAATAGTTTACTGAACCGATACACCGTTAATATGGTCAGGAATATATGTCTATAAATAGTATAGACATAATGAAAATAAAAAAGGTGATCAAACAACCCGGCCGGGCAGTTACATATTTATTGCAAGCCATTTGGCGTTTTCACATAAACTTTGACATTTGCATATATGGGTTTTAGTATAGTAAGCATTTTACTATTTTCATTTGCTAATTTATGACAAGTGTGCTTCTTTCAATACGGTCAAAAAATTTTTCATAATCAAAATAATAATAATAATAATAATAATAATAATAATAATTACCGTATTTAGCCTGTTCATTGCACTTTCATAGTTGCAAACTCCACCGTCAGCTGTACGACTGCACATACGACATTCATATGGGTATTGTCCAGAAATAGTTTTTAAATCATCAATTGTCAAACCATCACATTTTGCATGCATCCAACGCTTGCAATTATCACAAGCAAGGGATCCCACACCACAATTGAGTCCACATAAAGCACAGGGCCAGTTCGTCTTTTGTCTTTTTCGAGCAGAAGCACTAGGCATGGTGTATGTTAAATATAAACAAGAAATATATTTCAGAGAGATGTAAATGATATCTAATGACGCTAACACTTAGTAAATTGTTGAATGATAAACCAATATGCACGTGTTCCCTAGTATAAATAGGTATCATATGGCATGATTTTAATTGGCTAGTTTTTAACATGTAAACAGGTGTTACAATTTGGGGATTAACTACCGAAGCCGTCAAACGCAATGCCCAATTAAATGATTTGCGGTGCTTTTTTGAACATAACAAATGGGTTTTTTTGGTTGTTTTTTCTTTCTCAACCATCTGTTGTTCATTTCACCATAACAGACTGAGTTCTGTTTGACGATTTACGTCAACAAAGGCACGAACCTGACTTAACCAATTAAACAAATGCCGATTGAGCAATTTTGGTTTTTACTAATAAATTGAGATCACTAAAGCCAATTGGCCATTATTATGAAAAACACATATGCATTCAGTCTTCACAAAACATACAAGTATTTAATAATTCTCATCATATATTTATTAACATGAAATAAAGTGTATCAAGATTAAACTAACGAAGTTCGTCTCAATTGTATTTTTCCTATTATACAATATATTAAAAAATTGAATGTTCTTTCCATAATCAGTCGAAGAACAATTTATAAAATTATAACAAACATTTCCAACATAATTATATCATATTATATCACTACTTTATGTTTGTTTGACATGCAAACTTTGTCGCCCAATTTTCGGTCATTTAAATCTACAAGAATAAGTTGAAAATTAGTCTTTCGGCTCAGTTAATTTTTCCATCAATATAATGAACAACATATACACTCTTTTTTTAATCTGACTTTGCGTGGCTTTGTTAGGCTTTGTCGGGCTTTGTTAGGCTTTGTTAGGCTTTGTCGGGCTTTGTCTGGCTTTGTCGGGCTTTGTCTGGCTTTGTCGGGCTTTGTCAGGCTTAGCAGTAATTAGTAGGACCGGACTTCACATCTGAATAGTTTTTCTTCTGTATGTATTCTCATGTGGACTTTAAACGATCATTACGGATAAACATTTTCTCACAAACTTCACATTAGAATGTTTTTTCTCCAGTATGTATTTTCATGTGCTTCTTTAAATCCCAATTCTGATTAAACATTTTCTCACAAACTTCTCACAAATGTTTTTTCCCCTACTATGTATTCTCATGTGTTGCTTTAAATGACCATTCTGAGTAAACATTTTCTCACAAACTTCACATTTGAATGGTTTTTCTCCAGTATGTATTCTCATGTGATTCATTAAATTACAATTCAGACTAAACATTTTCTCACAAAGTTCACATTTGAATTGATGTTTCTGCAGTATGTATTCTCATGTGTTGCTTTAAATGACCATGCAGGGTAAACATTTTCCTACAAACTTCACATTTGAATGGTTTTTCTCCAGTATGTATTCTCATGTGCTTCATTAAATTAGAATCCAGACTAAACGTTTTCTCACAAAGATCACATTTGAATGTTTTTTTTCTCCAGTATGTATTCTCATGTGCTGCTTTAAATTATTAGTAGTAAACATTTTCTCACATAATTTACATTTGAATGGTGTTTCTCCAGTATGTATTCTCATGTGTTGCTTTAAATTACCAGTAACATTTTCTCACAGACTTCACATCTGAATGGTTTTTCTTCTGTATGTATTCTCATGTGGATCTTTAAACGATCATTACGGATAAACATTTTCTCACAAACTTCACATTAGAATGTTTTTTCTCCAGTATGTATTTTCATGTGCTTCTTTAAATCCCAATTCTGATTAAATATTTTCCCACAAACTTCACATTTGAATGGTTTTTCTCCAGTATGAATTCTCATGTGTTGCTTCAAATTAACATTCTGAGTAAACATTTTCTCACAAACTTTACATCTGAATGGTTTTTCTCCAGTGTGTATTCTCATGTGCTTAATTAAATTACAAATCTGACTAAACACTTTCTCACAAACTTCACATTTGAATGTTTTTTCTCCAGTGTGTATTCTCATGTGCATCTTTAAAGCACTTTTCCCAGTAAACATTTTCTCACAAACTTCACATTTGAATGTTTTTTCTCCAGTGTGTATTCTCATGTGGTTAATTAAATTACAATTCTGAGTAAACATTTTGTCACAAACTTCACATTTGAATGGTTTTTCTCCAGTATGTATTCTCATGTGTTGCTTTAAATTACCATTCTGAGTAAACATTTTCTCACAGACTTCACATCTGAATAGTTTTTCTCCAGTATGTATTCTCATGTGCTTCTTTAAATGATCTTCCTGAGCAAACATTTTCTCACAAACTTCACATTTGAATAATTTTTCTCCAGTATGTATTCTCATGTGCTTCATTAAATTAGAATTCAGACTAAACGGTGTCTCACAAAGATCACATTTGAATGGTTTTTCTCCAGTATGCATTTTCATGTGTTGCTTTAAAGTCCCACGCTCAGTAAACATTTTCCCACAAACTTCACATTTGAATGGTTTTTCTCCAGTATGAATTCTCATGTGTATCTTTAAAGTACCATTCTGAGTAAACATTTTCCCACAAACTTCACATTTGAATGGTTTATCTCCAGTATGTATTCTTACGTGTTGCTTTAAATTACCATGCTGAGTAAACATTTTCTCACAGACTTCACATCTGAATAGTTTTTAACCAGTATGAATTCTCACGTGGATCTTTAAACTTTCATTTTGGGTAAACATTTTCTTACAAACTTCACGCTTGAATGTTTTTTTCTCCATTATGTATGCTGATGTGCATCTGTAAATCCCAATTCTGAGTAAACAGTTTCTCATGTGCTTCTTTCAATGACCATTCTCCCTCCCTCATCGAGGTATATTACTCGACAAAAAATGTCTCAGAATGGAACGCACAAAATAATAACGTCAAAACTGCTTCTTAAATCTGAGCATGCGCAATGTTTCAATTTCTAGTTCCACTATTGGGCTCCAACTTGGAATACGCCATTTCTCGAGATATTGCGCGCAACAACTTGGAATTTCTAATTGTTGCGCTATTGGGCTCAAACTTGGAATACGCCATTTCTCGAGAAATTGCGCGCAACAACTTGGAATTTCTAATTGTTGCGTTATTTCTCGAGAAATTTCATGGCCGTTGGCTCCAACTTGGAATAACAATTTCTCGAGATATTGCACGCAACAACTTGGAATTACACATAAATCGGCGTCCTTTTACTTTTGTAAATTCTAAGCATTATTTTATATTAGTTTTCATATATATATATATATATATATATATATTGATTTGACCTGACTTTTTTTTTCTTTATTTTTTTGAATAACTTAAATTGAAATATGTTGCACAAACTATTTATATTTGAAATATGTTTCGAAACAATATTTGTGCTTGAAATATATGTTTGTAAAAATCTTTATAAAAAAAATACTATATATAATATAGATGTATATTGTATACATTGTTTCTTCCTGTCTTCTGCCATTTTTTTAAAATTAATAATTTTGAATAGTATTATAAATCTAGGTAAGGTCTTGGAACATATTAAACATTTCAAGGGACTATTTATATTGTCCCACTGAACTTAATTGGGGTTATTCCAAGTTGTTGTATGATGCTTGCATGCAACATTTTGGAATTTTGTCCCAGAAAGATGGATTTAAAGGTAGGAAAGGTCTTGAGTGGAGATGTTGCACAAAATTAATATTTGGAACATATTAAACATCTAAAAGGACTATTATTGCTGCCCAGTAGGGTAATATTTCACAGCCTAGGGTGTTTAATGTTACTTCAGTGGATGTTGTATGATGCATACATGCCATGATTAAGAAATGAATCCTTTGAAATACTATTGTAAATCCAGGGAAGGTCTTCAAGGGAGTTTTTGCAGAAATAGACTATTTGGAACATATTGAAGGTCTAAGGATCTTGTTATTGTTGTCCCACTGAACTTAGTTGGGGTTATTAAAAGTTGTTGTATGATTATTGCATGCAACATTTTGGAATTTTGTCCCAGAAAGATGGATTTAAAGGTAGGAAAGGTCTTGAGTGGAGATGTAGCAGAAAAGTAATATTTGGAACATATTAAACATATCAAGGGACTATTACTGTTGCCCAATAGGGTAATATTTCACAGATTAGGGTGTTTAATGTTACTTCAGTGAGTGTTGTCTGATGCATACATGCCATGTTTTAGAAATTAATCCTTTGAAATACTATTGTAAATCTAGGAAAGATCATCAAGGGAGTTGTTGCAGAAATAGACTATTTGGAACATATTGAAGGTTTGAGGATCTTGTTATTGTTGTCCCACTGAACTTAATCGAGGTTATTCCAAGTTGTTGCATGATGCTTGCATGCAACATTTTGGAATTTTGTCCCAGAAAGATGGATTTAAAGTTAGGAAAGGTCTTGAGTCGAGATGTAGCACAAAATTAATATTTGGAACATATTAGACATCTCAAGGGACAATTACTGTTGCCCAATAGGGTAATATGTAACAGCCTAGGATGTTTAATCCATTTCACAGTTATGGGAGTTACTTCAGTGAATGTTGTATGAAGCATACATGCTATGTTTAAGAAATTAATCCTTTGAAATACTATTGTAAATCCAGGGAAGGTCTTCAAGGGAGTTTTTGCAGAAATAGACTATTTGGAACATATTGAAGGTCTAAGGATCTTGTTATTGTTGTCCCACTGAACTTAGTTGAGGTTATTAAAAGTTGTTGTATTATGCTTGCATGCAACATTTTGGAATTTTGTCCCAGAAAGATGGATTTAAAGGTAGGAAAGGTCTTGAGTGGAGATGTAGAACAAAATTAATATTTGGAACAAATTAAACATCTCAAGGCACTATAACTGTTGCCCAATAGGGGAATATTTCACAGCCTATGATGTTTAATGTTACTTCAGTGAGTGTTGTCTGATGCATACGTGCAATGTTTTAGAAATTAATCCTTTGAAATACTATTGTAAATCTAGGAAAAGTCTTCAAGGGAGTTGTTGCAGAAATAGACTTTTTGGAACATATTCAAGGTATGAGGATCTTGTTATTGTTGTCCTACTGAACTTAATCGAGGTTATTCCAAGTTGTTGCATGATGCTTGCATGCAACATTATGGAATTTTGTCCCAGAAAAATGGATTTAAAGGTAGGAAAGGTCTTGAGTGGAGATGTAGCACAAAATTAATATTTGGAACATATTAAACATCTCAAGGGACTATTACTGTTGCCCAATAGGGTAATATTTAACAGCCTAGGATGTTTAATCCATTTCACAGTTATGGGAGTTACTTCAGTGAATGTTGTATGATGCATACATGCCATGTTTAAGAAATTAATCCTTTGAAATACTATTGTAAATCTAGGAAAGGTCTTCAAGGGAGTTGTTGCAGAAATAGACTATTTGGAACATATTGAAGGTCTAAGGATCATGTTATTGTTGTCCCACTGAACTTAGTTGGGGTTATTCCAAGTTGTTGTATGATGCTTGCATGCAACATTTTGGAATTTTGTCCCAGAAAGATGGATTTAAAGGTAGGAAAGGTTTTGAGTGGAGATGTAGCTGAAAATTAATATTTGGAACATATTAAACATATCCAGGGACTATTACTGTTGCCCAATAGGGTAATATTTAACAGATTAGGGTGTTTAATGTTACTTCAGTGAGTGTTGTCTGATGCATACATGCAATGTTTTAGAAATTAATCCTTTGAAATACTATTGTAAATCTAGGAAAGGTCTTCAAGGGAGTTGTTGCAGAAATAGTCTATTTGGAACATACTGAAGGTCTATAGATCTTGTTATTGTTGTCCCACTGAACTTAGTCGAGGTTATTAAAAGTTGTTGTATTATGCTTGCATGCTACATTTTGGAATTTTGTCCCAGAAAGATGGATTTAAAGGTAGGAAAGGTCTTGAGCGGAGATGTTGCAGAAAATTAATATTTGGAACATATTAAACATATCAAGGGACTATTACTGTTGCCCAATAGGGTAATATTTTACAGATTAGGGTATTTAATGTTACTTCAGTGAGTGTAGTCTGATGCATACATGCCATGTTTTAGAAATTAATCCTTTGAAATACTATTGTAAATCTAGGAAAGGTCTTCAAGGGAGTTGTTGCAGAAATAGACTATTTGGAACATATTGAAGGTCTAAGGATCTTGTTATTGTTGTCCCACTGAACTTATTTGGGGTTATTCCAAGTTGTTGTATGATGCTTGCATGCAACATTTTGGAATTTTGTCCCAGAAAGATGGATTTAAAGGTAGGAAAGGTCTTGAGCGGAGATGTTGCAGAAAATTAATATTTGGAACATATTAAACATATCAAGGGACTATTACTGTTGCCCAATAGGGTAATATTTTACAGATTAGGGTATTTAATGTTACTTCAGTGAGTGTAGTCTGATGCATACATGCCATGTTTTAGAAATTAATCCTTTGAAATACTATTGTAAATCTAGGAAAGGTCTTCAAGGGAGTTGTTGCAGAAAAAGACTATTTGGAACATATTGAAGGTCTGATGATCTTGTTATTGTTGTCCCACTGAACTTAATCGAGGTTATTCCAAGTTGTTGCATAACGCTTGCATGCAACATTTTGGAATTTTGTCCCACAAAAGATGGATTTAAAGGTAGGAAAGGTCTTGAGTGGAGATGTAGCAGAAAAGTAATATTTGGAACATATTAAACATATCAAGGGACTATTACTGTTGCCCAATAGGGTAATATTTCACAGATTAGGGTGTTTAATGTTACTTCAGTGAGTGTTGTCTGATGCATACATGCAATGTTTTAGAAATTAATCCTTTGAAATACTATTGTAAATCTAGGAAAGTTCTTCAAGGGAGTTGTTGCAGAAATAGACTATTTGGAACATATTGAAGGTCTATGGATCTTGTTATTGTTGTCTCACTGAACTTATTTGGGGTTATTCCAAGTTGTTGTATGATGCTTGCATGCAACATTTTGGAATTTTGTCCCAGAAAGATGGATTTAAAGGTAGGAAAGGTCTTGAGCGGAGATGTTGCAGAAAATTAATATTTGGAACATATTAAACATATCAAGGGACTATTACCGTTGCCCAGTAGGGTAATATTTCACAGATTAGGGTATTTAATGTTACTTCAGTGAGTGTTGTCTGATGCATACATGCAATGTTTTAGAAATTAACCCTTTGAAATACTATTGTAAATCTAGGAAAGGTCTTCAAGGGAGTTGTTGCAGAAATAGACTATTTGGAACATATTGAAGGTCTGATGATCTTGTTATTGTTGTCCCACTGAACTTAATCGAGGTTATTCCAAGTTGTTGCATAATGCTTGCATGCAACATTTTGGAATTTTGTCCCAGAAAGATGGATTTAAAGGTAGGAAAGGTCTTGAGTGGAGATGTAGCAGAAAATTAATATTTTGAACATATTAAACATATCAAGGGACTATTACTGTTGCCCAATAGGGTAATATTTAACAGATTAGGGTGTTTAATGTTACTTCAGTGAGTGTTGTCTGATGCATACATGCAATGTTTTAGAAATTAATCCTTTGAAATACTATTGTAAATCTAGGAAAGGTCTTCAAGGGAGTTGTTGCAGAAATAGTCTATTTGGAACATACTGAAGGTCTATAGATCTTGTTATTGTTGTCCCACTGAACTTAGTTGAGGTTATTAAAAGTTGTTGTATTATGCTTGCATGCTACATTTTGGAATTTTGTCCCAGAAAGATGGATTTAAAGGTAGGAAAGGTCTTGAGTGGAGATGTAGCACAAAATTAATATTTGGAACAAATTAAACATCTCAAGGCACTATAACTGTTGCCCAATAGGGTAATTTTTCACAGCCTAGGGTGTTTAATGTTACTTCAGTGAGTGTTGTCTGATGCATACATGCAATGTTTTAGAAATTAATCCTTTGAAATACTATTGTAAATCTAGGAAAGGTTTTCAAGGGAGTTGTTGCAGAAATAGACTATTTGGAACATATTGAAGGTATGAGGATCTTGTTATTGTTGTCCCACTGAACTTAATCGAGGTTATTAAAAGTTGTTGCATGATGCTTGCTTGGGCAATCACTCTGGCAGGCTGTCCAAGTGGTGGTGGGGATGGTGTTTCTTTCCCAAATACACACTCATATGGCGTCATTTGAATCACCCTGCTTACTATGGTGTTATGTTGATCTGAAATTGTTTACCGACATTTGAAAGATAGTACCATTTACGAAAACCTTTCATGGAAATGGGATTTAAAAAAGTACAACCTGGCAACAATGTGTGCAGAGAAAGGCTACAGTCTTGAACACCAGTTTTAAGTGCACATCATTGCTTCATGGTGTATTGTTAATATTTAACTTGGTTTGTTACATCAGTGCCAGAAATGGATATGATATGTGCTTTATTCGGTATAACCTTTTTACTAAATGAAGCTGTTGATGGTCAATCAACATTGTACCTATAATATGAACTCTTTGATAACATGTGGAGGGTGGAATTCAATGAAGCATAAACTTATCAATGGATAAATACATCACATATTAGACATTAAGATTGGATGGTGTAATGCAATCAAACTATCAACTGAATCACTAAATCTATACAGAAACTAACATTGTATGAGAGGAAGCCACAGATGCCAGGGAGCTGGGCCATCACCATGATAGGTGGTCTCCATTGCTGAAATTTTCTCCTCCAGTACTCGATTTCCTCTCTCCACCAATCCTTGACTCTGAGGATGACGGGGACGTCCATGAACAACATCACTGGACCCTGGCCACTGCTGCAGAAGCCTATCAAGAGCTCCAAACTCTGCTCCATTATCAGTGTGCAGAATGGATGGTATCCCAATGACACTAAACATATGTGACAAAGCAAGATTGACCTCTGCTTGAGTCTTCTGGACCAGTGGTGCATGTAAGTGAAACTTACTGAAGTGATCCATCAGGTGGATTATATACTTATAACCACCTGATGGCTTCCTAGTCATATCTACAAGGTCAACCTGCAAATATTAATGTAAAAAATATTAATGATTTTCATCAAGCCTTTATTTCTGCTGTTTTCATAAACTGCCAAAGAGCAAATTGCATATTTCCTTTGTATTTTTTTGCAGCAATATGAAATATAAATAATGATCCATGGTGATCAGGAAGAATGTTCACAAGTATGAATTTCCTTTAATAGTAGTATGGAACAGGAGATAATAGAACTATCTTTGTACATGATATATACAGAAAAATGTATTTATAAATTAGTGATAGTACTTTTACACATATATAGGGTTCACAAATGCAGCATGGTTATTAATCATTGTTGAACACACCTGACAACGGGAGAACAAGCCTTGGCTGATTATCACTCTGGGTGGGGCTTGTGTTACTTGCGCCTTATTCCTGTTGCATGTCATGCACATGCTGATGTACTTTACAACAGCACTTTTTGAAAGGCCTTCATATTGATCAGCAACCTGGGTTTAAAAAAATACATAGCTTATCAAGCAAATGTAGTTTCAAAATATGTAACCAAATTATGTAAAGAAATTACAGTATATTTTTTTAATATGATATCATGTTTCAAAAACATAAATAAACTAATTTAATAATAATAATAATAATAATAATAATAATAATAATAATAATAATAATAATAATAATAATAATTATTATTATTATTATTAATATCCCAGTCTCCAATTAGGCTGAAAATATAATGCATGTTGGTGTCAGATACCTTGATTTATTGTTGTATTATTATGAGTATGATGTTCAACATACATTGTTAATATATTGTTGGTCTCGTGTCCCTCTTCTATACCACACCTGAAAATTGTAATAGAGTGTATGATTTAATTGCAATTCAAACACCATATGGTGTCTGTGTGGTTTTATAGCACACCTTGCCCAGGTAACAGGGAATTTTCTGTATTGTTGTAACAACAATTCCATCCAAAGTGTGAAATAAATGCACAAGGAAGGATATCAAGCCATGAACAAAATGATACTCTATTCATACAAATATTTTTGTAGGTTTGTTCAAGTAATTGTCATACCCACAGCAATTAAGTGCCTGGTTACATTATATGAATTTCACAATACATTTATCCTTATGTGATCATAAATGTTTTGAATTTAAG
This sequence comes from Unio pictorum, assembly GCA_030141615.1. NCBI lineage: Eukaryota > Metazoa > Mollusca > Bivalvia > Unionida > Unionidae > Unio > Unio pictorum. Next base: position 526,893 of record JARLTB010000245.1, read on the forward strand.
CTAATATCTATGAGCAACTTTATATTAGATACATCTGATGGTTTTAACCCAATACAAGATAGCATAATTATTATGTTTCAGGTTTGGTTATAATTTCTTATTGTGGGTCATACTCATGAAGATAATATTGACCAGGCGTTTTTCGAAAATCAGCCACAAGCTAAATGAGGAGTCATGAGGATCAAAATTAAATAGCTGTAAACCTGGATGCAGTGTGGAATATTTCAGAGTGGTTGGGAGACAGCATATGTTAAGTGCACAATGTAACGTTTCCACATCTGTACAGGTTATAATCCTTATAGATGCAGTTTATAATTTGAAACACACATTATTAGTCACCTGAGAATATATTATTTAGCCTGTTCAGAATTCTGGGCTTACACAAAGATTTAAACATTGGGTTTTTTTCTCAAAGATTTTGTTTAGGTACATTGTACTGACGCCACTGATGATGTTGAACACCCAGTTTCAGGTTATACAGTACTGTGTTATAGCATTTTTTCTTTTGTTTCAAATGTATTTGCTTCACTGTACCTGAAATACCAAGGAAGTTTGTGAAACACGTAAGAGTTATCACAACAAAGTATCCTCATTTGGCTTATCCTGATGCTTCCTTGAGAAAGGCATCATCTTACATCTGTATTAGTATTTGTATCATCCTATAAAATGTTTTCTAAACTTGGGCTTTGAGCTCTCATAGCAAACCATATTTATACAAGAAATGAAACAGACAGAATTCAAAGGATGCATAAAAGTTAAACCTCAGCAGCAGATCAAAACATGACCATATTTTTTATTTTTCCAGGTTTATCTCATTTCCATTTGTATAATCCCATCTGTTCAAATATCACATATTTTGGTATTGTGGTATTAGTATTATGATAAGTATCTACCAAGTCAGTTTTGCATGGGTGAAATTTTTTAATCGTTCCATTGAACTACACTGTGACAGCTACTGTGGTTTGTCTTCAAGCAGGACACATTGCTCCAATTGCCTTGGCAATAAATAACATACTTGTGTTTATGTGTCAAAAAGTAACTAAACCAAGCCCATAGTTAACTTTACATAACATTAAAATGCAGACTTAAGGAAAGAGTATCAACACATTGAAACAATCTACAAATATGAACTGTGTGGAATAGCTATTACCAAGGCATTGCAAAGAAATAGTGTAATTTGTATCTGAAGGGGAGCATAATCTAATCTATCAATCATCATATAGTCAGAGAAATTATAGAGGCATACATTATTTCGGCACTGTAAAAATAGTAGTTTTCTTCTATCAAATATTGATGCTGCCTCTGCAAGAAACAGTAAATGCAATTTTATATATCAGTTTGTGTTTTTATATTCAGGATTTTCGCTAACCAAACTGGACATGTTACATTACAGTTCAAGAAATTTTCCACTGATCTAACCTGGAGATGATTGTTTGGAAGTAAAAAGGTTAGGATTGTTTGTCCTGAAAACTAACTTTCTGTTAAGAGATGACATAAATGGAAAATATTTTGAAAGTTTGTTCTTTTAAGTAAGCCATGTAAAAAATTGTAATCTTAATTTCTTTTGCAGCAAATTGTAAATTCTGACCCTTTTGTGGTGTGATTAGATTTGGCTTTAAAGATAAATTTCTGAAAGCAGAATGCTATATAACAATTACACAACATTCTTATCTTGTTGGTTATTAATTTCAAATTAATTTTAATTAAATGTATATTTGCTTCAGATCAATGGAAAAAGACTTTAAGCTGGCAGTAGTGTCAGAGTTAGATGAGGTAGAGTGAAGAGTGTTCTTAGAAAACCCTTTCCAAAAAAGTGAAGTACCAGTGTGTCTACTCCATCTGCTTCAGACCTACCAAGAAGTTGAGAGTGATTCCACAACATCAGAGGAGAAAAATTTGATTATGAATTATAAAAAGAGAGCCCAGGCTAAGCAGGTGAGTTTTAATGCTCTGGAACCATTTGAGATAGAAAATTGAATGAGCTATGTTTCTGTATCGTTTACACATATGGTTTTTGCTGCAATTTGGATGATAGCTTCTATATTAAGATCACATTGGTAATATCCATGTTTGTTCAGTAAACAAGTATGCACAAAAGGTAATAGTTGTTTTGTTTTTACTCATTTTACAATGTTTGCTGCCAATATTTAAAAAGAAGAATCTGATTGTTAATTTTCCAACTAAATTGCAATGAAATTTGAACATTATTATTTATAATATTAATTTCTTCTATTGTGACAGCAAAACAATCATTCAAAAGACTTGCTTAATTTAGTTTAGAATAAATAAAATTCATTTAAAAATTACTGATCCAAATTTTTCAGGTATACACAACCCAACAAGCCTCAGGCAGACATCGAGCTGAACGAGCAGACAGAAGAAGATATGATGTTGGGAGACATGTTCTGTACCTTGCAGATGCAACTATCGTTCAAATCGGTCAGGTCATGGAAGTTGCACATGCTGATATTACAATTAGATTATACAGTACAAAGCAATTTAAGGTGTCATTGGCTTCATGTAAACAATTGACAACATCAGTCAGCAATATTTTACGAGGGGAATTTGAACTTCCTGCTTCAAGAAAATTGACGATAGACATAAAAAGACTTATTGAAAAGAGATCTTTATGTTGAAGTAAAAGTTGCTTTATGATGTTATTTCAAATGAAGCAAAAAAGGCATTTTATTTTACACACACATCGGACCACTACACGCTCTTAGTTCTTTTTCTTCATATGCATGAAATATTATTTGGTTAAATTTGTCTCTACAATCTACACCATTAGTCATATGTTGTTTAATAATAAAATTTGTTACATATTTAATCATTTGTTTTAATAGTTTGGTCTTGTCTAGATTTTCTACGCATCCATCTTCCTGTTGGTCCATCTCTCTGTTAACTACTTGATAAAGTGTGTAGGTTTTACAATTTTTGCAAAATACTAGTTTGATTATAGCCCCCTATATCAATTTCAATGACGAAAATCGTTGGTGTGATAAAAATGCACAGAACTTAGTCATTTCATTCACAGATTTATTTCTAACCCAACCTTAACTAGTAAGGCCCTAGCACTGTCATTGTCTGCAGGTTTTATGCTTAATGTACATTCTGAACTAACTGTGCCATGTTAGAGTAAAATGATCGGAACACACATCTCTATAAAGCAAAACTCCCCATTGCTCTGTACCATACAATAACTGCTACATTTCACTGATGGACTCCAGTCCAGCAATACCTATCTGGCCTATCCCATGTGTACAAACCAGGAAGATACTTTTGCTCTTCTTCTGGCAATCATATACTCATTATTCCCACTATGAAAACGAAGTCATATGTACAAATTTCATTTGCATACCAAGGCCCAACCAACTGGAATGAATTGCCCAATGACATTAGACACAAAGACACTGTAATCCCTTTTAAGAGTGCTCTTAAAACTGAACTTTTTCAACTGCAAAATGAAACTTAAAGACTTAATATTGTTTCCTACCTTTAATATTTTCAGCATGTTTTTTAATTATAATTTCATGATGTTTGTTTTCGTTTTGTAGTCAAATCATTATAGATGTTGTAAAATGCTTAGAGCTTCTAAAAATTAGGTGATATACAAAGCCCTCATTATTATTATTATTATTATTATTATTACTATTTATACTATGGGTGAGTCTATTTCCCTCGAACATCACTATTATGTACATAGAAATTAAACCACTTGTTAAATCCATGTGAAAGGCAAATTTGTGGTTGTCAATCTTTTCCTTTATGTGGCATTGTAAATATCAGAAGTAGATGACATAGTATGTTCATTCTGTGTACATACATATGTAGTTGTGCATCCACCCCTTTACTGAAAATAGTCTTGTCTAGGAAGTGACCAGTGAGCGAGGTATGCTGAACACTTCTGTTTGAGATGAAATGTGCATTCCATAATGGAGTTGGGGTCCCCCTGGTAATAATCCTCTTTGAAATTCTAAATCAATAAATTAAGTGACCAAGTTCAGAACAATTTTTATCTCTTTTACGGTTTGTTTGTTTTTAAATCAGAATGGGGATACAAACCAGTGGGGATGTATATTCATACTATGGTAAGAGCTATATAAAACAAAATCAGTTTAGGAGCTTTGTAGATTTTCTCCAATGTAGTTATCAAATATTTACCAACAGAGTAAAATAAAACAAATCTTTATTACAAAAGAACAATTTACTAGTAAATACAATAAAGCATTGTTTTGAACTGTGTGTCACTTTGATTGACCTTGCTCTAGTTTAGCTGTGATTGCTATGACAAAACTGAAACTTTGCAATTGCTCATATGTCAAAACTCTTGTGATCATAAAAATATAGAATACTAGATTCCTTTTTGGAAGCCATCCATAGTGATCATGACCAGTGACCCGAAAGGCATTTCCCAAACTTTGTTCAAGCACATATTTAGCCAATACCGCATTTATTCTATGAGTGATTTAGCCATACATTTAGCCAAATTTGAATTTCTAAGAGTCATTATGGTATGTTATACAAAGAAACATTGCAACCAATGGCCAACATTGTGCTAAGCATATATTTACACAACAGTATGGAATGAAACACTTAGGTGAATGGCTAAATGAGGCATATTACACAGCTTTTAAGCTTTTTGATTCTAACAGCCATACATGCAGCTTGTACTAAATGCTGTTGCTCACATTAGCCAAATTTTGGCTAAGGATACATTTATATCTTTGTGTTAAGATATTTTAGCCCACAGCAGAGGCCTGATTTGAGTAAATCGAAAGCTGAAGTGAAATCAGAAGCTGTTGTAAATATTAAAGGCATCACTTAATGAAGATCATATAGACAAATTATTTTGTTATGCATTTTTATAAGAGTTCTCATTCTTACTTTCAAATGAATTCCATGTATGGCAAAGTCTTCTAATCACAATTATCTTACATGTTTCAGTTCATTGCTGTGAAACTTGGTAACTGTTGTAGTCATGACAACAAAACATGTGCATATAACCAAATAACTTGGCTCTTCAGCTAGTGCCATTTTTATTACTTTAGCTCAATACAGTGTATGTCTTAATCTTGTAAATACAAATAGTCTAGTTTCTGATGGATCTATGAAACTTGATACATATTATGGTCATCATATGAAGACACACATATCAACAAATTACTTTATTCCTGCAATAGTTGCTTGAATTACTGTCTTTTTCTTGCAGCTTGATGTAGTGCATGATTAAATCTTGTGAATACAACTACTGTCAAAGTTTTCAGTTCATTTCCATGAATGACAATTTGAAGATGCACATTTCACCAAATTACTACTCTCCTGCAATTTTTGTTGTTAAATTATTGCTCTTTTTTATTACAATGACAGATTCTTGTGCATGTAACTTGTCCTGCAGTTTTTGATACATCTGTTAATTTTGGGTACATATAATGCAATTATGGTGTAGATATGAAAACAATTATGTCTATACTTTTGTAAATGACTTTGAAAACCAGACATAATTGACTTTGGGTTCCAGTTAAGGTCATGGCTTGTATTTTTTTACTTGGCCCTTAGCACAGATCTCTATATAAAATATGGATCTCCACTGTTTCTCCATATGCTTATTGGATGGTATGTCATCAGTCCATTCATTGGTACAAGCTTGTTATTGCTCTGCCTCCTAAACTTCTTCAGGATTGCCATGAAACTTTATCCTTTACACCTTTATCTCACATACAAGTTGGTCCTAAATTAAAATGGAGTGATTGCAAATCCGATATGGCCACTGTAGTGGCCATCCTGAAATTTTGTCGCTGATCTTCCTGAATGGAAGGTCATCTTGTCATGTTTTTTTCTACTAAATGACTTCTTGTAATATCTAGTTGGTCCTGAATGAAAATGCTACTGAGACATGTTATATGTCTGCTTCAGTTACCATCTTGTTATCACTACTTCTCCTGCTACTTCCAGATGTCTAGTCATATCGATATTGTTGTTTCACCAAAAGATTTGTGATGTCTAGCTTGTCCTAAGTGTAATTGGTGCCAGCCTGTTTTCCTATATGGCCAGCATGTCAGCCATCTTGAAAATCTCTGTATTACTCTAAAAGATCAGTAAGTCATGTCAGCTTGAAGTTTCTACCAGAAGACTTCCATTCATGTCTTGTAGGTCCTAAATGAACAGCTAATTTGAAAATCTTGTTATTGCTGATGAATATTAGAGATGGCTTCAATACTCAGCAATTAAAATTACTTTAAAAGGTTGTTAACTTGAATTCCTGGAAATTCTTTTTGGGCAGTAGAATGTCAGTCCCTGATGAACTCCTTTTTCATATGGAAAACATAACACTGAACTTTGCCATTTTCTTATGTAGGCAGGATACTCCATTAAACACATTTTGTAAAATTGGATCATTAAAACATAGAGGTACATATATACAGTAGTCTCCCTCTTATAGGACCACCCCTATTGCAGCAGGAAATTGGCTTTATAATGAGGGTGGCCTTTCTAGAGAGGGATAACAAATGCGAATAGTATTTACATGAATCCCCTTTTTTGTACCAGCGACTTGTTGGCAACAGTCTAAAAAAAAAACAGTCTTGCCACAATTAAAATATCCTTGCTGTCATATCCCCTGCATATGTGATTCAATCTTTTTGTTCCAATCTTCGACAACTTCATTATTAACATCACCTGATTCTCGACTAAGGATAGAACACTTAATATATTGTTGGAGTTGAAATCTGTGCAGCCATCCTTTACTTGCGGTAAAGTCATCATATCCTATTTCAACTGACAAAATTATCGCATTTTCTTGGATCATTCGTCCGGTGCAAAACCATTCAAAAATCTTGTCATTCAAATTAGAATACAAATATCTGGCTCAAACAATCTTCCTTTCTCGGTCCATTCCACCTTTCCATTTCCGAGTGGGGAAAAAACTTGGTTGTGGGTGTTAAGGTTCAATATGAAACTTTTGCTGTTCAGCTTCACTAGGAAATATTATTCCAACTAATATCTACTATATTTTACGATATATTTATTGATCCTATGTACATATGCAAATGAATTTTGAGTAAAAAGTTTGTATTTAGTGTATTCCAATAAATTTGATTCTTGGTTTTTGGGCACTTGGACAAAGATTTAGACTCAGTGTTGGGTGGGATTGAATGACAGTATTATATGTAGTTGATTAATTGATCTTGTTTATGATTATGTACATGTATATTTGCTCCATGATTTTTAAAAGGCCTCTGATTTTTAGCCCCACTGGTCATAAAACATGATTTTATGGGATGGCCAGTTGTCCATCATCCGTCTATGAGCACAAATGTATTTTTGTTACTCGTAAACTACTTGGATGATTTACATTAAACTTGACACAGAGACGATCTTGAAAATCTTTTTACTGCTGCTTCTCCTAAATGGATAGCCATATCAACATGTGGTTTTCACTAAAAGACTTCTTACAATATCTTGCTGGTTCTTAATGAAAATGGTGCCAATCTTATATCCAGTATGGCTGATATGACATCCATCTTGGTACTCCTACTGAAAGGATGGTCTTGTTGACATGGGGTTTTCACCAAAAGACTTCAGATGATGTCTAGTTGGTCCAAAATGAAAATTGTAATAATTTTAAGCCACGTATGGCCGTCACAGTAACTACTTTGAAAATCATGTTATTGCTCAAAAACATCAGCAATGGTTTCAACACTTATTGGTTAAAAAGAAAAAAAGGGCTCTTATGTTGATGTCCTGAAAATTATTTTTGGCCAGAATGGCATCAGTTCACTCACGAGGCTCTTGTTTACTTTTTAAATTGTCATTTATTTGTAGAATCTCCAAAATTTTGAGGTTTGTTTCAGTGGTAGTGACCCTCTTATGCTTAATATTAACTGTGACAAAAGTGCACACCTATCATACATTGGGCTACGAGATTCAATATATCATTTAAGCCCTTGTATATCTCACAAAAAACTGTACTGAAACCTTGTTTTTTAGTTGTATCACTCCTTCCTCGAGTTACAAATGTGAATCAAAAGTTCTCGTACATTAACTTTGTACCCTAATTATTTTGTCAGTCATGTGAGCCTCTTACCTCTAGCATGGTTTATGCTAGGATCACCAAATTTGGCAAATGTTTTGTGGCTTATATACTGTATTTTCCTATGTAAAATAATTCCTATTCACTAATGACACATTTGCATTCTCAGACACACCATTTTGTTTTAATTTGCATGTTTTAACTCTGTGTGCAGCATATGGCTATTTATTTTGCAAAAACTATGGGATCCCTTACCCAGTACACAAAATTTTATATCTCTGAATTTACCCAGTACACAAAATTAAGTATCCATGACTTTAACGGTACACAGTATACAAAATTAAGTATCCATGAAAATTAAATCCTTCACTAAACCACAAAGATAAATGAATTCACAGTATATAATTGCTTCCTTAAAAGTGAGCTTTTGGTGTGATTGTGCACTGTCAGTCATCAGTTGTCTACCCTGAACAGATATTTATATAGTACATCCTTACATTTTACATTGTTAGCTCATCTGGCAATAAAGTTCACGTTTGGTTGTGGATGAAATATGCTGAATAAACAAATCTTACTTTTAATGTGTGTTCTTTTTTCTTGCATTGTTGAAACATAGTATGTAATAACATTGACATAAAATTCATATGAGTATAGAGTATGTATTTTTTTTAAATCCAGGAAAACTTTATGCAAAATAATGTTTTTGTGCAGCTACCTTTCATTCTAAACATCTACATACAATGTCAGTTATGTAACTCACTCTATTAAGCAGTACAGTTCACTTTATATCTGCCTCTTTTATAACTTTCTTAATTTCCTTCCCTTTTTTCCTCCTTATTTTTGCAATTTCATACATAATGCCATACACATTTTAATTAAGTTTCTGCTTGTAACTTCTTTTTTATTTCTTCTCATCTTTTATCAAGTCCCTCATTGTTCACCTTTGTGCTCTATATACCATGCCTAAATGCTGATATTTTAGCTAAGAGAATTTTCACTATGACTTCAACAATTTAAAATTATTTTCATTATAACTCAATTTCATCTGCTGTATATTCACATAAATTTACAATGTTTGTATTGTCAAAAGGAGAAGAACAAACTATTGGTTTTCGTTCTAACCCTTTACTGTCTGTATTACAGAACTTATAATCTTGAACGACACAGTTATGAAATTATATGTTTAAACTAAAAGCCTGTTTTACAATACTGAAATGGCTTAAAACATCAAAAGATTGATTTTCACTAGACATACCTTGTGCATAATGACTAAATGGATCTGCTCCAGAGTACCTACAGGAGTTATTAAACTATGAAACATTCATCCATCAAATTCAAGAATTTAACAATTTAAAATGTTTCCAATACTCTGGTATATTTCTGTGGAAAAAGATTTCATAGGTCGTAAAAGCTGCCAAAAATATAAGTATTTAAAAGAGATGATATTTAAGTCAAATTTATTTTACTCAAAACATATTGAACTAAATAGCAATTTCTATTAACTTCTTGTATGATGTATATTGTTTCACTTTTTTAGAGGACCTGAAGGTAAAATTATTTTCTTCTAAATGAGTTCCCTCTGTAAATAAAGAATTATTAATAGTATTGTGTAAACAATTGGATCCAGGTCTGATGATTATAAAGAATTGTTAATAGTATTGGGTAAACAACTGGATCCAGATCTGATGATTGTAAAGAATTATGAATAGTATTGGGTAAACAATTGGATCCAGGTCTGATGATTGTAAAGAATTGTTAATAGTATTGGGTAAACAATTGGATCCAGGTCTGATGATTGTAAAGAATTATGAAAAGTATTGGGTAAACAATTGGATCCAGGTCTGATGATTATAAAGAATTATGAATAGTATTGTGTAAACAATTGGATCCAGGTCTGATGATTATAAAGAATTATTAATAGTATTGGGTAAACAATATGATCCAGGTCTGATGATTATAAAGAATTCTAAATAGTGTTGGGTAAACAATTGGATCCAGGTCTGATGATTATACAGAATTATAAATAGTATTGAGTAAACAATTGGATCCAGGTCTGATGATTATAAAGAATTATTAATAATATTGTGTAAACAATTGGATCCAGGTCTGAAGATCTACTTATTGTCAAAATTGTTTGATTTAATTAGATCACAAATTAGAGGTGATGAATCCAAGATAACCATTTACAAGCCTTTAATCTAAGATCAGGACCCACTTATGTACTTTGACTGGAGGAAAATGACACCTAATGGAAAGTAAATCTTAGCTTAAAATAATAAGTTATCCCAATTAAGCAGCGTATCCTTATACCATCATATGCCATGTTTTTGAATTTCATTTTAATTAGTTCTTCAGTTTATCTGGAAATTCAATAGACAAGTAAATCTTTTAATAATAATTAGACATAGCATTTTCATATTGAGGCTGATTGCATATGGGTACATGCAATATTAATATGCAATGAGTTCATAAAGTTATGTTATTCAAAGTTTTCCATGATCATCGCAAGATATAAGGTTAAAGATATATTAGGTGTAAAATTTGAATTTGTACCAGATTATGGCCTGTTCCTGATGATTGTGACTGGAGAAAGATGTGTAATTAGCAATCAAATTACACACAAACATGGAATCATTGCATGGCATGATGGGGAAAAAATCAATTTAATACATAAGATGACTATGATACTTTAAAGTGTTTTTGGAGATTAAATTACATTTTTATGACTATTTCATGGGTTACCCATTAGCACCAGAGAAAATGATTTCCAATGAAAATGATATATCTCCCATGAAAAAGAAGTTGATAAATTATTTCAAAGGTACAAACTGAACTGTACCAAAACCGTTATGTTATATGCATTGAAAAACAAGAAGATATTTGTTGATAGAAAGCTTTACATATGGTTATGTAAACAAAAAGGGAAAAGATACACAGCTTTGTCTTGTTTGAATAACAACCATGATATAAACCCAACATTGAACTGAATACAAATTTGAGACATAAGGAAACATATGGTTTTTTGAGAAAGATGTTATAAATGAGAAATAACATTGTATTTAGTCAACAATAGAAAATCTCGGGAAAAAAATGTCATTTCAAATATATAAAGGTTAAAAATAATTTTAAATGCCGGGAGTATTTACCGATTCCACATGGGGACATTTATTATAAATTACTTTTCAGTTCAGAACATGAAAATCAGATAATCCAAACCATTTTACGATGCATTTAAAGTGTAATTGCATCTAAATGGTTAATGTAAAAATTTGATTAAAACAGATTTGAAAAAATAAATATACTGATTTATTGTGAAAAATAAATATACTGATTCATTGTGGATCTTTGTTGAGACAGAAGACTTTTAAGGTAACATGAAGGATAATCTACAGGTTTATAACACTATATAGTCTTTAAAAAACAGCATATTTTTGGTTACCACAAATGAATAAGGAACTTTGTAAAGGGGAGTAAGATATTTGTCAGTAAATATACATAATTAATTAATGTATTTATTTATTGCATGCTAGGCAGTGAATTACTGAATTTTACAAGTGAATTATCTGTGATACAGTGAAAAAAAATCTGTTTACCAGCCATCATTAGATATTATATATAAGAAATTTAAATGTTTCATACTGCTTGCATAATGTAAAGGTATAGATGGCCATCTGGAAAACTTAATGACTGCTGTTAAAATCCAACCAATGATCAACATGTTTCTTTTTTCGTTGCTTTGTTTTTATCAGCTTATTTACCTTGCATGCGGAAGGAGCATTTTAAACTGCTGACATTGAAGGGATTCATTAAGAAATATGCTACTTCACTGTGTTATAAAAGTTGTTAGACAATATGCTTGATCATAACAAAAATATAATAGTTGCTCATGAAAAGAGTTTTTCACCCACTCTATGAAATATATCCATTATTCACTTGTTTCAAGCAAATACCCTCTATATATTCGTGAATGTACCCGAATAGGTGGATATGTATATAGTAACGCCCCAAATGACATTGTTAGTACATGTATGTATAATATATACATTGTACCCTAAAGTTCGACAATGAGCATGGACAAAAAGGATTTTACTATCGGGGGACAACTATCAGCGGACATTTATATATATATATATATATATATATATGACATATTATGAAATGAATTATCAGTGAGGTTTAATTTTGTTCATCAACTTGATAACTAAAAAGGCAGCCACCAAATACACATGAAATAATTATGTTTAAACCATCTAAAAAGCAAATGTCCCCGAATGATTGGTTTTATGCAAGTATGTCCCCCGATAGCTGCATTCATATATACATATATATATATATATATATATATATATATATATATATATATATATATATATATATATACATAGATGCTTTATAAACAAAAATCAATAGTCACAATTACTATTTAACTCATTCAGCCCCAGTGATGTACAACTTTTTTTTTATTTGTCTGAGTCTTTCACAGCTTATTTATACACTATTTACAAACTTAACATGATGGCCACAATTTGCTAGATCTGCAAGAAATCTATCTTCATCACTTTTAGCATCATCTTCTTCTAATTATTCAGTCTAAGTCTGAATCTAAATCTTGCAAAATATCCAACTGCAGACCATATTTTTGCTTTGCTTGTTCAAGATTAAACCTTAGAAACTTGGTTAATATTGGTCAGATTCTTGGAAAAACTCTAACCCATAAGAGACATCGTATCTAACACACATTCAAAGCGACAACGGATGGGATCGGCCATTGAATGCAGTCAACATACTTCGACTACTGGCAGGATTGGTCATTTAATGCAGAAAACGGATCACGCATATTGACAGGATCGAGGCTGAATGAGTTAAAGCAAATCTTTGGAACTAAAACTGAAATGTCTAACCTTTGACTGTTTCTTTATAAACATCTGAAACACGCATGACCATATTTTTTCAGTACCGGTACATTATTATGCCTCAACATTCTATCGAAAACTTCACATTTAAATGGTATCTCTCCATTCTGTTTTTCATGTGCATCTTTAAATCACTATTCTGCTTAAAACTTTGCTCACAAACTTACATATGAAAGCTTTTTGTCTGGTATGTTTTCTCATGTGCACCTTTAACACATTAACCCATGGCACAACGTTTATGGGCAGGAGGTAGTAGCCTACGGAAAATTCCCAAGCTCTGTAACATCAAGGTCATGTCAAATACACTAAATTGAGTGGTATTATAGAAAGGTATACAAATTTAGCTCTACAGTGAAAGCAAGAATTTGGACATTTTAGTTGTACTAAAAAATACAGAGGGAATATCCTAATTTTTGGATCAGTTGTTTTCACCCAAAATTTGTCGATGGAATCCAATTTTGTGTTCAGAATATAGACTTTTTGTCCACAGATTTAAGGCAGACTAGTCAGAATCTTTGCAAGAAGGTAGAATATGGTGGGCATTTTTAACTTTGAATAAAAAGCGGTCCCCATACAAAAACGATAGGTTCACTCACTACTAAGCAGCAAAAAAAAAAAAGACAAAAATCCCAACTTTTCACCTCCTGTCTTTGCACGAGGAAAATAACCAATGGAAAATATTGTTTTTAACAGAACTACGCGTTATACTAAAGGAAATTGCTTGGAAAACGATGTATTGTGATGTTTTTAGAAATAGTCCCCAAAATGTGTTTCCCACTCTCAATTCATGTGAAAATAGCAATGTATGTAATCTCGCATACTCCTTAAAATCATCATTCTGCATAAACATTTTCTCACAAACTTCACACTTTCTCCAGTAAGTATTCTCATGTGCTTCTTCAAATCACATTTCTGAGTATATTTTCTCACTAACTTCACATTTGAATAGTGTTTCTCCAGTAAGTATTCTCATGTAATTCTTCAAATCACATTTCTGAGTATATTTTCTCACAAACTTCACATTTGAAGGGTGTTTCTCCAGTATGTATTCTCATGTGATTCTTCAAATCACATTTCTGAGTATATTTTCTCACAAACTTCACATTTGAATAGTGTTTCTCCAGTATGTATTCTCATGTGATTCTTCAAATCACATTTCTGAGTATATTTTCTCACAAACTTCACATTTGAATGGTGTTTCTCCAGTATGTATTCTCATATGATTCTTCAAATCACATTTCTGAGTATATTTTCTCACAAGCTTCACATTTGAATGGTGTTTCTCCAGTATGTATTCTCATGTGCTTCTTCAAATCACATTTCTGAGTATATTTTCTCACAAACTTTACATTTGAATGTTTTTTCTCCAGTATGTATTCTCATGGGGTTCCTAGATACACCGAAATACACTGAAAAAACCGAAATACACATGCACTTACATGTTCTCTCTGTGTATATCGATTTCCGCTCACACATTATTTTTGTTTTAATTTGTATAATTAATATAAAGCAAAATAAAATATGATTCATTTTATTTTTCATACAAATTATTTACTTTTTTATAGTTATGCACCTGTCAATTGGTCACACTTTATTGGATAGGTTGATCATTTCGGATGTTTGTTATTAATGAAAACGACTGATTGTTCCGGAACGCATGTAATCTCCGGAACGGACGGTGTAAGCCGACTTAATTCACTTTGTTTCAAGTCGCTTAATTCATGTTCTAATTGACTGCACTGCACATATATTTATTGTTCTCCCTTTGATCTCCTTTCGTATTCAAGTAAAGAAACAGTCTTTATTTGGTAATTCGCTTAATTCGGAACATATTAACAAAAATAGACCTTTTTAACACCCTTACAATCAACTGTCATATCATCATAACAAATATATGTGTGTGTGTGTGTGTGGGTGTGCCAAATGACTTATTGACAATTCGGTCCAACTATGCGATAGTTGTATAAAGATATTTTTTTTTCATACAGCAAGTAGATACTATGTAATATATGTGTGTGTGTGTGTGTGTGTGTGTGTGTGAGAGAGAGAGAGAGAGAGAGAGAGAGATGCCGAGCATTTTGCCAGTTTAGTTGCTGCAACATCAACCTCATACCAGTTAAGTTTATGTTTTATTCAGTATCGTCAATGATAGTTCCTCCTTTACTCCACACAAATTAGAAACGAATAAACTGATTACTAGTCTTAATTATGGTACACATTATCTTTGTTCCCTTGTAAGCTGTTATTTTTTTAAACAAATATACAGACATGCAAAGACTGTACGTCTGAATGCGTCTGCCCGTGTGTGCGACTCTCTCTCTCTCTCTCTCTCTCTCTCTCTCTCTCTCTCAAATGAGAAAGAAACTAATGGCCTGAAAGTGATAAAAGTCAAACAAAGCAAAATACATCAGCTCGTATACATAACACTCATCAGCTTGAATGCACATACATATTAACACACATGCACGCACGCACACAGACACACACATACACACAGATATATATATATATATATATATATATATATATATATATATATATATATATATATATATATATATATATATATATATATATATATATAGGTATTCTGAAATTTGACGTTTACTAAAGACGTAAGATAAAGACAAAAAAAACCCAGAAATTTGAGCAACTAAGTAAAATACTTTGTTGCCAGAACCAAAGGAATTAAGTCCAAGTAAAAGAGCCGATGCAGAAGTGTGCAATTTTATATCTGATCCCAAAAAGACGGAATCTTGTCAGAGGAAAACTCCTTATATGCAATGCAGTTTTGTCTGAAACAAAGTCGTTAAGGCAGTCACGATCTATTAAATGACGCCGTGTTCTGTATCAGATTATTTATGGGTTGAATATTCGAAATGTCTGATGTCAAAATGGAATTAATTAACAATGAAAATAACAGTGCATATGCTTTACGTTAGTGAAATACACACGTTACCTAAACAGTACACGTGAGCGGACTCCTTGCTTTCATCGGCTAAAAATATTGTTTTCTATATGTGAGACTGTATATAAGTTCAGTTCATTTTAATTGCACACAAAAATGTACATTTAAATTGTTTGAACTTTACAATATATCCGTGTTTTACACTACAACACATACGTTACCATTCTACGTTACAAAACATTAAAAAAAATACATGCTATTGTTCTTTTTAAATTTCGTGAAAGCACTTAAGTATAAAAATGTTATTCATTTCATCTTATTATAAAATATAAAATAAGTCATAATGATTATATCAGAAATGATCATGTGAATAATGATGTTCAGATGTCACATACAGGAGAAATAACTACAATGAAGAATGTACGTGTTTAATATGGTTAATCAATCATATTTGAAATAATTTCATGCTGTATTTTCATGATCAAAAGGGAAATAAGAAAACTGAGTGAAAACGATTACAGATTTAATGAGCAGTCTCTTGTCGTATGTATCTGATACATACGTTATATGTTTGGAATGACTAAAAAGGCATACACATTGTAAACTTTCGCACTAATATTTTGAATCGGAAACTGTTCTGATTAGAATGGTATTAATTTGACAACTTAAAATGTTTTTGGTGTTTTGAATATTCATTATCAATTTAAATGAAATTTGAAATACAAGAAATTTTGGTAAAGATTCATCTTTCGTTGTGCACATTTCTCTGTCTTTTTCGTAACTTATAATAGCAAAACGCAATAATGTTCTGAATTCAATTTATGTCAAATTATCACAAAATACATAATTATAAAATCTTCAACCATTTTCCCTGTATAAGTTTATTTGTATCAAATACGTTCAAATACGAGAAGATCTCTTGTAAAGTATGTATTTTTCTTGAGAATTAAGTTTTTGAGACCAAGTTGGCAAGTGCCTAACAAAATCGACCTTCTTCCATAGGAGATATGATGCATCTCATTACTGTCTTCGTAACTCCCAAAGCACCGTGTCCATCTCTACTATACTACATTTTTCTCCACAGTAGCATTTGGATTTGGGACGGTTTTCCTAAAGATATCAGAAAGCTCCTAACAATTATAACTTCGGAAAACATTAATCTTGTTCACCGAATGTTTCAAATTTTATTCTAAAACATATTATATAAGAATTGTCAAAATATATGTTAAAAATAAACACTTGTTAAAACTATTGTCAGTTGTCTTTTAAAATTGGGCCAAATTGTCTTCAAAGTTGGGCCAAATTGTCTTATTTTGGTCCAATTTGGGCCGAATTGTCTAGGGTCAAATTGTCTTTGGGCCGAATTGTCTAATGTCGCGCACATTAAAGAAACGGCATCCTTTTGCTCAACGTTGTCATTATTAGTTAAGTGCAACACACGTTCTGTGTAAACGCCATTTACAAGAGAACGTTAAGCATATATTGACAGACGATGCAGTTACCGTGACTGACCGCAACATCATTTTGAAATAAATTTTTGGGAAAGACAGACTAGTTGACGCCAATGACAGTATTTGCTTTGACGATAAATGTGAAGTGTTAGAAAATAAATGTGCTGACATATCCAAAAAATTTCTTAATTACTTTTGGAAAAAACTAAAGACAAATATAAAACTCAAAGCCAATAAGCCATTACGACTCTACCAAAAAGACCGCATGTGGAAAAATAATAACTATGAATCCATGAACCACGTTTTAAAACAGACAGTTGAATGGAAGACTAAAACATTGACGAAGTTTGTACAACTAACACATGAATTAGTAACCGGACAATTTAGAAGTCTGAGGAGTGCTCTAGTATGCACTGGAGAATTCCGACAGTCATAAACAATTTGAGACGAGAAAAACAGACTGGATAAAAATGACAGACCAACAACGCACAAACTTGTTCAAACGCTTCAGACGCCACATTGACATGGACACAAAATACATGATTTCGACGGATGGTTAGACAACTGTTGTTGCACCTAAAACTAGTCATAGTCGTATTCAGGATAAAATGGGATACTACGACTGCAGGTGTATTCAGGATAGAACAAGGTATTACGAACCGTGGGCATATTCAGAATAAAATGGGTTAACTCAACTGTCTTATCATCATAACCTATAAACATACATATATATATATATATATATATATATATATATATATATATATATATATATATATATATATATATATATATATATATATATAAACATACATTATGATGTTAAGAGAGTTGATATATATAAAAAATAATCGGAAAACCTTTACAACGGAAATTAAATTAAATGGTATTTATTTGATCAAAAACTATATAATTAAAAGTTATAGTAATATATAATATAATGCTGGCAAATACTTTTGATACTTTGATATTTACATTTTTTACGCTCTGTATGTATTACTATGATAGGCCATATAACAGGTCAGTCGAATCAAGTACCACCAAGTGACGTCATTACATGAATTGTGATATTTGCAAGAAAAAAGTAAATAATTCTTATAAAAATATAATAAATAATATTTTTTTGCTTTATATTATTATTCAAACAAACACAAAAATAATGTGTGAGTGGAAACCGATATATACAGAGAGAACATGTAAATGCATGTGTATTTCAGTGTTTTCAGTGTATTTCGGTTTTTCCAGGAACCGATTCTCATGTGCATCTTAAAATAACTTTTTCTGAGTAAACATTTTCTCACAAACTTCACATTTGAATGTTTTTTCTCCAGTATGTATTCTCATGTGCTTCTTTAAATCCCAATTATGAGTTAACATTTTCTCACAAATGTCACATTTAAATGTTTTTTTCTCCAGTATGTATTCTCATGTGCATCTTAAAGTCACTTTTTCTGAGTAAACATTTTCTCACAAGCTTTACATTTAAATGGTATTTCTCCAGTATGTATTCTCATGTGCTTCTTTAAATTGCCATGATGAGGAAACATTTTCTCACAGACTTCACATCTGAAAAGTTTTTCTTCTGTATGTATTCTCATGTGGATCTTTAAACGATCATTATGGATAAACATTTTTTCGCAAACCTCACATTAAAATGGTTTTTCTCCAGTATGTATTTTCATATGCTTCTTTAAATCCCAATTCTGATGAAACATTTTCTCACAAACTTCACATTTGAATGTTTTTTCCCCACTATGTATTCTCATGTGTTGTTTTAAATGACCATACTGAGCAAACATTTTCTCGCAAACTTCACATTTGAATGGTTTTTCTTCAGTATGTATTCTCATGTGCTGCTTTAAATTATCAGTATTAAACGTTTTCTCACAAAGTTCACATTTGAACGGTTTTTCTCCAGTATGTATTCTCATGTGAATCTTTGAAACACTTTTCCCAGTAAACATTTTCTCACAAACTTCACATATGAATGGTTTTTCTCCAGTATGTATTCTCATGTGCTTGATTAAATTACAATTCTGACTAAACGTTTTCTCACAAAGTTCACATTTCAAAAGTTCACATTTGAATGTTTTTTCCCCACTATGTATTCTCATGTGTTGCTTTAAATGAGCATACTGAGTAAACATTTTCTCACAAACTTCACATTTGAATGGTTTTTCACCAGTATGTATTCTCATGTGCTGCTTTAAAGTACCATTCTGAGTAAACAATCTCTCACAAACTTCACATCTGAATGGTTTTTCTCCAGTATGTATTCTTATGTGGTTGATTAAATTACAATTCTGACTAAACGTTTTCTCACAAAGTTCACATTTCAATGTTTTTTCCCCACTATGTATTATCATGTGTTGCTTTAAATGACCATACTGAGCAAACATTTTCTCACAAACTTCACATTTGAATGGTTTTTCTCCAGTATGTATTCTCATGTGCCGCTTTAAATTATCACTAGTAAACGTTTTCTCACAAAGTTCACATTTGAACGGTTTTTCTCCAGTATGTATTCTCATGTGGATCTTTAAAACACTTTTCCCAGTAAACATTTTCTCACAAACTTCACATTTGAATGTTTTTTCTGCAGTATGTATTCTCATGTGCATCTTTAAAGCACTTTTTCCAGTAAACATTTTCTCACAAACTTCACATTTGAATGTTTTTTCTGCAGTATGTATTCTCATGTGCATCTTTAAAGCACTTTTCCCAGTAAAAATTTTCTCACAAACTGCACACTTGAATGTTTTTTTCTCCATTATGTATGCTGATGTGCATCTGGACATAGACCACAATTAATTTTACTATATGTTCTCTACATATATTTCTCAGTACTGACCTTTCCACAGTGTGACAATCAATACAAATCATATGTTAATCTAAAATATTTCCAAAGATGACTTCACGGTGAAATTCTTGTCAAGGGTTGATCGGCATTTTTTTGAGCTGCTGCACTGTAAACAGAGCAGCATGTAAACAGAACACATATTTCACTTCCGGATCATCACCATGGCCTTATTACTCCATGTGCACTGTCGCCAAATTACACACTGACAACCACTCTCTCTGCTCATATTCTCAAGAATAAACAATTACCTTTAAATCCATACCAAATATGCATCAATATAACTCTTCTACCACCACCAAAATGAGAGAGGAAAAAATGTTCTAAAAATAGACTGGAACTACATTCGTGGGTACTGAACTGGAAGTATTAATTGTGGTGTGATTCCTGACAGGCCCAACTTTTTGGGGCAAATTTTAGTAAAACTTTTATATTTGAATGCCACACCTATTTGAACTTTATACATGAAGTCTTTTTGAATTTCCTTGCATACAAGTCATGTGACACCTGCTGGAAAGTGTGTAGTGCTGGTGTTATACAGGGTGCACGTGCTGATCCATGTGTTCTTGAGAAACCAAAACTAAATTTGCTATATCTTCCTTATTTATAGGACTTTTTCAATGCTGTAAAAACCTAATTGTACTACAAGATGAGGCCTGTCTGAAAATATGTTTAAAGTTTATACATTTAGATCATTTAAAATTTTAATGGAAATTTAAATAAACATTTAAATTTATAAACTAAATTTTATTGAAAAATTAAATTTTCATAAAAGTTTGAAAACAGATTTTGTCAAAGTTTAGACAGAAAAGTTGATCAATCAATGGTCTTTAAAATAAATGGTGGTTTGGGTCTGTGTAACTGGGAACAATTTTCCCAAGGGTAATGAAGTAGCATGACTCATAGTGATTTTGGCAACAAACCGCAATATGCCTGTCAAGGTGCATATAGGTGTACACACAAAAGAAGCAACAATAAGTGCTATGTTCCATATTTATTGTGTCAGGTATATAGGCAGTTATTTGAATAACTAATAGTGCACTCAGATTTAAACATCTGATGGGACCACTTCCATGTTTTATAGGAAAATTGCATTACATTTCAGTGTCGATAACTACAAAAAGCACTATAAGATAGGAAAATACAGTTTTTAGGCAGGCTTTACCTTACTGAACAATGGTGCTAATCTCTCTCATGAACATCTAAGCCATATCCTTGAGGTGCTTTATATTAGTGTTGTGATATCATGATCACTTATGGCAGTACACTGCATATGTCCTTATGAAACCTTGCTATCACCACCTGACTACTGGAGAGCTTCCAAGCTGATCCACCACTAACACTTTGTTCCAGATACCAGCCTAGACCTGAAAAGATATAAAATGTTTCACTTATATCTAGAAAACAGTAAGATGTATGCAAATGAAGTTAAAATGTGTTAGATATAGTGATTTACAAATAACATTCAGGCTGCAAGCATAGGAAATAAATATTAAACTTGACAGAGTGACACTCAGAAATGTGAAGTAATAGTCATGTATTAAAGTAATAAATTCATCCTAAAAGTATATGAAGTTTCTATAAGCATATCTGGTCATGCACAGGTGAAATAACTAATCAGGTAGACTATGCATCACAAACTTTAAGGAAATGCGGGGACGGTGAGGTTTGATCATTGGTGGAAACATTGGTACATGCCAGTATACAGGAAAGTCAAGTGACAATGTAGTAAGAAAGAATATATTACTATAAGCAATCTTATTCATGAGGGAAATAATAATTCTGGATATTGCAAGAGAATACAGCCAAATGTGGCCACACATATCAACTACAGGTACCAATACATCCTATATCATAAACTAAATGTGAAATTCTGATTCCCAAAACTTGTAAACAAGAATGGAAATTTGCATATGTGGGACATATACAATGTAATTGTTATGATCAAATGTGCAAAAATAATTCCAATGATCTGTTTGAACATTTAAAGTGTATTTTTAAGGGTGTTTGATACCAATTATTAACCTCAATGGTTCAATAGAATCAGATATCAGCTGATAATGCAATACCGCACTCTATCCAAGTACTGAATTGAAATATGTTACCATACATGGGCATATTAATGAAAAAAATAACATTTTGGGATACATTTAGTGCACACAGCCAAAAATGTGTCTTACAGATTCACTGTAGGTACAATGTCAGCCTATATGATATACTGAATGTGAACTTTGGATCCCAAACATTGTAAAATATGTGGATATTTGTTCATGTGGGATATGTAACCATGCTAAGATCAGTTGTACACAGTTAAACTCAAAATATCTGTTTGAATATATCTTATGCAATCTTTAGAGTGTCAGTTAGCAAATATTATTAGCAATTAACAATGCATAAATTAAGATAGATCATTAGAATTCACATAACATCATACAGGCCACAATGCCGCGCTTCACTAATCAATATCTTAACCAAACTGAACAATAAAATTGAATGCATTTTGTGTTCACCTTACATCATTTTGCTGTTTTCTTACATCCAAGGGTAAATATACATGTGGGAAGTATATTTTATCCCTTCAGCCTGCATTTCATTCTCAGAAAGTTTAAACTGATTTAGTAGAGAACTTGAGTAGGTTCTAGTATGAAGTTTTCATCACTGTCCTCTCACTAAACACCCTGTAACTATATTTGTTAACAATTACTAAAGGCTATATAAGCATATATGTGTTACTCAGGAAGTCACCCCATCATAAACACATAAATTATCTGATTGGACCCCTAATAAATAGTTTGAATGATCAATACAAAATAGAATCTGTCTTTCATACACTTTAAATGTATGTCTCATTTTGACTTACAAAGATATTTTCTCTGACAAAATTTGACAAATATCCATCATTGTAGCTTGTATATGG
Source organism: Unio pictorum (assembly GCA_030141615.1). Classification (NCBI taxonomy): domain Eukaryota; kingdom Metazoa; phylum Mollusca; class Bivalvia; order Unionida; family Unionidae; genus Unio; species Unio pictorum. The sequence continues at coordinate 549,968 of JARLTB010000245.1, forward strand.
TGTAGAAGTATAAACATGCTGATATCATTTGATATAATTTCCAAAAATATTATCTATGTGCATTTTTAGGGGCAAATTTTAATTTTTTAATTTTTAAAAAAAAATTATTAAAATTTTAAAAAATAAAATTAATTTTTAAATTCTAATGGCATTTTTCTATTTTAAATGTTAATATATATAACACCTACAAATTTCATGTGTTTATCATTAATATTAAAAATTTTATAGCATATTAAAGTTTCATCAATACTGCCTGTACAGGACATAGACCACAATTAATTTTACTATATGTTCTCTACATATATTTCTCAGTACTGACCTTTCCACAGTGTGACAATCAATACAAATCATATGTTAATCTAAAATATTTCCAAAGATGACTTCACGGTGAAATTCTTGTCAAGGGTTGATCGGCATTTTTTTGAGCTGCTGCACTGTAAACAGAGCAGCATGTAAACAGAACACATATTTCACTTCCGGATCATCACCATGGCCTTATTACTCCATGTGCACTGTCGCCAAATTACACACTGACAACCACTCTCTCTGCTCATATTCTCAAGAATAAACAATTACCTTTAAATCCATACCAAATATGCATCAATATAACTCTTCTACCACCACCAAAATGAGAGAGGAAAAAATGTTCTAAAAATAGACTGGAACTACATTCGTGGGTACTGAACTGGAAGTATTAATTGTGGTGTGATTCCTGACAGGCCCAACTTTTTGGGGCAAATTTTAGTAAAACTTTTATATTTGAATGCCACACCTATTTGAACTTTATACATGAAGTCTTTTTGAATTTCCTTGCATACAAGTCATGTGACACCTGCTGGAAAGTGTGTAGTGCTGGTGTTATACAGGGTGCACGTGCTGATCCATGTGTTCTTGAGAAACCAAAACTAAATTTGCTATATCTTCCTTATTTATAGGACTTTTTCAATGCTGTAAAAACCTAATTGTACTACAAGATGAGGCCTGTCTGAAAATATGTTTAAAGTTTATACATTTAGATCATTTAAAATTTTAATGGAAATTTAAATAAACATTTAAATTTATAAACTAAATTTTATTGAAAAATTAAATTTTCATAAAAGTTTGAAAACAGATTTTGTCAAAGTTTAGACAGAAAAGTTGATCAATCAATGGTCTTTAAAATAAATGGTGGTTTGGGTCTGTGTAACTGGGAACAATTTTCCCAAGGGTAATGAAGTAGCATGACTCATAGTGATTTTGGCAACAAACCGCAATATGCCTGTCAAGGTGCATATAGGTGTACACACAAAAGAAGCAACAATAAGTGCTATGTTCCATATTTATTGTGTCAGGTATATAGGCAGTTATTTGAATAACTAATAGTGCACTCAGATTTAAACATCTGATGGGACCACTTCCATGTTTTATAGGAAAATTGCATTACATTTCAGTGTCGATAACTACAAAAAGCACTATAAGATAGGAAAATACAGTTTTTAGGCAGGCTTTACCTTACTGAACAATGGTGCTAATCTCTCTCATGAACATCTAAGCCATATCCTTGAGGTGCTTTATATTAGTGTTGTGATATCATGATCACTTATGGCAGTACACTGCATATGTCCTTATGAAACCTTGCTATCACCACCTGACTACTGGAGAGCTTCCAAGCTGATCCACCACTAACACTTTGTTCCAGATACCAGCCTAGACCTGAAAAGATATAAAATGTTTCACTTATATCTAGAAAACAGTAAGATGTATGCAAATGAAGTTAAAATGTGTTAGATATAGTGATTTACAAATAACATTCAGGCTGCAAGCATAGGAAATAAATATTAAACTTGACAGAGTGACACTCAGAAATGTGAAGTAATAGTCATGTATTAAAGTAATAAATTCATCCTAAAAGTATATGAAGTTTCTATAAGCATATCTGGTCATGCACAGGTGAAATAACTAATCAGGTAGACTATGCATCACAAACTTTAAGGAAATGCGGGGACGGTGAGGTTTGATCATTGGTGGAAACATTGGTACATGCCAGTATACAGGAAAGTCAAGCGACAATGTAGTAAGAAAGAATATATTACTATAAGCAATCTTATTCATGAGGGAAATAATAATTCTGGATATTGCAAGAGAATACAGCCAAATGTGGCCACACATATCAACTACAGGTACCAATACATCCTATATCATAAACTAAATGTGAAATTCTGATTCCCAAAACTTGTAAACAAGAATGGAAATTTGCATATGTGGGACATATACAATGTAATTGTTATGATCAAATGTGCAAAAATAATTCCAATGATCTGTTTGAACATTTAAAGTGTATTTTTAAGGGTGTTTGATACCAATTATTAACCTCAATGGTTCAATAGAATCAGATATCAGCTGATAATGCAATACCGCACTCTATCCAAGTACTGAATTGAAATATGTTACCATACATGGGCATATTAATGAAAAAAATAACATTTTGGGATACATTTAGTGCACACAGCCAAAAATGTGTCTTACAGATTCACTGTAGGTACAATGTCAGCCTATATGATATACTGAATGTGAACTTTGGATCCCAAACATTGTAAAATATGTGGATATTTGTTCATGTGGGATATGTAACCATGCTAAGATCAGTTGTACACAGTTAAACTCAAAATATCTGTTTGAATATATCTTATGCAATCTTTAGAGTGTCAGTTAGCAAATATTATTAGCAATTAACAATGCATAAATTAAGATAGATCATTAGAATTCACATAACATCATACAGGCCACAATGCCGCGCTTCACTAATCAATATCTTAACCAAACTGAACAATAAAATTGAATGCATTTTGTGTTCACCTTACATCATTTTGCTGTTTTCTTACATCCAAGGGTAAATATACATGTGGGAAGTATATTTTATCCCTTCAGCCTGCATTTCATTCTCAGAAAGTTTAAACTGATTTAGTAGAGAACTTGAGTAGGTTCTAGTATGAAGTTTTCATCACTGTCCTCTCACTAAACACCCTGTAACTATATTTGTTAACAATTACTAAAGGCTATATAAGCATATATGTGTTACTCAGGAAGTCACCCCATCATAAACACATAAATTATCTGATTGGACCCCTAATAAATAGTTTGAATGATCAATACAAAATAGAATCTGTCTTTCATACACTTTAAATGTATGTCTCATTTTGACTTACAAAGATATTTTCTCTGACAAAATTTGACAAATATCCATCATTGTAGCTTGTATATGGTGTAGAAGTATAAACATGCTGATATCATTTGATATAATTTCCAAAAATATTATCTATGTGCATTTTTAGGGGCAAATTTTAATTTTTTAATTTTTAAAAAAAAATTATTAAAATTTTAAAAAATAAAATTAATTTTTAAATTCTAATGGCATTTTTCTATTTTAAATGTTAATATATATAACACCTACAAATTTCATGTGTTTATCATTAATATTAAAAATTTTATAGCATATTAAAGTTTCATCAATACTGCCTGTACAGGACATAGACCACAATTAATTTTACTATATGTTCTCTACATATATTTCTCAGTACTGACCTTTCCACAGTGTGACAATCAATACAAATCATATGTTAATCTAAAATATTTCCAAAGATGACTTCACGGTGAAATTCTTGTCAAGGGTTGATCGGCATTTTTTTGAGCTGCTGCACTGTAAACAGAGCAGCATGTAAACAGAACACATATTTCACTTCCGGATCATCACCATGGCCTTATTACTCCATGTGCACTGTCGCCAAATTACACACTGACAACCACTCTCTCTGCTCATATTCTCAAGAATAAACAATTACCTTTAAATCCATACCAAATATGCATCAATATAACTCTTCTACCACCACCAAAATGAGAGAGGAAAAAATGTTCTAAAAATAGACTGGAACTACATTCGTGGGTACTGAACTGGAAGTATTAATTGTGGTGTGATTCCTGACAGGCCCAACTTTTTGGGGCAAATTTTAGTAAAACTTTTATATTTGAATGCCACACCTATTTGAACTTTATACATGAAGTCTTTTTGAATTTCCTTGCATACAAGTCATGTGACACCTGCTGGAAAGTGTGTAGTGCTGGTGTTATACAGGGTGCACGTGCTGATCCATGTGTTCTTGAGAAACCAAAACTAAATTTGCTATATCTTCCTTATTTATAGGACTTTTTCAATGCTGTAAAAACCTAATTGTACTACAAGATGAGGCCTGTCTGAAAATATGTTTAAAGTTTATACATTTAGATCATTTAAAATTTTAATGGAAATTTAAATAAACATTTAAATTTATAAACTAAATTTTATTGAAAAATTAAATTTTCATAAAAGTTTGAAAACAGATTTTGTCAAAGTTTAGACAGAAAAGTTGATCAATCAATGGTCTTTAAAATAAATGGTGGTTTGGGTCTGTGTAACTGGGAACAATTTTCCCAAGGGTAATGAAGTAGCATGACTCATAGTGATTTTGGCAACAAACCGCAATATGCCTGTCAAGGTGCATATAGGTGTACACACAAAAGAAGCAACAATAAGTGCTATGTTCCATATTTATTGTGTCAGGTATATAGGCAGTTATTTGAATAACTAATAGTGCACTCAGATTTAAACATCTGATGGGACCACTTCCATGTTTTATAGGAAAATTGCATTACATTTCAGTGTCGATAACTACAAAAAGCACTATAAGATAGGAAAATACAGTTTTTAGGCAGGCTTTACCTTACTGAACAATGGTGCTAATCTCTCTCATGAAGATCTAAGCCGTATCCTTGAGGTGCTTTATATTAGTGTTGTGATATCATGATCACTTATGGCAGTACACTGCATATGTCCTTATGAAACCTTGCTATCACCACCTGACTACTGGAGAGCTTCCAAGCTGATCCACCACTAACACTTTGTTCCAGATACCAGCCTAGACCTGAAAAGATATAAAATGTTTCACTTATATCTAGAAAACAGTAAGATGTATGCAAATGAAGTTAAAATGTGTTAGATATAGTGATTTACAAATAACATTCAGGCTGCAAGCATAGGAAATAAATATTAAACTTGACAGAGTGACACTCAGAAATGTGAAGTAATAGTCATGTATTAAAGTAATAAATTCATCCTAAAAGTATATGAAGTTTCTATAAGCATATCTGGTCATGCACAGGTGAAATAACTAATCAGGTAGACTATGCATCACAAACTTTAAGGAAATGCGGGGACGGTGAGGTTTGATCATTGGTGGAAACATTGGTACATGCCAGTATACAGGAAAGTCAAGCGACAATGTAGTAAGAAAGAATATATTACTATAAGCAATCTTATTCATGAGGGAAATAATAATTCTGGATATTGCAAGAGAATACAGCCAAATGTGGCCACACATATCAACTACAGGTACCAATACATCCTATATCATAAACTAAATGTGAAATTCTGATTCCCAAAACTTGTAAACAAGAATGGAAATTTGCATATGTGGGACATATACAATGTAATTGTTATGATCAAATGTGCAAAAATAATTCCAATGATCTGTTTGAACATTTAAAGTGTATTTTTAAGGGTGTTTGATACCAATTATTAACCTCAATGGTTCAATAGAATCAGATATCAGCTGATAATGCAATACCGCACTCTATCCAAGTACTGAATTGAAATATGTTACCATACATGGGCATATTAATGAAAAAAATAACATTTTGGGATACATTTAGTGCACACAGCCAAAAATGTGTCTTACAGATTCACTGTAGGTACAATGTCAGCCTATATGATATACTGAATGTGAACTTTGGATCCCAAACATTGTAAAATATGTGGATATTTGTTCATGTGGGATATGTAACCATGCTAAGATCAGTTGTACACAGTTAAACTCAAAATATCTGTTTGAATATATCTTATGCAATCTTTAGAGTGTCAGTTAGCAAATATTATTAGCAATTAACAATGCATAAATTAAGATAGATCATTAGAATTCACATAACATCATACAGGCCACAATGCCGCGCTTCACTAATCAATATCTTAACCAAACTGAACAATAAAATTGAATGCATTTTGTGTTCACCTTACATCATTTTGCTGTTTTCTTACATCCAAGGGTAAATATACATGTGGGAAGTATATTTTATCCCTTCAGCCTGCATTTCATTCTCAGAAAGTTTAAACTGATTTAGTAGAGAACTTGAGTAGGTTCTAGTATGAAGTTTTCATCACTGTCCTCTCACTAAACACCCTGTAACTATATTTGTTAACAATTACTAAAGGCTATATAAGCATATATGTGTTACTCAGGAAGTCACCCCATCATAAACACATAAATTATCTGATTGGACCCCTAATAAATAGTTTGAATGATCAATACAAAATAGAATCTGTCTTTCATACACTTTAAATGTATGTCTCATTTTGACTTACAAAGATATTTTCTCTGACAAAATTTGACAAATATCCATCATTGTAGCTTGTATATGGTGTAGAAGTATAAACATGCTGATATCATTTGATATAATTTCCAAAAATATTATCTATGTGCATTTTTAGGGGCAAATTTTAATTTTTTAATTTTTAAAAAAAAATTATTAAAATTTTAAAAAATAAAATTAATTTTTAAATTCTAATGGCATTTTTCTATTTTAAATGTTAATATATATAACACCTACAAATTTCATGTGTTTATCATTAATATTAAAAATTTTATAGCATATTAAAGTTTCATCAATACTGCCTGTACAGGACATAGACCACAATTAATTTTACTATATGTTCTCTACATATATTTCTCAGTACTGACCTTTCCACAGTGTGACAATCAATACAAATCATATGTTAATCTAAAATATTTCCAAAGATGACTTCACGGTGAAATTCTTGTCAAGGGTTGATCGGCATTTTTTTGAGCTGCTGCACTGTAAACAGAGCAGCATGTAAACAGAACACATATTTCACTTCCGGATCATCACCATGGCCTTATTACTCCATGTGCACTGTCGCCAAATTACACACTGACAACCACTCTCTCTGCTCATATTCTCAAGAATAAACAATTACCTTTAAATCCATACCAAATATGCATCAATATAACTCTTCTACCACCACCAAAATGAGAGAGGAAAAAATGTTCTAAAAATAGACTGGAACTACATTCGTGGGTACTGAACTGGAAGTATTAATTGTGGTGTGATTCCTGACAGGCCCAACTTTTTGGGGCAAATTTTAGTAAAACTTTTATATTTGAATGCCACACCTATTTGAACTTTATACATGAAGTCTTTTTGAATTTCCTTGCATACAAGTCATGTGACACCTGCTGGAAAGTGTGTAGTGCTGGTGTTATACAGGGTGCACGTGCTGATCCATGTGTTCTTGAGAAACCAAAACTAAATTTGCTATATCTTCCTTATTTATAGGACTTTTTCAATGCTGTAAAAACCTAATTGTACTACAAGATGAGGCCTGTCTGAAAATATGTTTAAAGTTTATACATTTAGATCATTTAAAATTTTAATGGAAATTTAAATAAACATTTAAATTTATAAACTAAATTTTATTGAAAAATTAAATTTTCATAAAAGTTTGAAAACAGATTTTGTCAAAGTTTAGACAGAAAAGTTGATCAATCAATGGTCTTTAAAATAAATGGTGGTTTGGGTCTGTGTAACTGGGAACAATTTTCCCAAGGGTAATGAAGTAGCATGACTCATAGTGATTTTGGCAACAAACCGCAATATGCCTGTCAAGGTGCATATAGGTGTACACACAAAAGAAGCAACAATAAGTGCTATGTTCCATATTTATTGTGTCAGGTATATAGGCAGTTATTTGAATAACTAATAGTGCACTCAGATTTAAACATCTGATGGGACCATGTTTTATAGGAAAATTGCATTACATTTCAGTGTCGATAACTACAAAAAGCACTATAAGATAGGAAAATACAGTTTTTAGGCAGGCTTTACCTTACTGAACAATGGTGCTAATCTCTCTCATGAAGATCTAAGCCATATCCTTGAGGTGCTTTATATTAGTGTTGTGATATCATGATCACTTATGGCAGTACACTGCATATGTCCTTATGAAACCTTGCTATCACCACCTGACTACTGGAGAGCTTCCAAGCTGATCCACCACTAACACTTTGTTCCAGATACCAGCCTAGACCTGAAAAGATATAAAATGTTTCACTTATATCTAGAAAACAGTAAGATGTATGCAAATGAAGTTAAAATGTGTTAGATATAGTGATTTACAAATAACATTCAGGCTGCAAGCATAGGAAATAAATATTAAACTTGACAGAGTGACACTCAGAAATGTGAAGTAATAGTCATGTATTAAAGTAATAAATTCATCCTAAAAGTATATGAAGTTTCTATAAGCATATCTGGTCATGCACAGGTGAAATAACTAATCAGGTAGACTATGCATCACAAACTTTAAGGAAATGCGGGGACGGTGAGGTTTGATCATTGGTGGAAACATTGGTACATGCCAGTATACAGGAAAGTCAAGCGACAATGTAGTAAGAAAGAATATATTACTATAAGCAATCTTATTCATGAGGGAAATAATAATTCTGGATATTGCAAGAGAATACAGCCAAATGTGGCCACACATATCAACTACAGGTACCAATACATCCTATATCATAAACTAAATGTGAAATTCTGATTCCCAAAACTTGTAAACAAGAATGGAAATTTGCATATGTGGGACATATACAATGTAATTGTTATGATCAAATGTGCAAAAATAATTCCAATGATCTGTTTGAACATTTAAAGTGTATTTTTAAGGGTGTTTGATACCAATTATTAACCTCAATGGTTCAATAGAATCAGATATCAGCTGATAATGCAATACCGCACTCTATCCAAGTACTGAATTGAAATATGTTACCATACATGGGCATATTAATGAAAAAAATAACATTTTGGGATACATTTAGTGCACACAGCCAAAAATGTGTCTTACAGATTCACTGTAGGTACAATGTCAGCCTATATGATATACTGAATGTGAACTTTGGATCCCAAACATTGTAAAATATGTGGATATTTGTTCATGTGGGATATGTAACCATGCTAAGATCAGTTGTACACAGTTAAACTCAAAATATCTGTTTGAATATATCTTATGCAATCTTTAGAGTGTCAGTTAGCAAATATTATTAGCAATTAACAATGCATAAATTAAGATAGATCATTAGAATTCACATAACATCATACAGGCCACAATGCCGCGCTTCACTAATCAATATCTTAACCAAACTGAACAATAAAATTGAATGCATTTTGTGTTCACCTTACATCATTTTGCTGTTTTCTTACATCCAAGGGTAAATATACATGTGGGAAGTATATTTTATCCCTTCAGCCTGCATTTCATTCTCAGAAAGTTTAAACTGATTTAGTAGAGAACTTGAGTAGGTTCTAGTATGAAGTTTTCATCACTGTCCTCTCACTAAACACCCTGTAACTATATTTGTTAACAATTACTAAAGGCTATATAAGCATATATGTGTTACTCAGGAAGTCACCCCATCATAAACACATAAATTATCTGATTGGACCCCTAATAAATAGTTTGAATGATCAATACAAAATAGAATCTGTCTTTCATACACTTTAAATGTATGTCTCATTTTGACTTACAAAGATATTTTCTCTGACAAAATTTGACAAATATCCATCATTGTAGCTTGTATATGGTGTAGAAGTATAAACATGCTGATATCATTTGATATAATTTCCAAAAATATTATCTATGTGCATTTTTAGGGGCAAATTTTAATTTTTTAATTTTTAAAAAAAAATTATTAAAATTTTAAAAAATAAAATTAATTTTTAAATTCTAATGGCATTTTTCTATTTTAAATGTTAATATATATAACACCTACAAATTTCATGTGTTTATCATTAATATTAAAAATTTTATAGCATATTAAAGTTTCATCAATACTGCCTGTACAGGACATAGACCACAATTAATTTTACTATATGTTCTCTACATATATTTCTCAGTACTGACCTTTCCACAGTGTGACAATCAATACAAATCATATGTTAATCTAAAATATTTCCAAAGATGACTTCACGGTGAAATTCTTGTCAAGGGTTGATCGGCATTTTTTTGAGCTGCTGCACTGTAAACAGAGCAGCATGTAAACAGAACACATATTTCACTTCCGGATCATCACCATGGCCTTATTACTCCATGTGCACTGTCGCCAAATTACACACTGACAACCACTCTCTCTGCTCATATTCTCAAGAATAAACAATTACCTTTAAATCCATACCAAATATGCATCAATATAACTCTTCTACCACCACCAAAATGAGAGAGGAAAAAATGTTCTAAAAATAGACTGGAACTACATTCGTGGGTACTGAACTGGAAGTATTAATTGTGGTGTGATTCCTGACAGGCCCAACTTTTTGGGGCAAATTTTAGTAAAACTTTTATATTTGAATGCCACACCTATTTGAACTTTATACATGAAGTCTTTTTGAATTTCCTTGCATACAAGTCATGTGACACCTGCTGGAAAGTGTGTAGTGCTGGTGTTATACAGGGTGCACGTGCTGATCCATGTGTTCTTGAGAAACCAAAACTAAATTTGCTATATCTTCCTTATTTATAGGACTTTTTCAATGCTGTAAAAACCTAATTGTACTACAAGATGAGGCCTGTCTGAAAATATGTTTAAAGTTTATACATTTAGATCATTTAAAATTTTAATGGAAATTTAAATAAACATTTAAATTTATAAACTAAATTTTATTGAAAAATTAAATTTTCATAAAAGTTTGAAAACAGATTTTGTCAAAGTTTAGACAGAAAAGTTGATCAATCAATGGTCTTTAAAATAAATGGTGGTTTGGGTCTGTGTAACTGGGAACAATTTTCCCAAGGGTAATGAAGTAGCATGACTCATAGTGATTTTGGCAACAAACCGCAATATGCCTGTCAAGGTGCATATAGGTGTACACACAAAAGAAGCAACAATAAGTGCTATGTTCCATATTTATTGTGTCAGGTATATAGGCAGTTATTTGAATAACTAATAGTGCACTCAGATTTAAACATCTGATGGGACCACTTCCATGTTTTATAGGAAAATTGCATTACATTTCAGTGTCGATAACTACAAAAAGCACTATAAGATAGGAAAATACAGTTTTTAGGCAGGCTTTACCTTACTGAACAATGGTGCTAATCTCTCTCATGAAGATCTAAGCCATATCCTTGAGGTGCTTTATATTAGTGTTGTGATATCATGATCACTTATGGCAGTACACTGCATATGTCCTTATGAAACCTTGCTATCACCACCTGACTACTGGAGAGCTTCCAAGCTGATCCACCACTAACACTTTGTTCCAGATACCAGCCTAGACCTGAAAAGATATAAAATGTTTCACTTATATCTAGAAAACAGTAAGATGTATGCAAATGAAGTTAAAATGTGTTAGATATAGTGATTTACAAATAACATTCAGGCTGCAAGCATAGGAAATAAATATTAAACTTGACAGAGTGACACTCAGAAATGTGAAGTAATAGTCATGTATTAAAGTAATAAATTCATCCTAAAAGTATATGAAGTTTCTATAAGCATATCTGGTCATGCACAGGTGAAATAACTAATCAGGTAGACTATGCATCACAAACTTTAAGGAAATGCGGGGACGGTGAGGTTTGATCATTGGTGGAAACATTGGTACATGCCAGTATACAGGAAAGTCAAGCGACAATGTAGTAAGAAAGAATATATTACTATAAGCAATCTTATTCATGAGGGAAATAATAATTCTGGATATTGCAAGAGAATACAGCCAAATGTGGCCACACATATCAACTACAGGTACCAATACATCCTATATCATAAACTAAATGTGAAATTCTGATTCCCAAAACTTGTAAACAAGAATGGAAATTTGCATATGTGGGACATATACAATGTAATTGTTATGATCAAATGTGCAAAAATAATTCCAATGATCTGTTTGAACATTTAAAGTGTATTTTTAAGGGTGTTTGATACCAATTATTAACCTCAATGGTTCAATAGAATCAGATATCAGCTGATAATGCAATACCGCACTCTATCCAAGTACTGAATTGAAATATGTTACCATACATGGGCATATTAATGAAAAAAATAACATTTTGGGATACATTTAGTGCACACAGCCAAAAATGTGTCTTACAGATTCACTGTAGGTACAATGTCAGCCTATATGATATACTGAATGTGAACTTTGGATCCCAAACATTGTAAAATATGTGGATATTTGTTCATGTGGGATATGTAACCATGCTAAGATCAGTTGTACACAGTTAAACTCAAAATATCTGTTTGAATATATCTTATGCAATCTTTAGAGTGTCAGTTAGCAAATATTATTAGCAATTAACAATGCATAAATTAAGATAGATCATTAGAATTCACATAACATCATACAGGCCACAATGCCGCGCTTCACTAATCAATATCTTAACCAAACTGAACAATAAAATTGAATGCATTTTGTGTTCACCTTACATCATTTTGCTGTTTTCTTACATCCAAGGGTAAATATACATGTGGGAAGTATATTTTATCCCTTCAGCCTGCATTTCATTCTCAGAAAGTTTAAACTGATTTAGTAGAGAACTTGAGTAGGTTCTAGTATGAAGTTTTCATCACTGTCCTCTCACTAAACACCCTGTAACTATATTTGTTAACAATTACTAAAGGCTATATAAGCATATATGTGTTACTCAGGAAGTCACCCCATCATAAACACATAAATTATCTGATTGGACCCCTAATAAATAGTTTGAATGATCAATACAAAATAGAATCTGTCTTTCATACACTTTAAATGTATGTCTCATTTTGACTTACAAAGATATTTTCTCTGACAAAATTTGACAAATATCCATCATTGTAGCTTGTATATGGTGTAGAAGTATAAACATGCTGATATCATTTGATATAATTTCCAAAAATATTATCTATGTGCATTTTTAGGGGCAAATTTTAATTTTTTAATTTTTAAAAAAAAATTATTAAAATTTTAAAAAATAAAATTAATTTTTAAATTCTAATGGCATTTTTCTATTTTAAATGTTAATATATATAACACCTACAAATTTCATGTGTTTATCATTAATATTAAAAATTTTATAGCATATTAAAGTTTCATCAATACTGCCTGTACAGGACATAGACCACAATTAATTTTACTATATGTTCTCTACATATATTTCTCAGTACTGACCTTTCCACAGTGTGACAATCAATACAAATCATATGTTAATCTAAAATATTTCCAAAGATGACTTCACGGTGAAATTCTTGTCAAGGGTTGATCGGCATTTTTTTGAGCTGCTGCACTGTAAACAGAGCAGCATGTAAACAGAACACATATTTCACTTCCGGATCATCACCATGGCCTTATTACTCCATGTGCACTGTCGCCAAATTACACACTGACAACCACTCTCTCTGCTCATATTCTCAAGAATAAACAATTACCTTTAAATCCATACCAAATATGCATCAATATAACTCTTCTACCACCACCAAAATGAGAGAGGAAAAAATGTTCTAAAAATAGACTGGAACTACATTCGTGGGTACTGAACTGGAAGTATTAATTGTGGTGTGATTCCTGACAGGCCCAACTTTTTGGGGCAAATTTTAGTAAAACTTTTATATTTGAATGCCACACCTATTTGAACTTTATACATGAAGTCTTTTTGAATTTCCTTGCATACAAGTCATGTGACACCTGCTGGAAAGTGTGTAGTGCTGGTGTTATACAGGGTGCACGTGCTGATCCATGTGTTCTTGAGAAACCAAAACTAAATTTGCTATATCTTCCTTATTTATAGGACTTTTTCAATGCTGTAAAAACCTAATTGTACTACAAGATGAGGCCTGTCTGAAAATATGTTTAAAGTTTATACATTTAGATCATTTAAAATTTTAATGGAAATTTAAATAAACATTTAAATTTATAAACTAAATTTTATTGAAAAATTAAATTTTCATAAAAGTTTGAAAACAGATTTTGTCAAAGTTTAGACAGAAAAGTTGATCAATCAATGGTCTTTAAAATAAATGGTGGTTTGGGTCTGTGTAACTGGGAACAATTTTCCCAAGGGTAATGAAGTAGCATGACTCATAGTGATTTTGGCAACAAACCGCAATATGCCTGTCAAGGTGCATATAGGTGTACACACAAAAGAAGCAACAATAAGTGCTATGTTCCATATTTATTGTGTCAGGTATATAGGCAGTTATTTGAATAACTAATAGTGCACTCAGATTTAAACATCTGATGGGACCACTTCCATGTTTTATAGGAAAATTGCATTACATTTCAGTGTCGATAACTACAAAAAGCACTATAAGATAGGAAAATACAGTTTTTAGGCAGGCTTTACCTTACTGAACAATGGTGCTAATCTCTCTCATGAAGATCTAAGCCGTATCCTTGAGGTGCTTTATATTAGTGTTGTGATATCATGATCACTTATGGCAGTACACTGCATATGTCCTTATGAAACCTTGCTATCACCACCTGACTACTGGAGAGCTTCCAAGCTGATCCACCACTAACACTTTGTTCCAGATACCAGCCTAGACCTGAAAAGATATAAAATGTTTCACTTATATCTAGAAAACAGTAAGATGTATGCAAATGAAGTTAAAATGTGTTAGATATAGTGATTTACAAATAACATTCAGGCTGCAAGCATAGGAAATAAATATTAAACTTGACAGAGTGACACTCAGAAATGTGAAGTAATAGTCATGTATTAAAGTAATAAATTCATCCTAAAAGTATATGAAGTTTCTATAAGCATATCTGGTCATGCACAGGTGAAATAACTAATCAGGTAGACTATGCATCACAAACTTTAAGGAAATGCGGGGACGGTGAGGTTTGATCATTGGTGGAAACATTGGTACATGCCAGTATACAGGAAAGTCAAGCGACAATGTAGTAAGAAAGAATATATTACTATAAGCAATCTTATTCATGAGGGAAATAATAATTCTGGATATTGCAAGAGAATACAGCCAAATGTGGCCACACATATCAACTACAGGTACCAATACATCCTATATCATAAACTAAATGTGAAATTCTGATTCCCAAAACTTGTAAACAAGAATGGAAATTTGCATATGTGGGACATATACAATGTAATTGTTATGATCAAATGTGCAAAAATAATTCCAATGATCTGTTTGAACATTTAAAGTGTATTTTTAAGGGTGTTTGATACCAATTATTAACCTCAATGGTTCAATAGAATCAGATATCAGCTGATAATGCAATACCGCACTCTATCCAAGTACTGAATTGAAATATGTTACCATACATGGACATATTAATGAAAAAAATAACATTTTGGGATACATTTAGTGCACACAGCCAAAAATGTGTCTTACAGATTCACTGTAGGTACAATGTCAGCCTATATGATATACTGAATGTGAACTTTGGATCCCAAACATTGTAAAATATGTGGATATTTGTTCATGTGGGATATGTAACCATGCTAAGATCAGTTGTACACAGTTAAACTCAAAATATCTGTTTGAATATATCTTATGCAATCTTTAGAGTGTCAGTTAGCAAATATTATTAGCAATTAACAATGCATAAATTAAGATAGATCATTAGAATTCACATAACATCATACAGGCCACAATGCCGCGCTTCACTAATCAATATCTTAACCAAACTGAACAATAAAATTGAATGCATTTTGTGTTCACCTTACATCATTTTGCTGTTTTCTTACATCCAAGGGTAAATATACATGTGGGAAGTATATTTTATCCCTTCAGCCTGCATTTCATTCTCAGAAAGTTTAAACTGATTTAGTAGAGAACTTGAGTAGGTTCTAGTATGAAGTTTTCATCACTGTCCTCTCACTAAACACCCTGTAACTATATTTGTTAACAATTACTAAAGGCTATATAAGCATATATGTGTTACTCAGGAAGTCACCCCATCATAAACACATAAATTATCTGATTGGACCCCTAATAAATAGTTTGAATGATCAATACAAAATAGAATCTGTCTTTCATACACTTTAAATGTATGTCTCATTTTGACTTACAAAGATATTTTCTCTGACAAAATTTGACAAATATCCATCATTGTAGCTTGTATATGGTGTAGAAGTATAAACATGCTGATATCATTTGATATAATTTCCAAAAATATTATCTATGTGCATTTTTAGGGGCAAATTTTAATTTTTTAATTTTTAAAAAAAAATTATTAAAATTTTAAAAAATAAAATTAATTTTTAAATTCTAATGGCATTTTTCTATTTTAAATGTTAATATATATAACACCTACAAATTTCATGTGTTTATCATTAATATTAAAAATTTTATAGCATATTAAAGTTTCATCAATACTGCCTGTACAGGACATAGACCACAATTAATTTTACTATATGTTCTCTACATATATTTCTCAGTACTGACCTTTCCACAGTGTGACAATCAATACAAATCATATGTTAATCTAAAATATTTCCAAAGATGACTTCACGGTGAAATTCTTGTCAAGGGTTGATCGGCATTTTTTTGAGCTGCTGCACTGTAAACAGAGCAGCATGTAAACAGAACACATATTTCACTTCCGGATCATCACCATGGCCTTATTACTCCATGTGCACTGTCGCCAAATTACACACTGACAACCACTCTCTCTGCTCATATTCTCAAGAATAAACAATTACCTTTAAATCCATACCAAATATGCATCAATATAACTCTTCTACCACCACCAAAATGAGAGAGGAAAAAATGTTCTAAAAATAGACTGGAACTACATTCGTGGGTACTGAACTGGAAGTATTAATTGTGGTGTGATTCCTGACAGGCCCAACTTTTTGGGGCAAATTTTAGTAAAACTTTTATATTTGAATGCCACACCTATTTGAACTTTATACATGAAGTCTTTTTGAATTTCCTTGCATACAAGTCATGTGACACCTGCTGGAAAGTGTGTAGTGCTGGTGTTATACAGGGTGCACGTGCTGATCCATGTGTTCTTGAGAAACCAAAACTAAATTTGCTATATCTTCCTTATTTATAGGACTTTTTCAATGCTGTAAAAACCTAATTGTACTACAAGATGAGGCCTGTCTGAAAATATGTTTAAAGTTTATACATTTAGATCATTTAAAATTTTAATGGAAATTTAAATAAACATTTAAATTTATAAACTAAATTTTATTGAAAAATTAAATTTTCATAAAAGTTTGAAAACAGATTTTGTCAAAGTTTAGACAGAAAAGTTGATCAATCAATGGTCTTTAAAATAAATGGTGGTTTGGGTCTGTGTAACTGGGAACAATTTTCCCAAGGGTAATGAAGTAGCATGACTCATAGTGATTTTGGCAACAAACCGCAATATGCCTGTCAAGGTGCATATAGGTGTACACACAAAAGAAGCAACAATAAGTGCTATGTTCCATATTTATTGTGTCAGGTATATAGGCAGTTATTTGAATAACTAATAGTGCACTCAGATTTAAACATCTGATGGGACCACTTCCATGTTTTATAGGAAAATTGCATTACATTTCAGTGTCGATAACTACAAAAAGCACTATAAGATAGGAAAATACAGTTTTTAGGCAGGCTTTACCTTACTGAACAATGGTGCTAATCTCTCTCATGAAGATCTAAGCCATATCCTTGAGGTGCTTTATATTAGTGTTGTGATATCATGATCACTTATGGCAGTACACTGCATATGTCCTTATGAAACCTTGCTATCACCACCTGACTACTGGAGAGCTTCCAAGCTGATCCACCACTAACACTTTGTTCCAGATACCAGCCTAGACCTGAAAAGATATAAAATGTTTCACTTATATCTAGAAAACAGTAAGATGTATGCAAATGAAGTTAAAATGTGTTAGATATAGTGATTTACAAATAACATTCAGGCTGCAAGCATAGGAAATAAATATTAAACTTGACAGAGTGACACTCAGAAATGTGAAGTAATAGTCATGTATTAAAGTAATAAATTCATCCTAAAAGTATATGAAGTTTCTATAAGCATATCTGGTCATGCACAGGTGAAATAACTAATCAGGTAGACTATGCATCACAAACTTTAAGGAAATGCGGGGACGGTGAGGTTTGATCATTGGTGGAAACATTGGTACATGCCAGTATACAGGAAAGTCAAGCGACAATGTAGTAAGAAAGAATATATTACTATAAGCAATCTTATTCATGAGGGAAATAATAATTCTGGATATTGCAAGAGAATACAGCCAAATGTGGCCACACATATCAACTACAGGTACCAATACATCCTATATCATAAACTAAATGTGAAATTCTGATTCCCAAAACTTGTAAACAAGAATGGAAATTTGCATATGTGGGACATATACAATGTAATTGTTATGATCAAATGTGCAAAAATAATTCCAATGATCTGTTTGAACATTTAAAGTGTATTTTTAAGGGTGTTTGATACCAATTATTAACCTCAATGGTTCAATAGAATCAGATATCAGCTGATAATGCAATACCGCACTCTATCCAAGTACTGAATTGAAATATGTTACCATACATGGACATATTAATGAAAAAAATAACATTTTGGGATACATTTAGTGCACACAGCCAAAAATGTGTCTTACAGATTCACTGTAGGTACAATGTCAGCCTATATGATATACTGAATGTGAACTTTGGATCCCAAACATTGTAAAATATGTGGATATTTGTTCATGTGGGATATGTAACCATGCTAAGATCAGTTGTACACAGTTAAACTCAAAATATCTGTTTGAATATATCTTATGCAATCTTTAGAGTGTCAGTTAGCAAATATTATTAGCAATTAACAATGCATAAATTAAGATAGATCATTAGAATTCACATAACATCATACAGGCCACAATGCCGCGCTTCACTAATCAATATCTTAACCAAACTGAACAATAAAATTGAATGCATTTTGTGTTCACCTTACATCATTTTGCTGTTTTCTTACATCCAAGGGTAAATATACATGTGGGAAGTATATTTTATCCCTTCAGCCTGCATTTCATTCTCAGAAAGTTTAAACTGATTTAGTAGAGAACTTGAGTAGGTTCTAGTATGAAGTTTTCATCACTGTCCTCTCACTAAACACCCTGTAACTATATTTGTTAACAATTACTAAAGGCTATATAAGCATATATGTGTTACTCAGGAAGTCACCCCATCATAAACACATAAATTATCTGATTGGACCCCTAATAAATAGTTTGAATGATCAATACAAAATAGAATCTGTCTTTCATACACTTTAAATGTATGTCTCATTTTGACTTACAAAGATATTTTCTCTGACAAAATTTGACAAATATCCATCATTGTAGCTTGTATATGGTGTAGAAGTATAAACATGCTGATATCATTTGATATAATTTCCAAAAATATTATCTATGTGCATTTTTAGGGGCAAATTTTAATTTTTTAATTTTTAAAAAAAAATTATTAAAATTTTAAAAAATAAAATTAATTTTTAAATTCTAATGGCATTTTTCTATTTTAAATGTTAATATATATAACACCTACAAATTTCATGTGTTTATCATTAATATTAAAAATTTTATAGCATATTAAAGTTTCATCAATACTGCCTGTACAGGACATAGACCACAATTAATTTTACTATATGTTCTCTACATATATTTCTCAGTACTGACCTTTCCACAGTGTGACAATCAATACAAATCATATGTTAATCTAAAATATTTCCAAAGATGACTTCACGGTGAAATTCTTGTCAAGGGTTGATCGGCATTTTTTTGAGCTGCTGCACTGTAAACAGAGCAGCATGTAAACAGAACACATATTTCACTTCCGGATCATCACCATGGCCTTATTACTCCATGTGCACTGTCGCCAAATTACACACTGACAACCACTCTCTCTGCTCATATTCTCAAGAATAAACAATTACCTTTAAATCCATACCAAATATGCATCAATATAACTCTTCTACCACCACCAAAATGAGAGAGGAAAAAATGTTCTAAAAATAGACTGGAACTACATTCGTGGGTACTGAACTGGAAGTATTAATTGTGGTGTGATTCCTGACAGGCCCAACTTTTTGGGGCAAATTTTAGTAAAACTTTTATATTTGAATGCCACACCTATTTGAACTTTATACATGAAGTCTTTTTGAATTTCCTTGCATACAAGTCATGTGACACCTGCTGGAAAGTGTGTAGTGCTGGTGTTATACAGGGTGCACGTGCTGATCCATGTGTTCTTGAGAAACCAAAACTAAATTTGCTATATCTTCCTTATTTATAGGACTTTTTCAATGCTGTAAAAACCTAATTGTACTACAAGATGAGGCCTGTCTGAAAATATGTTTAAAGTTTATACATTTAGATCATTTAAAATTTTAATGGAAATTTAAATAAACATTTAAATTTATAAACTAAATTTTATTGAAAAATTAAATTTTCATAAAAGTTTGAAAACAGATTTTGTCAAAGTTTAGACAGAAAAGTTGATCAATCAATGGTCTTTAAAATAAATGGTGGTTTGGGTCTGTGTAACTGGGAACAATTTTCCCAAGGGTAATGAAGTAGCATGACTCATAGTGATTTTGGCAACAAACCGCAATATGCCTGTCAAGGTGCATATAGGTGTACACACAAAAGAAGCAACAATAAGTGCTATGTTCCATATTTATTGTGTCAGGTATATAGGCAGTTATTTGAATAACTAATAGTGCACTCAGATTTAAACATCTGATGGGACCACTTCCATGTTTTATAGGAAAATTGCATTACATTTCAGTGTCGATAACTACAAAAAGCACTATAAGATAGGAAAATACAGTTTTTAGGCAGGCTTTACCTTACTGAACAATGGTGCTAATCTCTCTCATGAAGATCTAAGCCATATCCTTGAGGTGCTTTATATTAGTGTTGTGATATCATGATCACTTATGGCAGTACACTGCATATGTCCTTATGAAACCTTGCTATCACCACCTGACTACTGGAGAGCTTCCAAGCTGATCCACCACTAACACTTTGTTCCAGATACCAGCCTAGACCTGAAAAGATATAAAATGTTTCACTTATATCTAGAAAACAGTAAGATGTATGCAAATGAAGTTAAAATGTGTTAGATATAGTGATTTACAAATAACATTCAGGCTGCAAGCATAGGAAATAAATATTAAACTTGACAGAGTGACACTCAGAAATGTGAAGTAATAGTCATGTATTAAAGTAATAAATTCATCCTAAAAGTATATGAAGTTTCTATAAGCATATCTGGTCATGCACAGGTGAAATAACTAATCAGGTAGACTATGCATCACAAACTTTAAGGAAATGCGGGGACGGTGAGGTTTGATCATTGGTGGAAACATTGGTACATGCCAGTATACAGGAAAGTCAAGCGACAATGTAGTAAGAAAGAATATATTACTATAAGCAATCTTATTCATGAGGGAAATAATAATTCTGGATATTGCAAGAGAATACAGCCAAATGTGGCCACACATATCAACTACAGGTACCAATACATCCTATATCATAAACTAAATGTGAAATTCTGATTCCCAAAACTTGTAAACAAGAATGGAAATTTGCATATGTGGGACATATACAATGTAATTGTTATGATCAAATGTGCAAAAATAATTCCAATGATCTGTTTGAACATTTAAAGTGTATTTTTAAGGGTGTTTGATACCAATTATTAACCTCAATGGTTCAATAGAATCAGATATCAGCTGATAATGCAATACCGCACTCTATCCAAGTACTGAATTGAAATATGTTACCATACATGGGCATATTAATGAAAAAAATAACATTTTGGGATACATTTAGTGCACACAGCCAAAAATGTGTCTTACAGATTCACTGTAGGTACAATGTCAGCCTATATGATATACTGAATGTGAACTTTGGATCCCAAACATTGTAAAATATGTGGATATTTGTTCATGTGGGATATGTAACCATGCTAAGATCAGTTGTACACAGTTAAACTCAAAATATCTGTTTGAATATATCTTATGCAATCTTTAGAGTGTCAGTTAGCAAATATTATTAGCAATTAACAATGCATAAATTAAGATAGATCATTAGAATTCACATAACATCATACAGGCCACAATGCCGCGCTTCACTAATCAATATCTTAACCAAACTGAACAATAAAATTGAATGCATTTTGTGTTCACCTTACATCATTTTGCTGTTTTCTTACATCCAAGGGTAAATATACATGTGGGAAGTATATTTTATCCCTTCAGCCTGCATTTCATTCTCAGAAAGTTTAAACTGATTTAGTAGAGAACTTGAGTAGGTTCTAGTATGAAGTTTTCATCACTGTCCTCTCACTAAACACCCTGTAACTATATTTGTTAACAATTACTAAAGGCTATATAAGCATATATGTGTTACTCAGGAAGTCACCCCATCATAAACACATAAATTATCTGATTGGACCCCTAATAAATAGTTTGAATGATCAATACAAAATAGAATCTGTCTTTCATACACTTTAAATGTATGTCTCATTTTGACTTACAAAGATATTTTCTCTGACAAAATTTGACAAATATCCATCATTGTAGCTTGTATATGGTGTAGAAGTATAAACATGCTGATATCATTTGATATAATTTCCAAAAATATTATCTATGTGCATTTTTAGGGGCAAATTTTAATTTTTTAATTTTTAAAAAAAAATTATTAAAATTTTAAAAAATAAAATTAATTTTTAAATTCTAATGGCATTTTTCTATTTTAAATGTTAATATATATAACACCTACAAATTTCATGTGTTTATCATTAATATTAAAAATTTTATAGCATATTAAAGTTTCATCAATACTGCCTGTACAGGACATAGACCACAATTAATTTTACTATATGTTCTCTACATATATTTCTCAGTACTGACCTTTCCACAGTGTGACAATCAATACAAATCATATGTTAATCTAAAATATTTCCAAAGATGACTTCACGGTGAAATTCTTGTCAAGGGTTGATCGGCATTTTTTTGAGCTGCTGCACTGTAAACAGAGCAGCATGTAAACAGAACACATATTTCACTTCCGGATCATCACCATGGCCTTATTACTCCATGTGCACTGTCGCCAAATTACACACTGACAACCACTCTCTCTGCTCATATTCTCAAGAATAAACAATTACCTTTAAATCCATACCAAATATGCATCAATATAACTCTTCTACCACCACCAAAATGAGAGAGGAAAAAATGTTCTAAAAATAGACTGGAACTACATTCGTGGGTACTGAACTGGAAGTATTAATTGTGGTGTGATTCCTGACAGGCCCAACTTTTTGGGGCAAATTTTAGTAAAACTTTTATATTTGAATGCCACACCTATTTGAACTTTATACATGAAGTCTTTTTGAATTTCCTTGCATACAAGTCATGTGACACCTGCTGGAAAGTGTGTAGTGCTGGTGTTATACAGGGTGCACGTGCTGATCCATGTGTTCTTGAGAAACCAAAACTAAATTTGCTATATCTTCCTTATTTATAGGACTTTTTCAATGCTGTAAAAACCTAATTGTACTACAAGATGAGGCCTGTCTGAAAATATGTTTAAAGTTTATACATTTAGATCATTTAAAATTTTAATGGAAATTTAAATAAACATTTAAATTTATAAACTAAATTTTATTGAAAAATTAAATTTTCATAAAAGTTTGAAAACAGATTTTGTCAAAGTTTAGACAGAAAAGTTGATCAATCAATGGTCTTTAAAATAAATGGTGGTTTGGGTCTGTGTAACTGGGAACAATTTTCCCAAGGGTAATGAAGTAGCATGACTCATAGTGATTTTGGCAACAAACCGCAATATGCCTGTCAAGGTGCATATAGGTGTACACACAAAAGAAGCAACAATAAGTGCTATGTTCCATATTTATTGTGTCAGGTATATAGGCAGTTATTTGAATAACTAATAGTGCACTCAGATTTAAACATCTGATGGGACCACTTCCATGTTTTATAGGAAAATTGCATTACATTTCAGTGTCGATAACTACAAAAAGCACTATAAGATAGGAAAATACAGTTTTTAGGCAGGCTTTACCTTACTGAACAATGGTGCTAATCTCTCTCATGAAGATCTAAGCCATATCCTTGAGGTGCTTTATATTAGTGTTGTGATATCATGATCACTTATGGCAGTACACTGCATATGTCCTTATGAAACCTTGCTATCACCACCTGACTACTGGAGAGCTTCCAAGCTGATCCACCACTAACACTTTGTTCCAGATACCAGCCTAGACCTGAAAAGATATAAAATGTTTCACTTATATCTAGAAAACAGTAAGATGTATGCAAATGAAGTTAAAATGTGTTAGATATAGTGATTTACAAATAACATTCAGGCTGCAAGCATAGGAAATAAATATTAAACTTGACAGAGTGACACTCAGAAATGTGAAGTAATAGTCATGTATTAAAGTAATAAATTCATCCTAAAAGTATATGAAGTTTCTATAAGCATATCTGGTCATGCACAGGTGAAATAACTAATCAGGTAGACTATGCATCACAAACTTTAAGGAAATGCGGGGACGGTGAGGTTTGATCATTGGTGGAAACATTGGTACATGCCAGTATACAGGAAAGTCAAGCGACAATGTAGTAAGAAAGAATATATTACTATAAGCAATCTTATTCATGAGGGAAATAATAATTCTGGATATTGCAAGAGAATACAGCCAAATGTGGCCACACATATCAACTACAGGTACCAATACATCCTATATCATAAACTAAATGTGAAATTCTGATTCCCAAAACTTGTAAACAAGAATGGAAATTTGCATATGTGGGACATATACAATGTAATTGTTATGATCAAATGTGCAAAAATAATTCCAATGATCTGTTTGAACATTTAAAGTGTATTTTTAAGGGTGTTTGATACCAATTATTAACCTCAATGGTTCAATAGAATCAGATATCAGCTGATAATGCAATACCGCACTCTATCCAAGTACTGAATTGAAATATGTTACCATACATGGACATATTAATGAAAAAAATAACATTTTGGGATACATTTAGTGCACACAGCCAAAAATGTGTCTTACAGATTCACTGTAGGTACAATGTCAGCCTATATGATATACTGAATGTGAACTTTGGATCCCAAACATTGTAAAATATGTGGATATTTGTTCATGTGGGATATGTAACCATGCTAAGATCAGTTGTACACAGTTAAACTCAAAATATCTGTTTGAATATATCTTATGCAATCTTTAGAGTGTCAGTTAGCAAATATTATTAGCAATTAACAATGCATAAATTAAGATAGATCATTAGAATTCACATAACATCATACAGGCCACAATGCCGCGCTTCACTAATCAATATCTTAACCAAACTGAACAATAAAATTGAATGCATTTTGTGTTCACCTTACATCATTTTGCTGTTTTCTTACATCCAAGGGTAAATATACATGTGGGAAGTATATTTTATCCCTTCAGCCTGCATTTCATTCTCAGAAAGTTTAAACTGATTTAGTAGAGAACTTGAGTAGGTTCTAGTATGAAGTTTTCATCACTGTCCTCTCACTAAACACCCTGTAACTATATTTGTTAACAATTACTAAAGGCTATATAAGCATATATGTGTTACTCAGGAAGTCACCCCATCATAAACACATAAATTATCTGATTGGACCCCTAATAAATAGTTTGAATGATCAATACAAAATAGAATCTGTCTTTCATACACTTTAAATGTATGTCTCATTTTGACTTACAAAGATATTTTCTCTGACAAAATTTGACAAATATCCATCATTGTAGCTTGTATATGGTGTAGAAGTATAAACATGCTGATATCATTTGATATAATTTCCAAAAATATTATCTATGTGCATTTTTAGGGGCAAATTTTAATTTTTTAATTTTTAAAAAAAAATTATTAAAATTTTAAAAAATAAAATTAATTTTTAAATTCTAATGGCATTTTTCTATTTTAAATGTTAATATATATAACACCTACAAATTTCATGTGTTTATCATTAATATTAAAAATTTTATAGCATATTAAAGTTTCATCAATACTGCCTGTACAGGACATAGACCACAATTAATTTTACTATATGTTCTCTACATATATTTCTCAGTACTGACCTTTCCACAGTGTGACAATCAATACAAATCATATGTTAATCTAAAATATTTCCAAAGATGACTTCACGGTGAAATTCTTGTCAAGGGTTGATCGGCATTTTTTTGAGCTGCTGCACTGTAAACAGAGCAGCATGTAAACAGAACACATATTTCACTTCCGGATCATCACCATGGCCTTATTACTCCATGTGCACTGTCGCCAAATTACACACTGACAACCACTCTCTCTGCTCATATTCTCAAGAATAAACAATTACCTTTAAATCCATACCAAATATGCATCAATATAACTCTTCTACCACCACCAAAA
This sequence comes from Unio pictorum, assembly GCA_030141615.1. Classification (NCBI taxonomy): domain Eukaryota; kingdom Metazoa; phylum Mollusca; class Bivalvia; order Unionida; family Unionidae; genus Unio; species Unio pictorum. The sequence goes on from JARLTB010000245.1 coordinate 576,527, forward strand.
TGAGAGAGGAAAAAATGTTCTAAAAATAGACTGGAACTACATTCGTGGGTACTGAACTGGAAGTATTAATTGTGGTGTGATTCCTGACAGGCCCAACTTTTTGGGGCAAATTTTAGTAAAACTTTTATATTTGAATGCCACACCTATTTGAACTTTATACATGAAGTCTTTTTGAATTTCCTTGCATACAAGTCATGTGACACCTGCTGGAAAGTGTGTAGTGCTGGTGTTATACAGGGTGCACGTGCTGATCCATGTGTTCTTGAGAAACCAAAACTAAATTTGCTATATCTTCCTTATTTATAGGACTTTTTCAATGCTGTAAAAACCTAATTGTACTACAAGATGAGGCCTGTCTGAAAATATGTTTAAAGTTTATACATTTAGATCATTTAAAATTTTAATGGAAATTTAAATAAACATTTAAATTTATAAACTAAATTTTATTGAAAAATTAAATTTTCATAAAAGTTTGAAAACAGATTTTGTCAAAGTTTAGACAGAAAAGTTGATCAATCAATGGTCTTTAAAATAAATGGTGGTTTGGGTCTGTGTAACTGGGAACAATTTTCCCAAGGGTAATGAAGTAGCATGACTCATAGTGATTTTGGCAACAAACCGCAATATGCCTGTCAAGGTGCATATAGGTGTACACACAAAAGAAGCAACAATAAGTGCTATGTTCCATATTTATTGTGTCAGGTATATAGGCAGTTATTTGAATAACTAATAGTGCACTCAGATTTAAACATCTGATGGGACCACTTCCATGTTTTATAGGAAAATTGCATTACATTTCAGTGTCGATAACTACAAAAAGCACTATAAGATAGGAAAATACAGTTTTTAGGCAGGCTTTACCTTACTGAACAATGGTGCTAATCTCTCTCATGAAGATCTAAGCCATATCCTTGAGGTGCTTTATATTAGTGTTGTGATATCATGATCACTTATGGCAGTACACTGCATATGTCCTTATGAAACCTTGCTATCACCACCTGACTACTGGAGAGCTTCCAAGCTGATCCACCACTAACACTTTGTTCCAGATACCAGCCTAGACCTGAAAAGATATAAAATGTTTCACTTATATCTAGAAAACAGTAAGATGTATGCAAATGAAGTTAAAATGTGTTAGATATAGTGATTTACAAATAACATTCAGGCTGCAAGCATAGGAAATAAATATTAAACTTGACAGAGTGACACTCAGAAATGTGAAGTAATAGTCATGTATTAAAGTAATAAATTCATCCTAAAAGTATATGAAGTTTCTATAAGCATATCTGGTCATGCACAGGTGAAATAACTAATCAGGTAGACTATGCATCACAAACTTTAAGGAAATGCGGGGACGGTGAGGTTTGATCATTGGTGGAAACATTGGTACATGCCAGTATACAGGAAAGTCAAGCGACAATGTAGTAAGAAAGAATATATTACTATAAGCAATCTTATTCATGAGGGAAATAATAATTCTGGATATTGCAAGAGAATACAGCCAAATGTGGCCACACATATCAACTACAGGTACCAATACATCCTATATCATAAACTAAATGTGAAATTCTGATTCCCAAAACTTGTAAACAAGAATGGAAATTTGCATATGTGGGACATATACAATGTAATTGTTATGATCAAATGTGCAAAAATAATTCCAATGATCTGTTTGAACATTTAAAGTGTATTTTTAAGGGTGTTTGATACCAATTATTAACCTCAATGGTTCAATAGAATCAGATATCAGCTGATAATGCAATACCGCACTCTATCCAAGTACTGAATTGAAATATGTTACCATACATGGGCATATTAATGAAAAAAATAACATTTTGGGATACATTTAGTGCACACAGCCAAAAATGTGTCTTACAGATTCACTGTAGGTACAATGTCAGCCTATATGATATACTGAATGTGAACTTTGGATCCCAAACATTGTAAAATATGTGGATATTTGTTCATGTGGGATATGTAACCATGCTAAGATCAGTTGTACACAGTTAAACTCAAAATATCTGTTTGAATATATCTTATGCAATCTTTAGAGTGTCAGTTAGCAAATATTATTAGCAATTAACAATGCATAAATTAAGATAGATCATTAGAATTCACATAACATCATACAGGCCACAATGCCGCGCTTCACTAATCAATATCTTAACCAAACTGAACAATAAAATTGAATGCATTTTGTGTTCACCTTACATCATTTTGCTGTTTTCTTACATCCAAGGGTAAATATACATGTGGGAAGTATATTTTATCCCTTCAGCCTGCATTTCATTCTCAGAAAGTTTAAACTGATTTAGTAGAGAACTTGAGTAGGTTCTAGTATGAAGTTTTCATCACTGTCCTCTCACTAAACACCCTGTAACTATATTTGTTAACAATTACTAAAGGCTATATAAGCATATATGTGTTACTCAGGAAGTCACCCCATCATAAACACATAAATTATCTGATTGGACCCCTAATAAATAGTTTGAATGATCAATACAAAATAGAATCTGTCTTTCATACACTTTAAATGTATGTCTCATTTTGACTTACAAAGATATTTTCTCTGACAAAATTTGACAAATATCCATCATTGTAGCTTGTATATGGTGTAGAAGTATAAACATGCTGATATCATTTGATATAATTTCCAAAAATATTATCTATGTGCATTTTTAGGGGCAAATTTTAATTTTTTAATTTTTAAAAAAAAATTATTAAAATTTTAAAAAATAAAATTAATTTTTAAATTCTAATGGCATTTTTCTATTTTAAATGTTAATATATATAACACCTACAAATTTCATGTGTTTATCATTAATATTAAAAATTTTATAGCATATTAAAGTTTCATCAATACTGCCTGTACAGGACATAGACCACAATTAATTTTACTATATGTTCTCTACATATATTTCTCAGTACTGACCTTTCCACAGTGTGACAATCAATACAAATCATATGTTAATCTAAAATATTTCCAAAGATGACTTCACGGTGAAATTCTTGTCAAGGGTTGATCGGCATTTTTTTGAGCTGCTGCACTGTAAACAGAGCAGCATGTAAACAGAACACATATTTCACTTCCGGATCATCACCATGGCCTTATTACTCCATGTGCACTGTCGCCAAATTACACACTGACAACCACTCTCTCTGCTCATATTCTCAAGAATAAACAATTACCTTTAAATCCATACCAAATATGCATCAATATAACTCTTCTACCACCACCAAAATGAGAGAGGAAAAAATGTTCTAAAAATAGACTGGAACTACATTCGTGGGTACTGAACTGGAAGTATTAATTGTGGTGTGATTCCTGACAGGCCCAACTTTTTGGGGCAAATTTTAGTAAAACTTTTATATTTGAATGCCACACCTATTTGAACTTTATACATGAAGTCTTTTTGAATTTCCTTGCATACAAGTCATGTGACACCTGCTGGAAAGTGTGTAGTGCTGGTGTTATACAGGGTGCACGTGCTGATCCATGTGTTCTTGAGAAACCAAAACTAAATTTGCTATATCTTCCTTATTTATAGGACTTTTTCAATGCTGTAAAAACCTAATTGTACTACAAGATGAGGCCTGTCTGAAAATATGTTTAAAGTTTATACATTTAGATCATTTAAAATTTTAATGGAAATTTAAATAAACATTTAAATTTATAAACTAAATTTTATTGAAAAATTAAATTTTCATAAAAGTTTGAAAACAGATTTTGTCAAAGTTTAGACAGAAAAGTTGATCAATCAATGGTCTTTAAAATAAATGGTGGTTTGGGTCTGTGTAACTGGGAACAATTTTCCCAAGGGTAATGAAGTAGCATGACTCATAGTGATTTTGGCAACAAACCGCAATATGCCTGTCAAGGTGCATATAGGTGTACACACAAAAGAAGCAACAATAAGTGCTATGTTCCATATTTATTGTGTCAGGTATATAGGCAGTTATTTGAATAACTAATAGTGCACTCAGATTTAAACATCTGATGGGACCACTTCCATGTTTTATAGGAAAATTGCATTACATTTCAGTGTCGATAACTACAAAAAGCACTATAAGATAGGAAAATACAGTTTTTAGGCAGGCTTTACCTTACTGAACAATGGTGCTAATCTCTCTCATGAAGATCTAAGCCATATCCTTGAGGTGCTTTATATTAGTGTTGTGATATCATGATCACTTATGGCAGTACACTGCATATGTCCTTATGAAACCTTGCTATCACCACCTGACTACTGGAGAGCTTCCAAGCTGATCCACCACTAACACTTTGTTCCAGATACCAGCCTAGACCTGAAAAGATATAAAATGTTTCACTTATATCTAGAAAACAGTAAGATGTATGCAAATGAAGTTAAAATGTGTTAGATATAGTGATTTACAAATAACATTCAGGCTGCAAGCATAGGAAATAAATATTAAACTTGACAGAGTGACACTCAGAAATGTGAAGTAATAGTCATGTATTAAAGTAATAAATTCATCCTAAAAGTATATGAAGTTTCTATAAGCATATCTGGTCATGCACAGGTGAAATAACTAATCAGGTAGACTATGCATCACAAACTTTAAGGAAATGCGGGGACGGTGAGGTTTGATCATTGGTGGAAACATTGGTACATGCCAGTATACAGGAAAGTCAAGCGACAATGTAGTAAGAAAGAATATATTACTATAAGCAATCTTATTCATGAGGGAAATAATAATTCTGGATATTGCAAGAGAATACAGCCAAATGTGGCCACACATATCAACTACAGGTACCAATACATCCTATATCATAAACTAAATGTGAAATTCTGATTCCCAAAACTTGTAAACAAGAATGGAAATTTGCATATGTGGGACATATACAATGTAATTGTTATGATCAAATGTGCAAAAATAATTCCAATGATCTGTTTGAACATTTAAAGTGTATTTTTAAGGGTGTTTGATACCAATTATTAACCTCAATGGTTCAATAGAATCAGATATCAGCTGATAATGCAATACCGCACTCTATCCAAGTACTGAATTGAAATATGTTACCATACATGGGCATATTAATGAAAAAAATAACATTTTGGGATACATTTAGTGCACACAGCCAAAAATGTGTCTTACAGATTCACTGTAGGTACAATGTCAGCCTATATGATATACTGAATGTGAACTTTGGATCCCAAACATTGTAAAATATGTGGATATTTGTTCATGTGGGATATGTAACCATGCTAAGATCAGTTGTACACAGTTAAACTCAAAATATCTGTTTGAATATATCTTATGCAATCTTTAGAGTGTCAGTTAGCAAATATTATTAGCAATTAACAATGCATAAATTAAGATAGATCATTAGAATTCACATAACATCATACAGGCCACAATGCCGCGCTTCACTAATCAATATCTTAACCAAACTGAACAATAAAATTGAATGCATTTTGTGTTCACCTTACATCATTTTGCTGTTTTCTTACATCCAAGGGTAAATATACATGTGGGAAGTATATTTTATCCCTTCAGCCTGCATTTCATTCTCAGAAAGTTTAAACTGATTTAGTAGAGAACTTGAGTAGGTTCTAGTATGAAGTTTTCATCACTGTCCTCTCACTAAACACCCTGTAACTATATTTGTTAACAATTACTAAAGGCTATATAAGCATATATGTGTTACTCAGGAAGTCACCCCATCATAAACACATAAATTATCTGATTGGACCCCTAATAAATAGTTTGAATGATCAATACAAAATAGAATCTGTCTTTCATACACTTTAAATGTATGTCTCATTTTGACTTACAAAGATATTTTCTCTGACAAAATTTGACAAATATCCATCATTGTAGCTTGTATATGGTGTAGAAGTATAAACATGCTGATATCATTTGATATAATTTCCAAAAATATTATCTATGTGCATTTTTAGGGGCAAATTTTAATTTTTTAATTTTTAAAAAAAAATTATTAAAATTTTAAAAAATAAAATTAATTTTTAAATTCTAATGGCATTTTTCTATTTTAAATGTTAATATATATAACACCTACAAATTTCATGTGTTTATCATTAATATTAAAAATTTTATAGCATATTAAAGTTTCATCAATACTGCCTGTACAGGACATAGACCACAATTAATTTTACTATATGTTCTCTACATATATTTCTCAGTACTGACCTTTCCACAGTGTGACAATCAATACAAATCATATGTTAATCTAAAATATTTCCAAAGATGACTTCACGGTGAAATTCTTGTCAAGGGTTGATCGGCATTTTTTTGAGCTGCTGCACTGTAAACAGAGCAGCATGTAAACAGAACACATATTTCACTTCCGGATCATCACCATGGCCTTATTACTCCATGTGCACTGTCGCCAAATTACACACTGACAACCACTCTCTCTGCTCATATTCTCAAGAATAAACAATTACCTTTAAATCCATACCAAATATGCATCAATATAACTCTTCTACCACCACCAAAATGAGAGAGGAAAAAATGTTCTAAAAATAGACTGGAACTACATTCGTGGGTACTGAACTGGAAGTATTAATTGTGGTGTGATTCCATCTGTAAATCCCAATATCTTATTGGCTCGTTCGCAGGAAGTAGGCTGGCAAAGCCGCTTACTAACAAGTAGTTGAGGAAAAGAGATATAAAGAAGCGAGTAGGAGAGAAAATAACGACGTTAATTGTTTTTACTAAAGTCTTTCCAGTCCATATTATTTACTGATTCGCACCTTAACGTATCTATCGCTGTTGACTGTTATAATTGTGACCGAGAAAGGCCACACAAAAAAGAGCGGGTCTTTTTTAATCATAACAAAATACAGTAGGATGCATTTGTTTCACATGCACAGATTGTGACATTACAGCAGACAACATTCAATCGGATTGTATTGTATCACACCTTTAGGTCGATATCGTCAAAAAATATACTTTAACATAGATTTTGCCCTGTGTATTTGGCGCATGTAAATATTGACATTTGAAAAGAATATAGATGTATTTAGGTTATATTGAAGTGAACAACTTCCTTTTAAAAGTATGTAGAACCAACTTCGAAAAAAATTACGTTACCGAAATAATCAGTGTTGAACACATACATGCCCATTATAAATTTGGCTATTTCTCACAAAAGTTTTACAAATGTGATGCTAATCCACGTAAAATCAGTGGCGTAGCGAGGATTAGTCCGAGTTTCCTCTGACCCTTGCCATCCCATTTTTGATATTTGTTTTTTTATGTTGGGTTGTAGGCCCCTAACCCCCGGCGCCCGGGGAAAATCAGCCCCCCCCCCGCCCCGTTGCTAAGCCACTACATAAAATATAATACACACACAGCTTCAGGTTTTTGCTCCATTTCATCATAACTGATATAAACTTTATAACACAGAATGCCTTTCAGATTGTACGATGTGATCTGTGTGTTCTTACCCACACCAAAATTGCCTACCCTTCTGCACATGAGATTCTCACGTGAGATCTAACACAGGTTAGTCTCATGTGCATTTTAACATGCAAATTAGGTAGAACTCACGTGAGAAATTGAATCTAACAAAATCTGAAAATAACATGAGGAGGAATTGTTAATATATTGTTGCCCACGTGAGCAAGATGTTGCTCACGTGAGCAAGATTTTGCTCACATGAAAATTGCAGGATCTGAAATTAATATGAGCACAATTTTCCTCACGTGAGCAAGAGTTTGCTCACATAAGCAAAAAAAACTCCAAAACAACTAGTATTTAACACATACATTTTTGACAAAAGTTAAAAAAGAACAAAGTTTACTATCATAAAACTTGCAATTTAATAGCATTAGAGACTTTCAAGGTCATATTTAAATCTAACAAGGATGAGCATCTTTGAGTTCAGTTATGGATGTTTTAGCCAGGTTTCTCGCGTGAGCAAAAAGAAAACTAGTGTGTGTGTGTGTGTATATATGTATATATATATATATATATATATATATATATATATATATATATATATATATATATATATATATATATATATAAAAAATTTTCAATTATTATAATTATCGTATCACATGCATTAAATAATCAAAGTTCTTAAAGGTCATCATTAAACATACTGCAAATAAACATATTTTAGCAAGCACACTACACAAGTTAAAGTTTCAAATCTGTATGAAATTCATGGCTTCACATGAAGACCATTCTTCAATGTTCCAGAAAATTTAACGCAAACGAAGCGTGTAATTAACAATACTGCTTCCGAGTCTTTCATCATGTACACACAGTCACATGCCAGTCTGCAAAAGTATTCATTTGGAAATTTTTCTCTTTGAATCGAGGCACTTCCTGTTTACCATTGAATTTAGGTTAGCTGGGTCTGTCTTGAACTGTTGAAAAATAAAATCTGAAATTGAAATGAAAAACTTAGTGCAAGTTTGTTTTGTTCCTATTTTTGCATTTGTGATATTTTGTAAAAAGGAATGCATTTGTGATATTTTGTAAAAAGGAACTGGTGTAGATTCACTGGACAAGGCAAAAGCAAAACACAGTTATTATTGGTTTAAATGGCACTTTCAACACATTATTGGCTATCTCACACTGAGGAAATAGGACACACTGAGGCAGCCGACTGAGCCTGACCCAAGCAGGTATTGAAAACGCAACCCTTCGATTAAGTCTGATGCTCCATCAATTGAGCTACTATGGCTCCCTAGCAAAACTGATAAACTACTGCTGTTCAGATGCTTGCAGATCACATCTGTATGTTCCATACTTTTAATATCTCTGGAATAATCCTCAGGGATATTTCTCCTACACTTCCAGGAGAATTTATTTTCTCCAAAATATGTACATTTGCAAGATATAAAGAAATTCATAACTTGAATTCCAATCTTTATTCTTTTTAAAAAAAAATTTTTAGAGTCTAAATCTCACATGTATCATGTGTATTACATAAAAAAAAATTGAAGCATCTGATACACACCCTTTACTGGGGTCAGAATTTCGCATGGCAATGGCGGTTTGTCAGACTTCTCCCCTGTGGCAGAATGCTGCGCAAGAAAAGCTGGTGTGAAATAATAATCCAGCAGAGCTTTCATTTGATGGCGAATAGCTTTAAATTTAAAAAGTTATAATGTACGTCTGTAAAATAGAGGGTCTGAGAGCATGAATTATTCTGATTTAATCGTATCCCTTTTCCACACACTGAGCATAACATATGTGAAAATAGTAGAACGAAATGAGTAAACGTCACTTACCTTTTTCAAGGCAAAGAACCAGTCCTTCATAATCCTGAAATCTTCTAATATCCCTCCCACTTTCATCGATGTCTTCTGTTTCGTACTGGACTTTAACATCAGTACCGACGTGGAAATCACTAGAGGTTGATTTTATTTTATTTTTGTTAACAATGTCCACACTCTTGTCGTCATAGAAATATATAACAGGGAACATGTTGCAGGAGAACATAAAGTGACTTTCTTTCTAAGCAGCGTGGTCCTTGCTAAACGTTGCCCGTGCGCGAAATTCAGTCTCTTGGTTCAAATGTACTCTTCTACATGTACACTACAGGCCAGCGAGCAGCATCCGTTGAGTTCGTTTGAGGCGCCAAAGAGGGCGGACTGTTCGTAAACTTTTTGTTTTACGTGCCTTTGTATACATATTCACTCAAGTATGACTTAATTTTATAAATCAAATAAATTGTATTTTCGTTATCAGATATTTCTTAACAACTGGCCTATATAATAGAATTTGTGTCTTTCGTAAGTTAGTTAATATTGCTGTAGTTCATTTTTGATGTACATACAGTAGAATGGGATGATCCATGCCCCACAAGACACTCTAATTGGTTCCAAAAAGCCCATCCTTTCATCATGTAATCAGATAGGTTGACAGTGGGAGATTAAGTTTCACACCAGCATCAACAATATTATCCGGCATCAATGGTTAGGAAAATGAAGCTTTTTATATTTATTCTACTGAGTTTCGTCTTTACATACTATGGGTTGCTATTGTTGTCAGAAGACAATCGTATGAAAAATAAAACATTACATCAACATTACTATTATATAAATCGTGGACCGAGTATGTAATGGGGCCGAGTACGTAATGGGGCTGAGTACGTAAATGTGCCGAGTACGTTATGGGCCGATTTGGGTGGGCCGAGTTCGTTATGGGCCGAGAACGTTAGTGTGCCGACTCTGCTATGGGCCGAGTTATCCCGTAATCGGTTATACGAGACTTCAATGCCAAGTTTGTTTTGAAGAGTCTTTTGTTTTATGAATAGTGATACGTACATTAATATGTTCAAACAAATTCCTTGATACTTGTATAAACAATGTTCAAACAAATTCCTTGATACTTGTATAAACAATGTCAGAAAATTATAAGATATCTGGTTATTGCTTAATTTGAGTAAAACTATGCATGTGCGAGACAAAGCTGTCACAAAAATATGTTTTCCGGTATCTGGCATGCATCAGAATTTTACTTTTCGGTTAACCGTTACGAGTTTATTTTTTATTTTTAAGACCACCTCTTCATGCTTCAACGTGTACATACTTTTGCAGTCCAAAAGAGATGATTCTTGGGTCAAGGTAAAGAGTCAAACGCACTGTCATTAAATAAATTGACAGATTTTTTATATATGAAAACAACAAAGTAACAAGATTTGCAAACCAGAAACGATGTCTATTTGACGATACTTTGATCAGAATCAAAGTCCAAATTTCTCACGTGATAACTCACATGAGAAATTAGAACTCTGCCTTATTTTGAAACATGGTCAGATGTAATGGAAAAGAATGTTTTCTAAGTTAAACTTTCTCATGTGAAGATTCAAATTCTCACGTGAGCAAACTCCGCACATGTGAGAATTTGGTTAGTTTTTCCATGGCTCACAAGATCTAACAAACTGCACACATGAGCTTGCAAAAACTACCCAATTTGCATACGTTTCTAACATGGTTCTCATGTGCAGCTTATGAGAAGCTCATGTGAATTGGTGAGATTTTTCTGTACGGGTTAAATTACAATTCCGACTAAACGTTTTCTCACAAAGTTCACATTTGAATGTTTTTTCTCAAGTATGTGTGATCATGTGCTGCTTTAAATTATTAGTAGTAAACATTTTCTCACATACTTTACATTTGAATGGTTTTTCTCCAGTATGTATACTCATGTGTTGCTTTAAATGACCATGCTCAGAAAACAATGTTCCCACATACTTCACATTTGAATGGTTTTTCTCCTGTATGTATTCTCATGTGCTTAATTAAATTACAAATCTAACTAAACACTTTCTCACAAACTTCACATTTTAATGCTTTTTCTACAAATAAAGTTTCAGTAGTTTCTGATTCAAAATCACAAATAATAATCAGTAATTGTTATTACATGAAGTGTTTTGTTTTTCTCGCTCTACTTCACATGGTCCATGGTGATTTAAGTTACTTGCCACTGTCTTCATGGGTTCAGGTCTCAGATTTAGCCAACAATATGACCTGACCAATATCTTCCTTTGTGTTCGTGATTCTTCTTGGAATTCTTAGTAGCTCCTCTTTTCCAACTAGATATACTGGCTGTCATTTATAGGATATCATATGCTGAAAAATGCCACTAGACCCATTACAATAATAATTCGACTTAATTGTACAGATTTTTCATTGAATTTTTATATTGTATTGATTGAGAAAGCAGTGCCAAATGTGTATTTATATTTTCTATTATAGAGATGTACAGGTCTCCTTTGCAGGCACAATATCAGATTAAAATTGATAGCATGAATGATTTTATGTTTATTACCGTGAAATATGATTGCATGTGCATGACCAAACGTACTAATTTTCATCCGATTGGTATATATGTGCATACCTTGTTGTGTTGATTAGTAGACATATCCCGAGGTCTCAATCCTCAGTGTGTTATTTTAACCTTAAATTTCGAAAATTCAGAGAACCTAGCGAGACATATTCCTAATGGATTAATTATTATGTAGGAAAAAACAGATACATCATATTTGATGTTTCAAGCCGAAAATCTTTACAAGATTCAATGAAATGACATGTATTTATGTTGAAATATATCATTTAGGCATGATCAGTTAGCCTTGTCATATGGTCAATTGCAGTATTAAGGCTAGGGTATTATTTAATTGATAACCTTGCATATGATTATTTGCTTCTATTAAGATTGAAATTAGCAAAGTCTTTGAGTGTAATATTTGCATTTACCATTGATACTTGCTGCAACAAGTTTGTTCCAAAGTACTGTTCAAATGTTGGCATGCTAATAATTCAGTTCCTAGATTCACTAATGTGTTGCAGCATGTTAGAATAGTTCAGATGAAAACTAATCAAAATATTTAAGATGTTGGCAGCATAAAATATAATATACAGCAGAGTACAAGGTTCAAGAAAAGAAAGTCACTTAAAGCCAGCATCAGAATAATTTTTAAATAAAGAATTTCTAATTAAAAGGTTGGTGTGATATGCAGACATTAATATTATAAGAGCAGCTGAATATATAGACATAATTTCCTATATATTATTTGTCTGTATCATAAAATAATTTATATATTTTAGTGGTAGGTAAAAAGTTTTCTCATGTAATTTATCGGACCAGGTATGTGCGTATGTTATGAATTTATCTCAAGCTTAAAATTCCTTCACATTTATATTACTGATGCCAGCATTAGGAAAAATATAAAGACCACTAAATAATGTGGTGTAACCTAATCCGTGCTGGTCATCATAGAATATTCCATACAGACTTAATGACACTGTGCATGGTCACTAGCTGACCGCTGTCTGTCAGCTGATGAATTATGTCATAGTCCATGTCACACACGTACACATAATCCCTGTCAGCCATTATTGACTCCGGTATTTATAATATCATAAGCATAAACATCTTTAGTAATGGATGAACGTGCCCAACAGGAGATGTACATGGCGTTATCTTTAACGATTTATCGTCCAGCAGCACAACGCCTTTGTAGCTGGGTTCACTGCCGTCTGTGGATAAAAATAACTAACATCAGGATATGGAATACACAAAATACAGACATACACTTTTAGTAAACAATGCAAAAATAGACTTATACACATCTATATATATTTCTGACTTAAAACAATGACATAGTGTCGTAAAACATAGACATATATACATTTAGTAAACAATGCTATATGCACTTTTACTCATAAATATATCAATTTCTGACCTAAAACAATGACATAATGTCATGAAAGATAGACAGATATACTTTTACTAAACAATGCAAACGAAACGTATATAGATATAGATATATATATATACATATATATATATATATAGAGAGAGAGAGAGAGAGATATAGATCTAGATAGATATATAGATATATATATATATAGATATAGATAGATATATAGATATATATATTTGGATATATATATATATATTCAATTCCCCTACATTCTATCATCACATCACTGAATTATGTCAAACAAAACATTTAAACATGAAGCCCATCTTTGCAAATCAAGGGTCATTGATCCAGTTAACTCGGCGTTTATGTAGAGCTAATGTATCAGTAAACCTTGGTAATTGAATATGACCCAGCCTTTAGGGCTTTACAAATCCACTTCCTTACACCCAAGACAAGCTCAAATTTGGCCTGGACAAGCTCAAGTTTCCATGGTAAGAATATTTAGAAAGAGGGGTCATGTTCAAATGGTATTGCTTTGTAATACTAGTTTTACACTCTGCAATCTCTCCACAGTTTAAGTACATAGATCAACACCTGTTTTGCAATATGTACCTCATTCTTCAACAACATAACTACCCGCAGTTTTCTTTCATCTATTGATTGTTTATTTCACATGATATACTGTGACTATTTACTATTTAGGGCAAGTTTTGACAATAGGAAATAGACACTGATATTTAACTTGTCAGTTATATATTCCAGTTTTAATATTTTTTAAGTATACAAATTTTCAAATTTTTAAGTTCTAACCTAGCCATGGGCAGTTTATGAGTTCTAAGTGCCGAGATTACTGGCTCTAAACAGTCAGGTTGTCAAAGATTGTTTTGATGCCTGTCACTATTTCCAAAACCATTCTCTACCCATCCAATTATCTGTCTATTTTTATAATACACGTGTATGTTTGTCTTGGCACTTCTAACTATATCTGGATTCTTTTCCTTATTTCCTCATTTACATGTCTATCTACATGTTCTATTTTTTGGGATACTCTAATTATTGACATATGGCTTTAAAGTGCAAACAAAGCCAAAAGGTAAACAAACGTTTTATGTTGGTGGGGGAGGGGCAAACAATACCGGTAGTCTGGGATTGGGGAACTGATAGATTCATTTCAATGGAAATATATCATTACAAGTTACACATAATAGCAACATACAAAATAGTTATCGAAAGAACACTCAGCTCTTGTTATAATGTTGTTATCTTTATAAAAGTAATAACTAATTATATCTAGTTATTTTTAACTTTTTATTTTTGTGACCATGACTTTTTTTCCCTTCTATTTCAGCTTAGAGCCAGCCTCAAGAAACAAGAGGAAAATAATGATCGTTCACCACAGGTATATAACTTTACTTTCTGTCATTAAGTGCTGTTGTATGGTGCTCTTCAAATATAAGAGTAATGTTTGCAGTTTGGGATCAAAAGAAACGACCACTTAATGAAAGCACTGGATTTTTCTTTTAATATAGTTTGTATTATTATTATGGCAAGACATGATGAAGTAAAAAGTCATGATCAATTAGAGAAGACTGGTATATCATACAACTGGGAATCTATTTTACAACTCTTCAGTTTCAGAGTTCAAGTTCAAGTAAAGCTTCATCTTCTGTGAGTTTAACAGTAGATGGCTGTCAAGCATTTATAATTTGTTTTTTTCTGTGATTTCGTAAATACGTTCAAGCCAATTTAGGTAATATATATTTGCTAAATGTTTCTTCAATTTTGTTGACGTCCAGTACATTAATTCTAACTTTGAATGCACCAAGACTATCTTCCTTATATTTGGCACTAACTCGGAACATACATGTACTTTGTGGAAGTAGTTGGATTTTAAGTAAATGACTAGAAATTTTAGTGCAAGTGACATTTCCAGAATGGCCCAAATCATAACTGTTTTCATTGACATCCTATGCAAAGGCCAACAATCTGAACTTAAAAAACATTTTATTTTCTGTTTAGGCTTTAATGCTGCTTTCTGCTGTATACAAGTAATATTCTTCACTAGTTAGCAAATATTGAGGACAAATCAAAGGAAAAATATTAATGATTTTCTTTTCTGGACTATGCAAACAACAGTTCCATGTCTCAATTACAAGTAATGTAGTACAGTAAAACCTGCTATGAGCGACCACCTGTCATTTCTAACCACAATTGTAATGTATGGATCGCTTTTGTTTTATAAGCACTCTGCTATGAGCAACCACCTGCTGAACGCAACCAGCAACTGCAGAATCTTGGCAAAATATGCATTTTGACACTGCTATGAATGAATGTATCGCAAAAAATAAGGACAAACTCTACCAATCTTTATTTAATCCCTGTAAAATAAACTCACTCGTACCATTTTAAATCATTTCAAACAAATGAAAAAATAGGCCGGCTACCGATGTCTGACTTTTTGGTTTGCTATGCTTTAAGTGTCTTATATTTTTTGTTGTAAACTAGACTAAAGTATATGTAGATTATTTCCTTGTCTGGTTCGCTGCTTCGTATGCTCCCTGCGTTGTTCTCTGCTATTATTATAGGGGTGAGCAAGGCAGGAAGCATAAAAGGCAGGAGACCAGGCTAATTATTCCCGCACTTAGCCTGCTTTCCGGCTTTATCATAGAACTGTGCATCCCTATCAACGTCTATCATGAGAACAGACACCACTGACCTATTTGTATACAATTATTACAATGACCACTTGATTAGCAACTATTGTTCTGATAACAACAAACAAAAGAGGAATCTTAAAAAAAGGTATTGTTGCCACAGAAGATAGATGCTTCAGTCCATAAACCATGTAAATGTACATCTCACAAATTGCTACGAGTTAATCCATATTTTGCCAGGGTGGTCTCTTAAACCAGCAAGAGAGAATTGTTTGCAGGATTTTAATATCATTCAAGACTTGTGATGTTTGTTGTTTGCCCCCCCCCCCCCCCCCCCCCCCGATATAAGGATATACATCCCAGTCGCAAAGCTGTTATTTATTCACGTTTGTACAACTGGAATACACCGTTTGCCTATAGAGTTAATCTATGTATGTCATCTTTAAATGAGGCCGTTGATTATCATCTGAGTAAATGGTTCTATTTCGGGATGAGTTAATGGTTTATTTTTATTTCATTAATTGTTAGATATGCAATGCACATAGATTTTTTCATGTTTTCCCATATTTCAGTTTAAGCTGTCTTTACATGCGCTATTACAACTTGACACTAATACTTTTATGCATAGAACCTTAATAACAATGGACGAACCTCCAAATAAAAAGAGACACATTTAAAGGCTGGAGAAAATATTTATTGTAACTTATTGAAGTGAAAAAGAGCAGACTACTCGTAAAAAAGTGGTTTAAACATCGGTAAAACAAATTGAGGTGGTTATAAAGAAAAAGGTTTAATTCACAAATGATTTCATATGTTAAAATATATGATCTTCAAAATTAAATGTGATTTCATGTTTAGTGAGAGAAGTATATTTTTTATTGTATATAATTTTGTTTTCAGAAGAATGCATACAACATTTCTGCAAGAACTATCAATAAAGAATAGAATATATGTACAGTGATTGTGGTTATTTTGCTTGAAATTGTTATAAACTAGAGATTGGAAACTGGTATTTTTTGTGCAAACCTGCTGCGATATCACTTTTTGTTGGCAGAAGGGTTGGTCTCATAACAGGTTTTACTGTAATAACTTTATGGTTTCTGACAAGAGATGCAAAACCATGACCCCAGGGTTTTCCCTGATGTATACATTTTTAGTCCCAGACACATTTTTCGTTGAAAGCCACTGCTATTTCAGTGCCTATAGGCATGCTTGTTTTTAGCGGTACTGTTCATAGAGTAGATTATATAGGATGTCCTGTTGTTCATCATCTATCTGTCTGTTTGCACAAATTATTACTACTTCTCCTTAACTACTTGGATGATTACCATGAAATGTTTCACACACATTCACCCCAAGGTCTAGTTGGTCCCAAAATGAAATGCTGCTGGGATGTCTCATAAGGCAACCACAGCAGCAACTATCTTAAAAATATTATTAATGTTATGTGATGAAATGTCACAATCAGCATGCGATTTCATTAAAATGCTTTGTCTAACGTCTAGTTGGTCTTAACCAAAAATGTCTGACTACTAATATGACCATCACATCACCGATTTCAGAATTTTGTTATTGCTGAATCACCTGAATAGAAAGTCATATTGACAAGGGGTTTTCATCAGAAGACATATGATGTCTAGTTGGTCCAAAATGAAGATGGTGCAGATTTGACCTCAAATATTGCTTCCATGGTAGCAATCTTGAAATCTAATTATCACTAATCTTGAATGGATTACTATATCAACATGGGTTTTTCATTAATATACTTCTTATGATATCTAGCTGGTCCTAAATGAAAATGGTGATGATATTATTTCCAATATGGCCACTGTGGCAGAAAATTTGAAACACTTGTTCAAGAGTAGCAGAGATGGTTTCATAACACTTATATGGGAAAAATGGATTTGTCCTGGATTCCTGGAAATTCGTTTTGGTCAGTAGAGTGTCAGTTTCTTTGAGGACTCATTTAGTTTGGATGCTCAACTCATTTTGAAACCTACATATGAAGGGTTCAGAAAGCCCATAGTCTGCAGACTGAAGCATGCAACCACATGGAAATACCAACATTGAGTATGACATGCACAATGCAAATGCCTAGTATTCATAGCACAGTTGCCATGCTTAGTGTAAACTGTTCAATATGGCACCAGGGAAGCCATCTTGAACATCTCGATTACTCCATGGACTGTGGATTGTTAAATTAACATAAGGTTTTCAGTGCAAGCCTTGTTTGTATTGAGACTGCATGCAGTATACATTGATAAGGTAATGGAAAATGTATATTTAACATTTGATATAGTTTGTTTTTTATGATCTATAATAATAAAGTTCTGATTGTAGAAAAGAATGAAACGTGTGTACCCAGGAAAAGACGCAGAATGGTGGTGCCACGTGGGATTGGATAAAAATGGCTTTAGCTCCAAGTATATTTCTGACTACAAAGGTAATTGTGCATAATTAAGATTTAGGTATATTTTTTTGTTATTTGTTTTGCTGAAGAAGACCAGGCTCTCTTAAATCCCAGTATTTGTCAGTGTTGTCAGGTAGTTCAAAGGTTTTGATTGGCATATTCTCTGAGCAACCATACATTGGTTGCAGGGTATTCGCAAAAATCATATCAAACTGTCTTTAATTTGTTTGCCTATGAAACTTACAAAAATACCCTAGCAAAATAAATTTGAATGTCATTATGTCTAGTTTACAGATTGATTCCTTGTCAGACAAACATGAAATTGGTGAATCGTTCGAGGTGACATAGATAATATGTCTGGGTGGGACACCATGCGGCATGATGCCCCAGTGCTAGACATCACTATAAAACTGCCACATTGCAGACATCGTAGCTATATGACAGAAATTGTTTTAAAGCTACGTTAAAAATCCAAATCACTTCACAAATCACTAAAATGTGCCCCAGTGCTAGACATCACTATAAACAGCAACATTGCAGACATTGTTGCAATATGACTGAAAAGTGTTAAAGCTATGTTAAAATTCTAAATCACATCACATCACACTAAAAGTTTTGCAAATATGTCTTTTAAAAATAAAATATGAAAATTTTGAATAGAGTTAAACAGGTGGAAAAAAATGTAAGTAATACGAGGGATGGTAGGCAAACCATGGATTGGGTATAAATTTGAGTGAAATGTATATTTGACACCAACATTGGTGGCCAAACAATCAGAAGAGAAAGTCACTGGGATACGAAGAATGCCATCTATGATACTCCTACTAGTATATTATATTTGCACTACTGTAGATGAAGGAAACTTTGGATTCTTGAAGGTCCCACAGTAGGTTTGAAATTTGAGTCTATTTGACATTTTAGTCTTTATGCTACTTGCTTTTTATTGCATTCCTATTGCAGACAATGCACTGGTTTTGTTTCACTGAATTCTGAAAATGAAACTAAAATTGTATTAGATTTACAAATTACCAAATTATAGCAGTCTTTAAGCCTTTTGTAGAGAAAACAGGAAGCAATCTAGATCCATATGTGGTATTTTTCAGGTTATGGTGTTTTCACTGATGAGAAATGGAAAAGAGGGGATTTTTTGTTTAGAGTATTTTGGAGAGCGCATAAATATCCAAGAGGCAAAAGAACGTGAGAGGAAATATGTTAAAGATGGGATGAAAATGTTCTATATCTTTTTATACAGATTTAATGGGAAACAAGAGTGGTATGTTTATTAATATATATATTTATTAATATATTGTTTGTATTTTTAGAAATATAATTCAATAGCCAAAGTCTTTGAGATTTAACGACATTGTGCAATGTTTGTACTTCATCTTTCTCCTTGGGCACACTTTTTTGAACATGCTTTCAAATCTTCTGTGTACAATCATTACAAATTAAACACCCAAAACCAAATTTTGAAGAGTGTATGCGCAAGTTAGGGTTTATTAATATTTGTACTTGCATACTATATTTAAAAACCACAATCAAAACTGTTCAACAATGAAAACATGTAGAGTTTAAACAAATAACCACATTTTCCTATTTGAATATTCATTGAAGTGTTTGGATATGATATAAATATATGCTGGTATTTATAGATACCCTGACAAACCCAATTCCCCATTAAGCTGCATTGAAAACAATGTGAACTATGCCATCTAAATCTAATTACAATGGAAGCTCAGGTTACGAATGCCTTGGAGTACAAACAATTCAGGTCACAAACAACGATTTTGAATAATTTCTGTCTCGGTTCACGAACAGTGCCTAGAGTCACGAACCAAAGCCACGCAGTATTACGCTAGTCTTGCACGTGTGCACAGCCTTGCTTTGTCATTAATATGCAGTTACTTTTAACATTCCTTAGCAGTGGCACAATTTTCAAGGTGTTTCACTGTTTTTAGGTGTGTACCCCCTCCATTATGAGTTCCAAGAAGCAAAAAGTGCTGGTAGGAAGCCAAAACGTATCACTGGACGTCCAGAAAGAAATAATTGCGAAACATGAGAGTGGCATTTGTGTGTCCGACATCGCTAAAGAGTATAGCAGTACTGTTCTTTGGTCATGGAACGGATTGTTTGCATTTACATTGATTTCAATTTTTCGGTTCACTAACTCAGTTCTGGAAAGAATTAAGTTCGTGACCTGAGGTTCCACTGTAAATGACACTGTAGACAATGTAGACAATTTGGAGGATTCAATGTAAAAGTCAAATCTGTGTTTTTTTTCCAGTTTATCTTCAAACTCATTGCAACCATGAATGTTCGTAATCCTAAGGGCACGGCGAGTTCTTGAGCAAGATTGTCCAATTCGTTTGCTACTAGACTGGTGTTTGATGGTATGTAAATATAACAAAAGCTAATCACAATGGATTTCAAATTTGTGTTTAAAGGTATGACGCTATATGGGGCTCTACTGTTCATAACAATATAAACTCCGCCTGATGCCCTGTTAATATGTTGAAAGTATGTGTTAAGCAGGGAGTAGTTTTTAAGTGTGATATTATCCGTGTTCAAGAATGGTTCATGATTGCATATAACGGAAGGATCGTGTTCATTTAAAAGCAGGATAATATGTTATGTTTAATTCCTTGGGAGTTCCATTGTATAAATGGTGTTATACTTTATAAGTTTAAGTTTAAATTGTGGAGGTATATTGTTTCTTTCGCTGTGACAATCTATGTGGTTATGTCTCTGAAGGAAGTACGGAGCGGGGGTATTTTTGGAATGTAGGTTAGAGCCACCTTGAGTACAAGGAGCAGTTTCTTCTGCATCAATGCTCTCAATGTCTTCAAACCTTATACAGGGTTTGATAGGGTCATCTGACCCCCTTTGCTGCTTATTTCCTAGATATTTGGGTTTATTCCTTGACGATTTCGTTGGTGGGGTGCTGCTGAAGATGTTCGAGAAGATGCCGTGTTTTCCTGAGGTTGGTAATGGGGGGAGTTAGTGCTCGGTGTTGAATTGGGTCTGTCGTTGTTTGAAAGACCTTCGTCGTTTTTGGATTGCTTTTCACTACAGTGGAGACGGATGAGCCAGGAGGTGATGTTTATGCCTGTACAAGTTTTCTGACCTCTGAATGTTTGATGTGTACTTTACCATCTGAATCTCCTTCTCCTGTTTCTAAGTATCACAATCATTGGAATTGGCAAGCTGTTCCTTGCCACAGTTGGCACAATGCAGAGTTTCTCTATACTCAGATTCCTGATGCGAATAGTCCCCACATCGGCCACATATTTGGACTTTTGAGCAACGGTCTTCATCATGGCCATATTTCTGACACTTACAGTGTCGAAGAGGATTTGGTATGTAAAGCTCGACCTTCACTTGCAAAAAGCCAATTTCGACCACTTTGAACTCAATTAGTTTGTTGAAGCTGAGTACAAATGTGTTGGTGTCCGGCAGATTGTTATTATGTTTAATTATATTTAATACGTATTCTACGCACTGCAGTGGCACCTTTATTTTTAATGCTTTCGATGATATCCGTGTCGCTGACTCCAGCTAAGCACGACAGTGTATCACACCTTTGGACGTATTGTCTCGTGTGAGCGAATGAGGTCACTGGAATATCGAAGAATGTTTTCATTTTCTTGATAATATACGTCTGACCTCGTCGCTCATACTCAACAAGAAGGCGACCCGGTTTCAACTTGCAAACACACTTTTGGTGTGCCGATAGATCCCGTAATGGTCTTTTCAATTACGACGGGAAACACTGGCGATGCTCGTGGTTTTGAGGCATCTTTTGACTGTATAAACATGAAGCGTGGGAATGACTCCACACTACATGGATTCATGGATTATCATCAGATTTAGACTAAGGTTTCATTCATTTAAGTTGATTTTGTTTTGACTTTTCCATGTTGGTTTGTTTCAAAGTCATCATCCGTGCTCCCCGCTCACCATGGAGCCCAACGAGGGGACAATTTTCAAGTGCCAAGGATACACATGTGCTGTACTCAGTAAATATGATTGACCCGTGAAGTCACCATCTTCATTGGTCAATACAAAATACCTTCCGATTGTCCTGTTAAGCCAATCCCTTCTAAAAATTGTTCTAAGACATGAGAAAGGGATAGCTAAAGTATAGACTGTAACAGAACGGTGGTATCAGGAGAGATACAAGAAGAAAGATAAATAAGGTGAACAAGTAAATAGAATAATCGTAGGGCTTGGCGTGACCGTGCATATACCGACGAACCGTCTAGAAGAAGTAGAGGTCAAAGCAGTGTATCGCATCAGAAAACCTCTGCGGACCACTAGGATCCTATCCTCCACCGACACGGGATGCAACCCACGAAAACAGGTTTCATATGCTTACTGGAGCGGTTCTATATAAATTGAACATGACTTTTCTATCAGTACCCAATCAGTATGCGCTACTATTTAAGTACATATAGAGATTCCAGGCATAATGTTTTCAAATTCTTCATGTGTCAAAAACGTCAGGTTTCCGTTGAAGATAATACCTAAATGAATTCCGTGGTATATTCTAAAATTGCAACAGGTCACCTCCGCATCTTATGCCATCTCGACGTATCAGTCCCTAACCCTCTACCTTTATTTGCTAATAAGAGAAACCTCTGCATAATAAATAGAACCAAACTAATGAGTTCATTGCTTGAAAAACATTGCCCCAGCCACCAAATGCAGAGTATCAATAAACAAAAAGTGTTCTCCATGGTATAGCAGTGGTAGGGACCAGCTTCGCACTGCTAAAATACATCGCCGTAAAGAAGAGAGGCTTTGGCTTTCAACAAGGCTCAACATTCATAAATAAATATATGAAGCAGCTAAGATGAACGTCACCGAAATAGCCATTTAGCCAAATTATCCCATTGAAGTACTAAGATCACAGAGAGTTCCAACTGCAAAGACCTCTTCGAGATAAAACAAATTAATGTTAAGGAACACCACTTCCAACTACATTCTCTCCAATAAACATTTCGGACCCTTTCTGCAAATGTCTTCCGTGACAAAGTACAAACCATTAAATATTTGCTTGACAGCACATGTTGAACTTACTCGTCACCATACAGTTATGATACAGAATTTCATCGACAACCATTAGGAGCATTTTAACCTGTCTCTATGGATTTAGTACGGAAAATCATGACGAAGAGTGCACCAAAGTCATGTAAACTTGATCCAATTCAGCCATCACTGCTGCTTGAGTGCTTAGACCCAATATTTCCATCACTAACTGATGTCATTAATATCTCTCTCCCATCGGGGGAATTCCCATCATTTTTCAGAACTGCCATAGCAAAGCCTCTGCTGAAGAAACCAACACTTGACCATATCGATTTAAAGAACTACCGTCCAGTTTCTAAAAAAGTCTTATAAAATGTTGTTATAACCCAACTTGTATCTCATTTGAATTCAAACAGTCTTTTTAGCAATGTACATTCGACATATCGTCCTTTCCACAGTACTAAAACTACTCTTCTGAAAGTATTTAATCACATTATCCCTGCTTTGGATAGTGGAAAAATTACAGTCCTCACTCTCCTTGATTTGTCTAGCATTTGACATTATCACTATTTTCAGTTTGTTATGACATTGCTGACAACTGTTCTGCTCCCTATACGGTAGGGCTCATTTGTGCATCTGTCTGTACTGCTGCCCTAACCTTTTCAGTTTTATCTGCTTCATAGACATGAATAGCTACAGAGGGTGGTATCTCTGTTGCCAGGCAATTATTATAATGAGATACAGTGGTTATAGATAGTTCCTTTAACATATATGAAAAGGAAGTAGTTTATACGTTTCTGAAAACGGCAAGAAAACTAATAAAACTGACTTTCAAACAACAGAATTAAATGCAGGTCATGTGTACTGGAATATACTTGTATTATTGTATTATGTAAGTTCTAAGTTGATTCTTTTTCAATATATCATCAATTATAAAAGTTTGTAGAGTCGAAGATATCCGTTATTAAACCAGTAATGTAATCTACAGAATAAAGTTCAAACAGACGAAAATCATTTTCAGGATATCGGGGGAAATGAAAATAGCAAACAACCCACAGGCAAGGAAAAGTAACATTCAAATGATTTTTGCATCATTTCAGAACCTTCTCACATTTTAAAATGGCTGTTAAGAACCTTCAATACTTTCTCACATTTGTAATTGCCCTTACTATACACGCATGGGTCGTATTATATTTCATGTTGTGGCAACGTACTCATGAACGACTAGCATCAGTTCTGCAAAGGTTCAAATTAAATTATTGCTGGGAATGTGTTTGAGAGCATACATTCCTATATGAAAAAAATAGTACATTTTTCAATATATTATGTTCAGCGCTAGTTTTTAATAAGCTTCCAGAACGGAGAAACTGCACACTTTCTCTTCTAATAATGAAACAATGCATATTAGTCCACTAAAAAGATAATTTTGCATCATCAATGAAAACATGGGTAGCGTGAAACAGAGGAATTCATCTGCATGATGTTTCTTTATTCTGGAAAATGCATCGATACCTCGGTTTTCAATAACAAATTAAATATATCTTCCTCTCTACTGTTTATATATATATATATATATATATATATATATATATATATATATATATATATATATATATATATATATATATATATATATATATATATATATATATATATATATATATATATATATATATATATATAAGTTGACCTTTTAGGTGTAAAAAGGAATGATTGTATTGTCGTAATTCACTAGAGCAGTACATCTCTTTTCTTCAAGAGGTATATATAGTTTTTCTTTCCCTGGATAGCATTGTACAATACAACCTGTTATGAGAGACCGCCAATTCTTCCAACAAAAAGCGGTCTCCCAATACAGGTTGTCTTTTCATAGAATGTTTGTATAAAAGGACAGGTTTCCAGGATCCTCTTTCAGAATAATACAAAGAAATATAACAACAATCACTGAACATATATTCTTTTCTTTATTAATAGTTCTTGCGAAAATATTGTATGGTTCATCTAGACACACAATTATATAGCAATAAAGATATACGTCTATCATTAAATATAAAATCACATTTACATTTGAATATCACATATGAAATCGTTTCTGAATTACTCGTTTTCCTTTATAATTCCTAAATTTGTTTTACCGACGTTTAAACAGTTTTTAGTCAGTGGTTTGCTCTTTTTCACTTCAGTTACAATAGTTATTTTATCCAGCCACAAAATTTGTCTCTTTATAGATGGAGGTTTGTCCATTGTAAATAAGGTTCCAGGTGTTAAAATTATTAGTGTTCAGTTGTAATATCGAATATAAATAACATTTTGGCTGGCTGTGGGAAAAAATGAAAAAGCTATACATGTGCATTGCATGTCCAACAATTAAAGAAATAGAA
Organism: Unio pictorum; assembly: GCA_030141615.1. Classification (NCBI taxonomy): domain Eukaryota; kingdom Metazoa; phylum Mollusca; class Bivalvia; order Unionida; family Unionidae; genus Unio; species Unio pictorum. Next base: position 602,162 of record JARLTB010000245.1, read on the forward strand.
ATAAGCAATAATCTTATCCAAAAACAGGATCATTAAATCAGAGACAAAAGTCAACGGCTTTACTCAAAGATGACATTCATTGATTAAATCTATAAAGTGTGTAACCCTGTCACAACAACTAGAATAGACGACAGCTTTGTGATTGAGATGTAATCACTTAAGATCAGGGGATATTTGCGGATGTTGAGTGATGAGCTAACTGGAACATATCCATCGATTCATAGTTTCGTCTTAATCAAGTTGGGAATCATTAATCGGATTGATAGTTGATTTTCGGGAAAGTCATCAATTTCTATTAGACCACATAAGTGTTACTTTTGTGTCATTCGAGGTCGATTGAGCTTTTTTTAAAGACGGGGTAATGTAATATATTTGAAGTATGCAGTGGCAGTAATTACAGTAGAAAAAAAGGTAAATTGCACAATGGAATCAACAAGAACGGATATGGCAAATACCGTTTATGTCGCCATGGTGGAAAATTTGACGCAGTTCCTGGAAATATTAGACTGACTTGCCTATGTTGGCGTAGCTAAAATAGTTCTCTGTGTTAGGGGAAAGTGGTTCAGTTTATATGGCGTGATTTGCTGGCGTACGGAAACCTAATGAAGTAAAACCATGCAGATGTGCGGTTGATATATATTTGATAGGTTGTGAGATCTGATGTCTTGCAATGATTATATTAAAATGTATGTATATAACGGACACGTCGGGCTTTCTAATTTTCAGCTGAAGTTGTATGGAAGTCTTGGGAAATTTGGGATAAACTTATGACTTCTAGAAAATAAAAAAAAAAAAGTTGACAAAAAGGAAGGAGGACACTTTTGCCAATATTATATTTTGCATAAATATTTTTCTTTTCTCTATGTAAAAAGATTATTGGGTTAGAACATTAGTTTGGAATTATTGCCAGTTCGGCGAGTGACATTTAGGATTGTACTATAGTGATGAATCTAAAGACTGTTAGAAGGGCGCTACAATCCAAATGTTTGGTACATCATTACGTTAGCGTGTACTTGCACATTAACCCATTCAATATCGGAATTTATCTCAAATAGCACTGGAAGTGAATTGGAATTTCATACATGAGTAGTTGGGATAAAACGCTTAGCACATTTGCGATCTAATTCACAATGCTGCCAGTTGCTTTTAAGTTTTCACTTTGGATTCTGGAGAAGGAAACCTTTGTTGAATTTAATAAAATGTGATGGTTTTCCCTCTTAAATGTTACTTAGAGTTAGATCATGGAACATTCATGACCAATTAATATAGCTCAACCGCTTATAAACAAAGCGAAGAGAGACAGAGATAGATATTTCAAATGTTTCCTCTGACGGGTTGAGTGGCGCATCAATTCCCGACGCTTCTGATTGGCTAGCTTCAACACTATCACTATTCCCAGTTGGTGATGTCATTGATAACAATTCTTCGGCTCCCTCTGCAGTAGTGTTCATTGGTGTATTTGTCTGTTCTGCTGCCCGGACCTGTTCAGTTGTATCTGCTTCAGAATCAGGAATGAATACAGAGGGTGATGTCTCTGTTGCCAGGTTATTATTATCATGAGCTACCGTGGCTACTGGGTTGCTATATGTCACTGAGATAGTTCCTTGAACCAAAAATGAAAAGGATTTAATTGATAAGTTTCCGAAAACGGCAAGAAAACTAATAAAACTGACTGAGTACAATTGAAATGCATGTCATGTTTACTGGATTAGACCTGCAAAACGAAGATAATATGTAAGTTCAAATATCGCAATGCAATGATGATTACGTGAACAAATTAAAACTGCGTACGACAACTACATTGGTGACGTAAAGTTAGGTATTACTCACATTAATGGAGGATATATAAGAAAATATTGTATCTTCTAGAAAACACACACTAGTTTACCTTTGTTGTACATGTTTTCCAACTATTTACGAAATATTACTACTCACCGATAGCAATGACAACCAACACCAATGTTATGGTATTTGTCAACATCTTGTATGTTTCTCATGCATATGACTGTGGAATGAAAGCAAAGATCAACAATTAATACATCATTCAAAGTATACATGTTTAGCACATCATTTTATTGACATATCTAATATTTACGCTTAAGTTGATATTGACTCTATCACTGTACTATGGCATGTTTACGGTAATCTATTTTGTTCAATTTTCTTCAATATATCATCAATTATAAAATTTTGTAGCGTCTAAGATATCAGTTATTGAACCAGTAATGTAATCTACAGGATAAAGTTCAAACAGACGAAGATCATTCTATTTTCAGGATATCGGGAGAATAAAAATAGCAAACAACCCACAGCGAAATAAAAAAAAAAAAAACAATAGTTCAAAGTTAAACGGAAGATGGTAACAATAAAATTTAAATCTTCCCGATCAAAGGGAGGTGTAAATTGTGTATGTTAATGAAGACAGATGAAAAGATGTTGAAAATAAAAGGAAATGTTTTTTAAAAAATTCAAAAAAAGTGACAAAAAAGGAAGGAGGAAACTTTTGCCAATATTATAATTTGCATAAACTTGCTTCTTTTCTCGATGTAGTGTTTCTGTATGAAATGCTCTTTTTGAAAATGATATCTTTCAGGATTGGCAATATAATCTTTCTTGCAAACAAATGAGCGAATAAGGCTTGGTTGTGGAATAGCATATATATATATATATATATATATATATATATATATATATATATATATATATATATATATATATATATATATATATATATATTTATATATATATATATATATATATATATATATATATATATATATATATATATATATATATATATTTATATATATATATATATATATATATATATATATATATATATATATATATATATATATATACAATTTGGGACCATATCTTAATGATAAGAAATATATTGTTGAAAAAAAACAATTTAGCATCCATCTAGAGTAAAATATGAAGATGGCATAGACAATATAAATTACCAACTTGAACCAATATCGACAATATATTGGCAAATTGATTTAGCGCAAGAAAAAATCTAATGCAATACAAATATATAAATGCTAACGAATCACGTTTCTGAATTGTGAAAAGAAACGAAAATGTATTTTAATTGACGATAGGAGAAAACGGTTTGCCCATACACATTAATTACAAATTAGAACATCACCATTGATTTATATCAAAACATGTACTGTAGTATCATTTATTTCCGTTGGGCTCAATTTTCGTGGTTTTGTAAAAAAAAAAGGCATTTTCGTGGGGACGTAAATTCGTGGTTTTGCCTGTCAAATTTTGCATATTATAAGGTAGTTAATTTCATGGTTTAACCTCTACAAGTACCCCAAATAAAGAATACAAAAGAATAAAACGATACCGACGCAAACGGCGGTCACATTAATGTTTAAAACAATACTACCACCTGTATGAGTACATATCTAAGACCCGGCAAGTTCAATACTTACAACGTGTTTTTGACCAAATGATTAACATCTTGTCAAAGCAGACTCAGCCAACAACACTAAAACAATACTTCCACCTATGTGAGCACATATCAAACACTCGTCAGGATTAATCAGTTTCACCATGTTTTCGTTTGAGTGTTCAAGATCTAAGGAAGCCGACGCCGCCAACAAAACCAGAGCAATCAGTTATTAAAGTACATTTGAATGATCTCTTACTTAAACCACTGTCCATAAAGTTGCAATATCAGTACTTTATGACTATCATGGCGTTAACACAGTGGCTTAAGAGTGGTAAAATTCAACTTAGATCACCCTCGGTTCCTGGACTTCCTAACCCATCAGAAGCTGAGAACCCGGCGCAGGCTCTCGCTTACCAGGCAGCTAATGACGCAGTAGAAGCACTGCTTCAGTCTGTGTCCCGGAAAAGAAAGCGAGGAGAGTATAACTGTTATAGCGAGGAATTACGGGCAAAGATAGCCAGATATTCCATCGATAATGGTGTTGCCAAGGCAGCCCGCAAATTCAGTAGCAATCTGAATTGTACTATCAGTGAGACCACTGTACGGAGTATGCGGGACCAATACATAAAGTTAAAAAAGCAAGATAGGCAAGAACGTTTAAATTTACCAGAATCACCCCGGGGCAATCCTTTGATGCTAGGAAGCATTCTTGATTTAGAGGTACAGGACTGGATCAAGAAAGTTAAAATTAATGGAGGAGTTATAAATATTAGGATTGTAATGGCTGGGGCAGAGGCTGTGATTACCAAGCATGCTCGCAGCCAGCTGGCACGTTACGGTGGGCACATCAGCATCACAAAGCATTGGGCGAGGTCGCTACTTCGCCGTATTGGATTTATAAAGCGGAAAGGAACAAAAAGCGTAAAAAAGCTACCCAGTGATTTTGAAGACATTAAGAAAACGTTCTTGAAAAAAGTTTACAATGTAGTGAAACAGCACAATTTTCCGGACTGTCTTATAATAAACTGGGATCAGACCGGGTGCCAACTGGTTCCAGGTGGCGACTGGACGATGGAAGCCCGTGGATCAAAGCAAGTGTCAGTTTCCGCACTTGATGACAAGAGGCAGATTACGATTTTACTCGCAATAGCAAAATCCGGAACTCTCCTGCCCCCACAAATTATTTACGCAGGGAAGACTGAAAGATGCCTGCCTAATAGTGTAGTTTTCCCTGACCACTGGGATGTGACTCAAACAGAATCACACTGGAGTAACGAAGAATCAATGCTGCGTTATGTGGATAATGTCATAATTCCATACGTGAACAAAACACGTGACCGGCTGCCCCTTGCGCAATGCAACCAGCAAGCAGTGGCAATATTTGATGTGTTTAGAGCCCACCAAAGTGCGAAAATGCTAACTAAATTGAAAGAAAGTGGAATCACCCCTTTATTTGTGCCTGCCTCTTGTACAGACCAGCTTCAACCACTAGAGCTGACCGTAAATAAAGAATACAAAGAAGAACTAAAGTTATACTTCCACGAGTGGTATGCTAAACAGGTCGCAAACATAATTACGGAAAAAGAAGGTGACGATCAGTGCAGAGTAGTAGTAAACCTTGCAACCTCGTTAATAAAACCAATTCACGCTAAATGGATAATTGCAACTCACGCGACACTGAGTGAGCGATCGGACCTAATTATGAAAGGTTTTGAGAAAGCTGGACTTGTTTAATTTGGGGATTATTTACCCGAGAAACATTTATAAGTACCATGAGACTTCATTGACACGAAGTTGAAACAGTGGCTTTGTCCAACAATCTGTGCAGCGTGAGCTTTAATAATCTGCTTTAGTGTTTCAAGAAATATATTTTTTTACAGGATTGTTGTTCTATTGGATTTAAAATGCATGGATAAAATGAAATGTGCTTTCAGAAGGATTTGAATGCTTAAACAACAGCTGCACTAGATTGAAGGATCGACTTGAATAAGTATTAAATCTAATTTTCATATGCAGTTATTTTGTATTACTAGTATTTTTTCTTTCTTTCTTTCTTTTTAGTATTACTACTGTTTGAATATGTTATGCTTTTTCTATATTTTCTCTCTTTCCTTACTTAAATGAAACACTGTAAAAAAAAACGGGTCAGGAATTGGGGGGGGGGGGGGAATCATCAACCTATGTGGCTCATTTTTCGTTGGGGATTTAAATTCGTGGTTTGTGGTAACCACGAAAACCACGAAAATTGATCCCCCACGAATATTGATGATACTACAGTACTTGGTAAGAAGTTGAGACAATATAAACAAATGTGTAAAGGAAAATTTAGCTAATTATGAAATGTGCGAATGAAAATTAACTTTCCAAAAAGAAAATTGGGAGGAACATGCACTTACCTGACAAACGTTTCCAGATTTGTCCATGCTTTTATGTAGCGTTTCCTTTTATCCAATTAATACGACAAAGGCACAACCAACTGGATCATTTCTTGTAATTGTGTGAGATGGTTTCTATCGAATCATTATAATGTCGATTTAAATTTCCTTGGGGCAGGGATCGGGCTAGATTAGGCTGTAAGCTAAAATTGTTATTTTTATGGGTGTGGGCAGTTGAACAACCTTCTCATTGGGTTTACGTAACGCATTAGCCGATCATTGATATCGATTTGACGGTAAACTGTGTTGATGAGAAAGTTTAATTGCGTATCTGCCTTTGGGTAGGTGATGTAATTTGGTTAAGTCCGATTAAAAACGAAGCAATTCGGTTCTTTTTTTCTAAACAAAACGAAATTGACTTGGAGATATACACCTGACAAGTTTGTAGTTGGAATTCACGTTAGTTAATTACGTACAATTATGTGAACATACCGATATATTGTGTCAATAACGTTGCTGCATGAAAAAAGAAAAAAAATGTTGCAAATATGACGACTCTTTCTCTGTGTGTTACTTACAATTAAAACATGAGCATTGTTATTCAAAGTAACAATTGAAACTACCTTCAGCGTTTAATTTAAATACAGAAACAACAATGCTACAATTAGTAACTCCAATACAAGTTAGGTATTATCGAAGTATTGCATCATGAAGAAATTCCAGGAGAAGGTTTAATTCTTCTCAATAAGGTTATGTTTTGCGCTTATTCCTAACAGATAAAGAGATTATTGTTGCATTATTTGTACCTCAGTCTCCATCGCGTTGAATGGAATACAAAATCCGTTCTACCACGCCTTTTTCTATTTCAACGATTATTTTAATATTAAGGATTCAATAATTCATGACTTTAACACACTCGTCCTCATCCCTTCTTTACTCTCTTGATCCTTTGACTTTTTAAAGCGACTTGTTCACTTCGGGCTCATTTTTGGGGAATGCAAATGAGAATTGCGAAAGGAAGCTGTGAAACAGGTATTAACAACCGTTTTGATTTTCAGCGTGAATGAACATTCCCAATATGCGACAGAAATTATGCAGTTGCTGATGGAAAGAGACGTATATGTATTCCTGCTTGGAATGCATTTAAATGCATTTTGTCACACATGCGGATACAACCTATCTAAAACTGAACACGCTTCGTATCTAAGGAGTCAAAAATGGCGAAGATACTATAATTAACATTTTATTCCGTAGAGTCTCCAACTATTTCTAAGACAATTATCCATAAAACAAGTGACCTATTAAGTACGTCATTGAACGAACGGATCGACTTCAATTATTCAGCTAAATAAAGTCTGCGTCTAGGTACTTCAATTTTAAGAGTACATTTTAGAAACAGAAAATCTAGGTTACAGTATCCATTTATAACATACAAGCACGTGCTCGCGGTGCATTGCCTAACAAGATTTAGGTACGTGACCATTAGAAAGAACCGAATCACTGATTCAGTGGCACTTGTACCTTTTACCTCTGTGAGACGTCACACGCAGTGACATCAGTTCTAAGAGTTTTTTTTGACAAAGGGAACCGGCATAATGTCGTTCAGTTGTTAATACCATTTTTGTACGTCTCTGGTATGACTCAGCTGGGGATAGAACGACGACCTCCAGCTTCCGTTCTCACCACTGGGCCACCGGAGCGGTTAACTAGAGAGATCCGCATGGGAGAAAGTGGCTATTATGCTTTGTTTAGCGCAAAATAACTGTATGGTGAAATTGAAATTGTATTGTCAAGGCGTATCTCTAATGGTTCGGACCTTGTCATTGAAGAACTCTGCAAACAAGTCCAGAATGTCTACTAGAGAGAATGTAGTTGAAAGCGGTGTACATTTGTTCCTTGACATTAATTTATTAGTTATACATGTTAAACTGGGAAACGTTTTTAAATGTAATGTTATCTGTCTCTTTCAGAAATGTTTCCTGTAAATATAGTTCTTCAGGATCGTGTTTATTCAAAAGCAGAAAAATATCATTGTAGTTAGCGTTACGTCCTCGACAGTTCCATTGTATGATAGTGTTCTTCATTATAAAGTTAAGCTGGAGATTGTGGAACTAGGTTAGATCATTCGCGGAGGCAATTTGTGTTTTTATTTGTCTGGAGGAAGTACGGTAGAGTATTTGTTTTTAGTGGGTTTGGAGCAACCTTCAGCACACGGAGAAGTTTCTTCTGTATCCATGTTCTCTATGTCTCCAAACCTTTGTAAAGTTTGATGGGATCATCGGACCCCTTTTGCTGCTTATTTGATTTTTATTTGTTTATTTCTTGGTGATTTCGATGGTGGGATTTTATTGAATGAAGTTTGTGAAGTTGTTGTGTTTTTCTGTGGTTGGTGATGGGAATATTAGCACTTGTTGTTGAATAGGGTTTATCCGTCTGTGCTTGAGAGTCCTTAGTTGTTTTGAGATTATGTTTAAGAACAGTGGAGAAGGATGAGTCAGGAAATAGATGTTTATGCCTGGACAAGTTTTCTTGCCTCTGGGTAGGAAATGTTTGATGTACACTTTACCCACTGAATCTCCTTCTCATGTTTCCAAGTATCACAATTCTTGGAATTGGCATGATGTTCCTTGCCACAGTTGACAAAAAGCGGAGTTGCTCTACAATCAGATTCCTGATGGGAGTGATCTCCGCATCGGCCACATATTTTGACTTTGGTACATCGGTCTTCGTGATGGCCATAATTTTGACAGTTATTGCATCGAAGGGGGTTTGGAATGTATATCTCGACCTTTACTTGCAAAACCATAATTTTGACCACTGTTGGTTTGTTAAAGTTGAGTACAAATGCGTTGGTGTCCTGCAGATTGTTATTACGTGTAATACGTATTCTACACACTGCCGTGACACCTTCATGTATCAACCCCTCGACGATATATGTGTCGTTGACTCCAGCCAAGTCACGACAACACATTAGGCCCTTGGACGTATTCAGTGTAATGTGAGCGAATGAGGTCACTGCAATATCAACAAATGTTTTCATTTTCATGACATTGTCTGTCTGACCTTTGCGCTCACACTCAACAAGAAGGCAACCCGATTTTAATTTTTTAACACTTTTTGGTGTGCCAAAAGATCACGTAACCATTTTTTCAAACGGAGATAGTGCAGCAAGGGATTTTGACTCATCATCAGATTGATTAACCATGAAGCGTGGAATGATTCCACGCCACACGGTTCATCATCAGAGTCAGACAGGGGTGTGTTGTTTTTTTGTTAAATTGCCACGATTGTTTGTTACAATTTCAGCACTCATGCTCCTCACCACCATGGAGCCCAACGAGGGAACAGTTTTCAAGTGCCAGGGATACACAGATGCTATACCCAGTAGATAAAGTTACCTGTGCTTAACCCGTGAAGTTTCCTTCTAGGGTCGGTAAAAATACCTCCCGATTGACCCGTTAAGCCACTGCCTTCTAGGAAGTCTTCTAAAACTTGGGAAGGAGAAAGCTAAATGGTAAAATGTAGGGACAATGGTGGTATCAAGTGAGATGCAAGAAAGGTAAAGAAGGTGATCAAGGAAATAAAGATTTCATAGGGCATGGCGTGACCAGCCGATTTGTCGAGACCGGACTCATCCCGACCACCATTCTAGGAATAGAGACCAAAGCAGTGTATTGCATCGAAAAAGCTTCCGCTCAACTACCATGATCCTTTCCTTCTCCGACATGGGTCGCAACCCACGGCAAACATGTTGACACTTAGTCGCCTCTTACAACACGTAGTGAGACACTTCAGGCCAATTCTACAACCACGAACTCGCAGGGAGTCCTTTGTTACTGGCAAACACATAACAAAAGTTCGATTGCCAAATGATACGTCCATTTTCAGCCAAAAGCAAAGCAACAGACCTTGCTCTGAAATTTACCGAAACGTATTTTGTATAGCATTATCTTATGTGACTCACTATCAGTGCTTCAGTCGCTACACAGTAGAAAACTGGATAATCCACTATTAGTCAATCTCCTCATCAAAAATACTGAGCTTAGTATCTCATACAATATAGTATACTGTTGGTTACCTAGCCATTTCGGTAATAAAGGCAATAAAGAAACAGATCGCGATGCTAAAATGGCTCTATCCCAGAAACCATCTGATTTTAAAATACCGTTTACTGACTTTAAACTTTGTATTAAAGAGTACCTTCGCCAGAAGTGACAGGCATCGTAGAATGATACAGTGAATAACAAGCATCACGCCATCAAACCAAGCCTATAAGAATAGAATCCTTCCCACAGAAACATCCGTAGGGAGGAGGTAGTCATTGCAAGGATCCGAATTGAGCATACGTACAAAACCCACTCACACATGCTAAAAGGTGAAGATATACCAGAGTGCGTTACTTGCAATGAACCAGTCACTGTTAAACACTTTATGACAGAGATTTTATACCTGCAACCTACGCGTGATAAGTTCTATAATGTACATGTCATGAAGGAACTTTTTGATACTATAAATATCACTTGTATTATAGACTTCCTGAAGGAAGTAAATCTTTAATTTAAAATATAGCTTTTATTCCGTCACGCAGAGCACTTCTAAGTATTGTAAGTACCGTCCCTTGTTTTCAACATCTTTTCATCTGTCCTCACTAACATACACCATTTACATCTCCCGTTGATTTGGAAGCTGCATATTATACTGTTACTAACAACTTATCATTTTACTTTGAACTATTTCGTTTTTGATATCGCTGGTCGATATTAAACGTTTTACTTTTTTTAAACACGTATACATACAACCTATTATATGTGCGCTAAATAGCAAAAAAGAGCTGGTGCTCCGTTAATATAAAACATACATACATACATACATACATACATACATACATACATACATACATACATACATACATACATACATACATACATACATACATACATACATACAACGTTTAATAGGAGACAATTCCTGCTCTTTTTCTTGACTTAGATGTCTATGTGTTTCTATAGTTGTTTCCCTTAGACAGCAACAGCATGTCATTTATAGGACTTGTGGTACTAATTCTATGGGTACTAGTAAACTATGTAATCTAAACTTTTAAGAACTTTAAATTTCTAGGACTCATCATCAAACCTGTATTCGTCAGTTTAGATGCATCCTTGATGATAGCATAGGTTAAGAGAAACGAAAACTAGCCATGGCATTTTCTTGACCTACATGTGTTTGAAACACGTGCTTTCAATTGTGCAATAAAGAGCCAGTAATTAGTTTGACAAATTCAGGACTGAAATTCCATTAAAAAAATCAACGTTTTTAATTGTTTAGAATTACAGCTATCAAAATATTATTTGTCCTAAAATATAACTTTCATTATCAACCAATCCTGACCAGCAAAACCCATACATACGCTTTGTTATCTGACCCTTTTCCAGACTGGTTCGCCTATTACTTTTAATTAGTAAACATATAAATTTCTCATGATATTCGGTAACATTTAATGTCTGAATGCTCATAATCAAATCTATATATCTATCCATCCATCCACCCATCTATCTATCGAGACATATCATTGAGACAAGTTTCAGTCTGAGAACGCTATATGAGCCGTAGTATATTTGGGTTATCTGTGTGTTTTGAAACATGTGTTTTCAATTCCGCACCAATGTGTCAGATGTTAATTTCAGTAACTAGATTTCCATCCTTAAGTCCGCTGAAGTACTGATAGTTCAGTAATAAAACTTTCCCTTTGTATGATTCAGCTACGATCATGGCAAACCAACACCAGTTATACTTTAAATCACATGCATGACAACCTCTTTCTAGACTGGTTCCCATTTACCAACACTATTAGTATCTAGTATCGCTATACATTTACACACGTAGCGGGATGCCCAGACATAATTTGCATATATATATATATACTTTTTAAACATAAAAAAATGAAGAAATGCGCTTTCCTGCAGTTTTCTTATAGCAGATACATTTTGATCCCATCCGTTGAGACTGTACTGACATCATCATCATTATAATGTAAACTATGTTCTGAAAAGACGCGTTATTTCAACTAAAGTGTTCTCACAACATTCTTCCTAACATATAAAGTATAAGTTTCTTTAATTTCATTATATGAATTAGCGTGCTTTGTGTTTAAATTTTACTTCATCTTAGCCCAAACTCGTAGTGCCAACTTGATTACAAAACTTTCGGGTGAATTGTTTGCTATCCACTTTCGTTTCTTCCCCCAGGCCATGGTTTCTCTATACATGTATATCGCACTGCGACAAAATACGAGCGAGCCAAATGACGCCGACTTCAAACTGCTCATTTAATGTCGAAATGGCTTAGGATTAGTTAGAAGCCATTTTTGCACTGTATATAGTTAGAATATTTAGAATATGTCTTCGTGTACCATTGGAAACATGGTAAACTCGACCGGTTGCTCTAGATTTAGCTTCGTATAAGTGCCTTCTTCTAACACTACATACACGCTGAACCGTCGCATCCCACCATACAGATAAGTGCAAGATGGGTAGATCGTCTCCTGATGATCGCGTTAAAGTAGTACGCCAGAGTCTCACTAAAATATGTACCAGCGCTGTACTTTTTATTTTGGGTTCATTTGTTTCACCAGTTCCCGGGTATTTTTTGGAATCACGCATCGAGCCTGTGATATTCGCACTACGATGACATTGTGTATACCTTCTTCCTATTGTCATTGTCATTCATGTTATCGCCTTGACTCCGTTCATGACCAACGCGATAGACACAGTTGGCAGCAAAGGTGAACATCTTTTTGAAGTTGACAAAAGATACCCACAGAACACTATATTACAAGTCGTGTTGAATGTTACTCTTCAGATAGACCTGGCTTCATACCTAGAGTCAACGTGTTGACGTGTGATACCCACCATGGCAGGTTTTTTCGTGCTTAGCAGAGCTGTGTTTTGGCTGGGTACAGATCTCATCCCTTGAATAAAGCCATGGGTTTCTCAATGACAGGATTCATTAACTATTCTATGATTGTTTACTTACTAGTTTGCGTTTTATGGAGAGGACCTCTATTATTTCTCACGCCTTAATAACTCCTGTATTTTTACTGTCTGTCCTTGAATTCATAAGACGTGATTTTTGAATTACGTGATCAAACTTTGGAATGAGATGCCTTGAAAGTTATTGATTGTAAATGTGTGAAGTTGCCAGTTGCTATTATGTTTTTCTCCATGAAATATTTACGCAACTTTTCATACAAACCGATTTGTCGGAGATTGAGGGATTATCAATTAACATTTCGAACCATAAACAACACTGCTTGTAAACGAGTCGATTTCTGGGTGGACGAATGCATATTTTTCATTTAAATGGAGTTCTACGGAGATCATACTGCAGTCCTGTGCATTCCAGACTTTAAAAGGAGGCTCTAAACAGAACCATTTTACCAAGGCAATATATGACTTTAAACTTCATTTCAATTTACTTCAACTTTATTGAATTCCATGTATTTATTTATTTATTTATTTATTTATTTATTTATTTATTTATTTATTTATTTATTTATTTATTTGTATTTTGTTTGATCCACACAATAGTTATAAAGTGTTACCGTTGACACATTATATAACATTTTATATTTTTCTTATCTCTGGTATTTCCTATGCAAAAGAAAGAATGCGTTATATCTTCCGTTTCTTTTTTTTTTCTTTATTTTTTTCCCTTCTAAAATTTGCTACTATAACTTTACTGTCATTATTCATCTTCGATGATATACCTCTGCTTTGAAAACAAACAGGTCTGTATTACGTTATGAAAGCATATACATAATGATGGAAAACGAATGACCCAAGTGGATACATGTAAATCACTTCACAACCACGCTTTTTGATTGAATTGGTGAATGAATGCATTGTATGTGTTTTGAATTTAATTACAAGCAATGAAGACTTGTTGGGGGGGGGGGTTTGTGGGGTTTTTTTTTTTTGGGGGGGGGGCTTGGGAAACTTAAGACGGGGAGCCCTTGTTGCTCTACAAATAGACCCTGAAAACAACCTTTAAAATTACCTTTATATGTGGCACGTTGTAAGGAACAATAACCAGACTGCTACATGTATGTGCTAGATCCTTTGGCTAATAATTCGGTGTCATAAATGTACGAAGGTGTTTATATATATATATATATATATATATATATATATATATATATATATATATATATATATATATATATATATATATATATATATATATATATATATATATATATATAAATATGTATGTAAATTTGTGTAATCACAATATATAAATGTACGAAGGTGTTTATATATATATATATATATATATATATATATATATATATATATATATATATATATATATATATATATATATAGTGTAAACATATTAGTAAGAATGTGTTTTTTGATTGGAACGAAAGCGTGACCAAAAACAGTAATGGCTTATCTGATGATATTGTTCTTTAATGTGAGTTTACATAGCGGAATATGCTATGCTAATATCCTTGTGTGTTAATACAGGAAGATTTTAGGTACCAGAGGGAATTACCCCAGTGAAGTTGGTCCGAGTCTCTGGGAGACAAAGAAGAAGGAAGAACGGAGAAAGACGTTAAACGGACTAAAGGGAACTGGAGTACCAGTCCAGAGAAGCATAATACATATGAGTAGGAACACATGACAGGAAGAAAATTTATCACACTAAGTCAGATGATGAAATAGGTCGTCACTTGGGCGTGGTTTAAATTTGAAGTTTATTTGAGAAATGAAAATAACTATATGTTATTGGCTGGGGACTCGGAACTTTGCAACTCTCTATCACTACTTCTTATTTCTGACAAAACTGAACCAGGGTGGATCTTCTGTAATAATTTAATATATCATTGGGAGCACCCCACCCCAACCTAGTTAACGAGAAACCTTTACAATATGCATATACGTATTTTATCTAGTAGGTTTTAAGTCTTAGACGGCTTAGATCTATACATGGTTTATATAAATATATGTAATTTTCTCCATGACAACGAGGTCTCCACTACCCACGACGAAGGGGGCCTCATGTTACGTTCTATATCCCGTTAATCTGGCCCTTATTAAAAGCAATATACCAGTTGAACGTGTCACCATTTTAACCTCGGGGTTACGTTTCCGAAAATAGCGAAACTCACTCTTTCAAAAAAGATAGAAAATAAGAAACGATAGCCATCTAGTCTAATAAGGTCTCACTGGATAGTTTCGTATTTTGACACCTCCCTAATTTTTAAGGTAGAAGGCATGGGCCCAATTATTACCATCCTAGCATTTTTCAGTTCACACATAAGCTAAATATGTAATCTGGTTTAGATTTACTTTGAGTTAGGCATGGAAACTGGTAGACTTGTTGGTGACTGCCTGTCACAGTTAGACTAGCACAGGAGATCAAATGCGTAACTTGGGCTACACAGGTAAATATCTAAAAATCTAGATGGTTGAGGGGTGATGAAAAGTATGCTAATTTGTTACCGTACTAGAGAACGTTATTCATGTATAGGGGGTTTCACGGTTACTAGTTCACCAAAGGGCATATCGGTGCAACTCACTTCTAGATAGTTCAATAATTAAAGACGGCAGATATAGATCAAGACAATGTGACAAACCGATCAAATTTTGCAAGCAGGATCGATATCTCACTATCTTACAAAGAAATTATATCAATATTTGATAAATGTTTGTTCCATCTTTAATTTTTTTCACTAACTTGCGCAGCAGCCAGCTTTTAAATAAATGTTTTCTGCCTATTTCAGATATTCATTATCTTTCCATTACTACATTATGTACTAGTTTGAATTATTTGATTGTGCAAAAGTGTATCGCTGTGTAAACAGTTCTTGCATTTCAAAGAATATTGAGAATATGTTTATTTTTCTTTACAGCTTTAATCATAGCAGTAAGTTGATGTTGAACGACAACACAAAAAATTCTAACTTTTTAAGGTTATTTTATGTTTGATTTAGACTGCTGCATTTGTATTAATCTTAATAATATTTTTCATTAAATAACTTGAGTTGCTTTCAAAATGCACATGTCATCCATGCTTGAACAGACAGGTGCACGTACGAGTCTCCTTGACGATTATTCTAATTTTATTTCCTTGAACGGATGGAAATTTTAGAGTATATCATTTGGATAAATATCTATGTTAGACATTATGCATGTATATGACATATGTGGTTCTCACCTATCTGCCTGTCTGTATGTGTGTCTGTCACATTTTATCTACTGGATTAGGTATGTACACCTTGAATGAATGTGTTCGCATACGTATATTACATAAACATAATTCAGGTTAAAAATGATGCTAAGATAGAACGAGTGACTGATAGATAAGACGACGATACTTGATATTTCATATACTGATTCTTTTAGCTCTCTTGTCACAGGAAAATATTCAAAATACCCCTTCTCTAAATGAATGTAAAAAAGAGGGGTTGGGGGCAGTGTTGATTCAGTATAAAAGCCACTAGTTGCATGGGGAATTAACTTTAATTCCTCAGTCAGAATCTTACAAGCATCATTTCAATAAAAATCCATAGTTCATTTTTATTCGTGGCTTTAATGTAATATTATCATTTCTCTGCTATAGGTCATTGTCAGACAAAAAATTGCCAGAACAACTGTCCAGTGAGACCTAAGGAGAACAATTACGCATCTTGACTTCTAAGCAGGGACGTAATTGTAATGCGAGGCAGGGGGAGATGGCTTTTACCCCAACCCCCCTGCATTTGCATGTGCTGTAAAATCGCTGTAACCTCAAAACGATACCCCCCCCATCAAGTTTAGCACACACACACCTCAAAAAATTGAAATGACGTCCCTTCTTCTAAGATTTGTGTATGGTGGTGTTTGATTTGAATTTTTAACGTAGTTTTAGCAGTTTTCAGTTATATAACTACAATGTCTGCATTACGTCAGTTTCGTGAGATCTATCACTGGGACATCCCACCCATTCATATTATCTGACAGCAGGCCGATCAGTCCAAGCATTAACTTCTTAATACTAAGCACAAAACGAGACAGCTGCTAGTACCGTTTTTATAAGTGTTTGATATGACTTGGCTGGGGTTCGAACTCACGATCTCGCGCATCCGACACGGACGTTTTAATCACTGAGGCCTCCAAGGCGGTCTGGACTTCTAAGAAAAATATAGGCACGAAACGGTTTGTTTGGAAAATGGACGATCTGATTGAAGTAGAAGAATTTAATAGATTAAGTATTTATGCCCATAAATGGTCATCTTCTAAACCATTAATACAATGCATCAATGCCAAAGTATTTGATAAAGGGATTAAATGTAAAGTCATTAGGAAATGGTTTAATGATGTTCATGTACTCTTCATGATTTTGCGTATGCTTATTTTGAATTGATGATCCACAGACAAGTAACACTGCAATTTTAAACGTCTTTCTCGTTAAAAAAATGAGTTACCTTTAAATACACGTCTTTAATTTCAAAGTCTATCCATCGAACGTTGCTTTTTCTTTGGTGTCAATTATATTGCGGTCTAGTTTATATATATATATATATATATATATATATATATATATATATATATATATAGAGAGAGAGAGAGAGAGAGAGAGAGAGAGAGAGAGAGAGAGAGAGAGAGAGAGAGACAGAGAGAGAGAGAGAGAGAGAGAGAGAGAGAAAGAGAGAGGCAAATACAAAAAATATACAACAAAAAAAAATAAAACACAATACGTTATGGTTGCAAAACTTTAAATGGCCGTTTCTAAAGGGATCGAACCTTTAAATGAATTGTTTCAATTAGTTTATTTCAACTTGTTGCGGATGCTGGACAATATTTTTTTATGAATAGAAATCGATGAGCCATATCGACATCTATTGTGTTATGTAAATTTATGCAATCGCATATTATATCTGGGATATTTCATTGTTATTGTAGCAATTATAGACTATTAAGCACACTTAGGAAATTATTTAAAAGAAAATGTATCCGACACCAGGAGGAGGAAAGGCAAAGTAGGATAATAAACGACGGATCCATTGCAAAATCTAGGGAAACACCCACAGATAAAACACTTTTTTTGTTGGAAAAGACTCATTAAGAGTCGAAAGCGCTCAGGCGAGTTAGGTACTAGTTTTGCACTGTTCATTGTCAATTTATTGTATTTGTCTTAATCAATCCCTGATACACGTGATAACTTGCTGGATCCAGTGCAATCTATTATATTATAAACGTGAAATGAAATGTTTGGCGGTGGTGACAGTACTCTTAATTTTCATGTACGTACTGTATGATGGTTTATACTACAATGCATTGCTCCCTCCTGTTATATTTTATTCTCCATATAACCGGAATATTATTAATAATTTCCTAACAAATAAAATAACTGCTGCAGAAAACCCAGGACGAAACCAAGCAATTAATTCAGCCATAAGAGAAATCCGAATTAACTCTGATGTCGGGAAAAATTGTGATTGATTTTATTTGAGAAAATGGTTTTACTGTTTCATATTGTCAGTTCGTCACGAAACAACGTTACGCGAAAAGCTGAGTCATTCTTTGTTGATTCTTGCCATGCATGGATCAATCCCAAGTCATTCCGAAGTCTTGGGTAGAAGTTGAAGTCTCTCCAGCGCATAAAACATCTGAGTTTTGATATATTTTGTTGATATAACATGTAATTATTTATTACACTAGAAACACGTGTAAACAATACAAAGAACGTAAGAAAAATCGTTTGTGTTCTCATTGTTACTATAACATGTCTATTACAGATTGTGCAATGTATGGTCGAACGAAGTAAACCGACTGCATTTTAGAACTATCTTAAGTTAAGCGACAGCTACCTCAAGCATGTAAAATATACTAAGAGGAACTAACTCTGACTACATTCAGTCCGTGAATTACGCAAATTACGCAAATAAAATTTCATTACATAAATGTTAGACAATAAAACATTTGTTTCTAAAGCGTCTTGGATTCTTGCTAGAGAGACCGACATTAATATGCGCATGGGTTTACCTGAATCTCTTTCAGTTGTTTGCTTGGTTTAATTTTTTTAACATAATTTTTTAACCTGATTCGTGAAGAAAATAATTTATTGAACAAGATTTCATATTTGGTTGCTGTGAATAAACAATCTGCTTTGAGAAGAAAACGGGTGCAACAGGAAGCAAACTCATCGTAAGCGACCAACTAAATTATGAAGAAAGTCTGTTGATTTCTTTAAGGTGAGGTAAATATACCCATTGTCCTTGGAGCATACAAATCTCTCTCTCTCTCTCTCTCTCTCTCTCTCTCTCTCTCTCTCTCTCTCTCTCTGCGCGTGCGTGAATATATATAAATATATATATATATATATATATATATATATATATATATATATATATATATATATATATATATATATACAGCAACACAAGTAGGTTTTTAAGTCCCAAGGTATTTTGGGTAAAATGCATTGTCCCAAGGACACAACACGTAGCCGAACCAGGCTGATTCAGTTGTAGGATTCGGACCCGCATCCCTTCTGTTCCATATCCAGCACGCTATCAAACTGATTCACTGTACCTGTTATTAAAGCTGTTTTAAAGGCACTCGCACCAAGCCAGACGAACTTTATAGCTGCGACGTCAATCAAGCAACACATGCATCGTTTTAAATTATTCGCAAATCAAATAAGTCCTTGATACATATGTTTCCTCGTCAAGAGCATCTCCTTTGAGATCCTCAAACTATCTGCTGACTGTCGTTTTGATTGATTTTATATTATCCTGGCAACCTGCTCTCATCTTAAATCAACATTTTACCGCCAATATAAAACGTCATGCAATATATTGAGCGGTACTTTTTAATTTCGTAGTAGTTTGCATAATACGAGTACAATCGGATATCTACTAATTATGCCGCTCTTGTAACTGAAGAGCCTTTCAAGAGTTGGCTCATTTCACCCGTCATTCTGCTTTACGGTTGAGCTGAATCGCAAGAGCGACTGTTACAAAACTCCAATGCCGATAAGACTCACGGCATGGAATGCTGTACAAGGAAAAATATAAATCGAGCAGATTTAATAAAAGTGATGTTATAACAAAAGCCCGTAATATAATGTATACAAGCAAGGAAAATGCCGCATATATGGTCCATTATAATGGCCTGTTTATTCATCTGCATGTTTATTTTTTTTTAATTCATCTTAGGAGCACCGGATTTCCGCCCGCCTCTACCGATCATCGAAATCTCACCAGACCGCGTAGTTTCGTGTCTCATTCAATCAACATGGGCATGTGAGAAATTTTGGCAGTAGCTTCCCGTGAATCAGTGGTTCCTCCCAGGGTGATTTTGCGGGTTCTTCCTCCACCAGATATATTGGTCGCTATATATATAGCGTTAAACCCATAGAAAGAACAAAATCAAGAGTTCAACTTCGATGGTTACCTGACAGACTGTTAATCTACAATGGCTTTCCTAAACAATACTGTTATCTAAATAAACAACTGCAATATGATACAACAGAGAATGAACTGAAGATGTTGTTTTTTTTTTGTTTGCTTCTAATATTGGTGATCAAATTCGTAATTACTTTCTGGAAAACCACGAAGCCCGCCCTTAATGATTTGTACCCGTTTACGTCTGTGCTGTTTGGTGATCACACGCGTTACGCTTCAGCTACAAAGCAAAGGAACGATCTTATTTACTTTTGTTCCTCTTGTCCATTTTGGTGATCCAACCCAGACACTGTTGTTGGAAAGCAAAAAGGCTATGGCTTGTCAAATTCTTTCCTCCAACATTATATTCTCTGACCTTGGGTCAAAATTCTCCATCGAAAGGCTTGTGTTACTTAGCTGTTTGGTGAACAACCGGGGATAATGTAGTTGAAAAAGATATTAGCGATTAAGTTCATGGGTGTTGTCGACTTGTTGATTCAGTCCAAGCTACTGTGGTCAAAAAGCAAAGAAGCCTCCACTCGTATCACTAGTGGTTCATCGTCCACAAACCTACATATAGAAAAGACAGATATGAAAATAAAACACGAATGTCTCTCTTTGCAAAATTGTTTTTGTTGTTGTAGGGTTTAACGCCATTTCTCAGCACAAGATAGGCTGGCTATACATAGCGGATTGTATTAATGGTGGAGGTCTAACCTGGGAAAACCCAGGAAAGAACCACCGACTCTCGAGAAGCTACTGGCAAGCTTTCTCACATACCAACATTAGCCGAATATGAGACTCGAACACATACTGATAGAGGTGAGATGGCAGTGATCCGTAACGGCGAGCGCTTTAAACCACTCGGCCATTCAAAGCCCCTTTGCAAAAGTGTGACTCAAGTGATAAAAACATTACAGTGACCCACTTAGTGGAAGAGTTTATATATCAAAAGGCGCACACCCACACAAATGTATCCCCCGAAAATCAAGAATGCATAAGAAACAAAAACTTTAATGCAAAATGTAGCCAAAAATGTTACTTAAGTTTGGAAGGAAAGCTTAATTTTAGGGTTCAATCGTATCGAGGGAACTCTTTGTATATGAATCAATACCTTTTTATTCGATCCTACTTTTTCGCGCCATAAAGCTGCTATATGGTCAACAATACGAACTCTACTATCCACCACACTCCAACCCCCAACCCCAAAATGTATGAGCCTCATTGAAGGCTTTTAATGTCAATTGAGTAGAGATTTGCCATATAGGCGGACTCAGTAAGGGATGACAAGCGAGATGTATCAAATGACAGTCATCCTGTTGAACGTCATGTTATAGGTTTGATATGGTCTTAATTGTTTTCAGTTTAATCAGTTGGATACACTCTGATTTTGCCGCTCTCAAGTCCTAGAATTAAACGTTGTAAGCTACTGTCGTGTGATCATGAATTCTGCGGAAAGTACATTAAGCATGATTATCTTTCATGTCATGGAATATAAATGGACATAAGAGGGTACACGATGTTGCAAATGGATGGACAATTTAACATGTAATTTGGTTAATACACCACGATTCAGCTGTGTTTGTCAGTGGAACTTTAATGACAATACTGTGTTTCTTTGTCAAATTGAAATGAAGAACTAAATCCGTTATACCCCATAATATTGCATAAAATCGCCCCTTTTTACCTTGAATATTTTAAACTGCTTCAGTACTAAAAAAAAACAATATCACACATGTTCTCTCTATGATGTTTTTTTTTTCAGATACTGTTGCCGTTATCATCGTAGTCCCGTTCCATGACACATTTTAGCGTACATTTGCGTCACATGTGCAATTTACGATCAACTCGTTTATTGGAATCTGGAGAAACATTGAATCGATCAATAGGACCTCCACTCACTGAAGATCGATTGTCACGTGACCATCTTTTTCCGTGTCGTCTGGTTTTAGAAAGAACCATAATAAAACGGATTGTTAGAAAAAAGTCAAAATGGCGTTCGTTCCCCCAAAATTCAACTTTGGATAGAAATTTGAAGATGAAGGTAAGTACAGAATTCCTCTGCATTGAATTACTTGTCTACTTTCCGTTTCAACAGCGGTCAGTATCCTTTGTTTTAAGTGGACAAATGGTATATCATTAAGAAGATTGTCGCATGTTGAGATAAGCCAGAAAGCGGAGTGACCTCCATTGAGGTATTGATTCTTTCTCACGAATCAATACGCAGAGATCCGAGTTCGTGATATATATAAATTATTTCAAGTTGGATATCATCAGGTCTATCTGGGATATAATTAATTTGTTCATCACCTGCCTTGCTTCATACGAATAATTAAATCAAACACGGTGATAATTCAGTAGTGTGGGTATACTCATTCAGTAAGTGTTCATCATCTCTTATGCGATGTATGTGGGGGGGGGGAGTCATTTATTATGTACAATGTCAATACTTCTTATGTTTTAATTGATTAAAGATGTCTTGCTTTCTTTCTGAATATACAGGCATCTTATACCTTTTTATTAATATTCAAAGCTTCTTTATTCCGTATGTGACCGACATGACCGCGCTGCATTCGATTTCGTTTACTTAGTAAATTGAAGCTACAAAATGAACAGTATTTATGACTGTTGGAAAAATCAGGGCCGGCGCTTTCGCTAGGCGATTTTGGCAATCGCCTAGGGCACTGGGCTAATGATTTATTTCATGATGGTCGGGTGGGAAAGGGCGTGAATGGAAAGGGGGAGGCGCAAGATATCTGATCTCGCCTAGGGCACCAAAATGTCTTCCACCGGCGCTGGGAAAATCTAATATGTTCAGTGGTCAAAACAGCGATATGTACATATGGCTGATTTGGTTTCCAACCGGAGAGGGAAAAATAGCACGTAAAGCATAATTTATTCAGAAAATAAAGAACACATACAATATAGTTCATTTAAAGTTTTCGAAATTTCAGTTGCTTTTAGTTCTAGTTGACAGTCGCATTATGCAAAATGATTAATAAAAGAAATTAGCGTAAACATATATACAGATGTACCAAATGATGATGATAATTAAATACACTTTTATTATCGTGTATATCAATCGGCAATACCCCTGAATCATATATGGAGTGAGGCAGTTGATGGCACATGCTTACATAGCATGGGGTCAATATCGATCCTTGTCACATCTTTCTCAAGTCTATTAATTTTCTCTTTGTTTACCAATGTGATATAGATGTATGACAAATAATAATAATAATAATAATAATAATAATAATAATAATAATAATAATAATAATAATAATAAATGTTGGTGTTACTTACAAGTCGAAGGATAAACACAAGAATATGTATCATAATTTAAATTTTTACCATTTACAGCAGCTCTGATGTGTCCAATAAATTTAATACCGACAATGTAAATATATCACTCAGTTAGACTGTATGCCATCTGTTACATTTTCACTAGTTAGCGCAATCATTAACTAGTGCATCTAAGTCAGCTGTACTAATGATTAATTAAATATGTAATACATATATTTACTGGTGTATACTGATTTTAACATAGTATATTTATTCCAGCTGTGGCGTCTGATTTATGCGCTTCCACGCTAAAGAAAAACAAATATTACCGCCTATAGTAAAGGTCATCTGTAGCCATTGTTTATCTATCTATCTATCTAATCTATCTATCTATCTATCTATCTATCTATCTATCTATCTATCTATCTATCTATCTATCTATCTGTCTGTCTGTCTGTCTGTCTGTCTGTCTGTGTGTGTGTGTTTGTGTGTGTGTGTGTGTGTGTAACCAGAATTATTTGACGTCCCATGCGCAAAGGATTTTCACCAATAATATAATGTTATCTTTATCCCCCTTTTATATGGAATGTTAACCAAGGTTGTTGTTTTTGTTTTTTGTTTCTTATATTACAAAAATGTGATTTCATGTCAATAAATGAACACATTCCTCCTCAGTATCTTGATATAATTATCGGCACATTAGGAAACCATGTTAATTGGGATGCCATGCTTATTGGGATACCATTTTAATTAGGAAACCATGCTAATTTGGATGCCATGCTTAATGGGATACCATCTTAAGTAGGAAACCATGCTAATTTGAATGACATGCTTACTGGGATGCCATGCTTATTGGGATACCATTTTAATTAGGAAACCATGCTAATTTGGATGCCATGCTTAATGGGATACCATCTTAATTAGGAAACCATGCTAATTGGAATGCCATGCTTACTGGGATGCTATACTTATTGGGATACCATGTAAATTGGAACACATTTGCTTATTGGGATACCATGCTTATTGGGATACCATGCTTATTGGGATGTCATGCTTATTGGGATACCATGCTTATTGGCATGTCATGCTTATTGGGATATCGTGCTTATTGAGATGCCATGCTTAATGGGATACCATTCTTATTGGGATACCATGCTTATTCGGATACCATATTTTAATTAGGATACCATGTTAAAGCCTCTGCTGAAGAACCCAACATTTGACCATAAAGATATAAAGAAATACCACCCAGTTGTTAATCTCCCATTCATATACAAAGTCTTAGACGCAGTTGTTTTAACCCAACTTGTATCTCATCCGAGTTCAAACAGTCTTTTTAGCAATGTACAGTCTGCATCGCGCCCTTGCCACAGTACTGAAACTACTGCTCTGAAAGTATTTAACGACATTATCTCTGCTTTGGGTAGTGGATAGATTACACTCTTCACCCTCCTTGATTTATCTGCAGCATTTGACACAATAGACAATGATAAATTACTTCACGGTCTCCAGCATGTATTCACAATACAGCCTTACAGTGGCTCAAGTCCTACGTAGTCAACATGACCCAAATTGTATCTGCAAATAGAATACACTTCAGCCCAAGTTATCTATGTTGTGATGTTCCACAAAGGGCTGTTCTTGGACCTGTTCTCTTCATTATATACACTGAGCCGCTCTCAAGTGTCATAGATCATCACCCAGTGCTTCACCAACTGTATGCTTATGACACCCAAATATACAAGTTTAGCCACACAACTGAAGTTGATGCTACTACCCATGGTGTAGAGATATGCATTTCGGATGTGAAATCATGGATGATATGTAACAAGCTGCAGATGAATGATGATAAAACTGAAGCTATTCTGATCACTATACAAAGCCTTTCTCATTCACATCCTTTACCTCAAACAATAAATATCAGCAACATCAACATCAACTTCACTCAGTCAGTACGAAACCTAGGTGCTGCTCTAGACAGTACTCTCACATTGCACCAACATGTCATGAACATATGCAAGGCTGTATATCTTTAGCTGAGACGCATTGGCTCCATTCACAAATATCTTTCAGTTGATGTCACTAAAACAAGTGTGTTTTCATTAGTATTTTTAAGACTGGATTATTGTAAATCAATTATGTCTGGTTCGTCTCAATATCTACTGCAGAAACTTCAAAACGTTCAAAACACAGCTGCTCGGATCATCTTTGGAGTACCACGATCAGAGCACACACACACACACACACACACACACACACACACACACACACACACACACACACTGCTCTGTACCCTACACTTGCTATCTATTCGATCCAGAATCAAACACATTATTTGTTCTCTGCTCTACGTCTCACTGACGGACTCCAGTCCAGCATACCTATCCAGCCTTACCCATGTGTACACACCAGCCAGATACTTACGCTCCTCTTCTGACAATCGTACACTCAAGTATTCCTACTTTGAAAACGAAGTCATTATGAACATTTTCTTTTGCATACCAGGGCTCAGCACCGTGAAATGAATCGCCCATTGAAATTAGGCACAAAGACAGTGATCCTATTCAAGAGTGCTTCTAAAACTCACCTTTTTAAACTGTAAGAACAAATTTAAAGACCCAAAAATGTTTTCTACCTTAAATATTTTCAGCATTTGTTGTTGTCCAATTTCATGGTGTTTGTTTTTGATTTTTGTCTTTATATCATTACAGATGTTGTAAAGCGCTTTAAGCTTCCAAAGATTAGGCGCTATACAAAGTTCCTCGTTTAATTATCATTATTATTATTATTATTATTATTATTATTATTATTATTATTATTAATTAGGATACTATGTTTATTGGGATGGTATGTTAATCAGGATGCCATGTTAATTAGAATAACACGTTACTTAGGATACCATGCTAATTAGGATACTATGTTAATTAAGATATATGTAAATTAGGATACTATGTTAATTAGGATGCCATGCTTTTAAGATTAACATGTTAATTGGGTTGACATGCGTATTGGGATGTCTTGTTAATTAGGATACCATGTTCATTGGGATGATATATTTATTCGGATGGTATGTTAATTAGGATGCCATGTTAATCAGGATAATTGATATAACATGTTAATTAGGATACCACGTTATCTAGGATACGTTGTTAATATAAGATTTTTTTATAAACCAAAGAAACCATTTTGGCACTTGTTGCAAAAGAAATCCAAATGTTCATACCAAAATAGTATACACGTGTCCATTCATACATCAAACCGAACCGAAAACAATAGCTTACGAACAGAAACACGTGTCTAGACGGGCTGTGAAAGGTTTCACTACATTAACTGAGATATACAACTATGTATGTAACCTACTGTGGTACCCCCAAAATATGTAGTATTGTTTCTTTGATAATTTCGAAAACAATTGAATGCCAAAAAAGCCCGCATAATTTACTATATACAGCTTTAAAAAAAACAACAACAAAAAAGTGACAAGTTTAATTCAGGTATACATGACACATAGGCAGTTAGGTCTTGTCTCCTGAACCTTGTCCCTTTTAGTCATTTCATGGACAATTATGATATACCCATACTGTAAACATATATAAGCGTAGTGGAATGCATATATTTCGTTAATACATAGGTATGTGTGTCTATATATGTCGGTCAGAGTTTGTATGTACCCTATATGTCTGTATGTACCTACCTTATCTGTACTAATTAACATACACTATTGACATGTCCCGTTGATTGGGAAGCTTCATATATTACAGTTACCAACATTTTAACATTTTACTTTGAACTATTTGGTTTTTGATATCGCTGGTCGATATTAAACCTTTCAGTGTTTTAACATGTATACGTACAACCTGTTGTATGGCGCTAAATGACCTAGAAGTATTGATGCGCCGTTGAAATCAATCAATCAATCATGTATCTTATCTGTGCATCTGTACACACAGTGTATTTATCTTTACCCTTTCTGTATTCATCTTTGTCTATCTAATACGCTCCTACCCATCATTGGAGACACTTGGAGACATTGATCGCATTCTTATAATAGGAGATTAAGCAGATGAACTATATTCCCAGAAATAGATAATCAAGTCGTGGCGACACGCCAATGAATCGTTGATCTCCATAGATAAGAACAACCCTATTCGTTCTGAACAATTTCCAACTTTAGGTAAAAACTCATTGATACTAGAAGAAACAGTGGAAGTTAAATTTACAGGATGAATTAAAAGGGAAGTTCAAGTCATCTAAATACATTCAAAAGCAAACCCATGCTTTTAAAATTAAAATATATTTTGATTTAAATGTACACGATCATCATTTTCAGTTTGTTGCTCAGTTTCAGGCATTGTGAATAAATACCACCAAAGAAGCTGAATGCCTAGATTCATAACGTACTATTTAAGTTAGTTTAAGTGAATGAATGCATTTGTATATTCGAGCAGTTCATCTGTGTTTATTGCATTGCTGTACAACGTCCTAACATAATTTTATTTTGGTAAAATATTTTGCTTGGTTTAAACCATTTCGGAAACGTTTCCCTTGAAGGGGAATATAAATGTTTTCCTAAAAGTTGTATACACATGTTGACCTAAATGGTGTATAAATATGTCTCCCCAAATGGTTACAACATGTTTCCCTAAAGGGATACAAAATGTTTCCCTCAAAGGGGTATACAATGTTTTCCTAAAATGCGGATACAAATATGTCATTAAAAAGATTATAAATATGCATCCCTAAAAGAAAGATAACATGTTTCCCTAAAAGGGACAGTGCTAAAATAAAATCCGATAGCCTGACGCCCAAGGCCACTCAAATTTCAGATCCCGTCCCTCCTGTTTTAAGTGAAGTGCTTCTAGAACAAAAAAGCCTAATTTTAAAAAATTTGCAAGAGAAAACTTTGAAGTTTACATTCCAGATAGTGACATACCTGCTATTATATGGCGTGTCATGCCATAAATCCAAATTTCTTAAACTCTTAAACTACCCAAACCTGTTGCATTTCAAAAAACAATTTTCAGTAATCTTCGAAAATAGAAAGAAACCGCCACCACCACTTCCTTAAAAGGCCATTATATGTAGCTTGTATTAACACGTTAACCCAAAGAAGTCTTTGCTGTTTTCGCATGAAATGCGAATAGGAAACACATTTTGGGAACTATTTCTGAATACAGCCTAATACATCGACTTCCTAGCACTATTCCGTTAGACAAATGGCTAGTTGTGCTAAGAAAATGTTTTTAATTGATTAGTTTGTTTCTTTGTTTATTTTTTGCTTAACGGACCCATAATTTTCGTATGGAGAAGACTCTTTATTCAAAATGTCCACCTTATCCTACTTTTTGCACAGGTTCACCTGTTTGTGTGCGCTTCAGATCGGTCTGTCGTAGATCCGAGGCCATAAAGTCTAAAATCTGGACACAAATTCGGATTCCGACCATGGGCGAATTTTGGGTGAAAAAAAAAATGACGGGTAAAAAAACTTAGGTTTTTCCATCTGTAGTTTGTTGTGCAACTAAAATGTCCAGATTATTTGCTATCATTGTAGAGTTTCATCTGTCTACCTTCCTATAATATCACCCACATTAGTGTATCATGCATGACCATGACGCTACAGACCCTGGAAGTAGGCTACTACCTCATGCCCCGTAAAGTGGTTGCTAAGGGTTAATTTGTTAACAGTAAACATTCCGGCTTTGAGTTGATTTAAGCAGTGTAAATAGCGGGAAATTAAACGACAGAGCGGTCTGCTATAAGATAGCATGGTACCAAACTGTTTTCCATAGACCTCAATGCTAATGTTTCATGAAATAAATCTACTTTCTATCCTACTTCAGCATGCGTGTCACACACTATCATAGAGAACAATGTTTGATTGTCAGTTTGACAAGGACAAAACCAGGTACTTTATTGCGTTTAAGATAGATAACACTGATGGAACAAGACAGGGGTAAGAGTAATCTTCTCACAACAGATATATTTGCAAACATGTGTGTCAAATTTGTTTTTAACAAAAAGTCATAACAAATGCAAAATATGATATGAATTAACTATATATCACATGTTGCCAAGAGGCTTAACCTTTTTGAAAGCATACCAAATGTACAAATCTTACATAATGCACCAACCACAGTAGTGTTGTTTATTTATGAATGCGATGTTCCCTACACCTCAAGTTCCGCCCACCTGGAATTGTACAATGTGTACAGTTATACTTTTAGCCAGCCTTAATTTTTTTCCGATAATCTGTGATAGAGTGTATAGCTCAGAACTGTACAAGTAACAAGTCTCGCTTATCAAAAAGAGGTGGTACCAATCTGTGTCTTATATAAATACATTTAAAAAGTAATGTTGGGCCAATGTAAACTGGAGTCAACGCTTATGTAAATGGATTCAGGGCTGTGATTTTGTATTTTAAAAAATTAAAACAGTCATGAGGCTATGTCTGCATTTTGGTTCATAGAAGACTAAGTGCTATGAAAATATTTCTCTAAAAGAGAAGTGAAAATGTGTCCCTAAGATGGGTATGAGAATGTTTTCCTAAAAGAAATATGAAATATCTCCCATAAAGGGGTAAGGAAAATGTTCCCACAAAAGGTGCATAAAAATATCTCCATGAAACTGTTTTCCTAAGAGGGGTATGAATATGTTTCTCTAAAAGGGTATGAAAATGTTTTCTTAAGAGTGGTATGAAAATGTTTCTCTAAAAGGGTATGAATATGTTTCCCTAAAAAGGGTATGAAATATTTTCCACAAAGAAGTATAAAAACGTCTCCCTAAAAGGGTATAAAAATGTTTCCCTAAAAGGGTTATGAAAATGTTTCCCTAAGAGGAGAAGGGTATTAAAATGTTTCCCTAAGAGTAGTATGAAATTGTTTCTCTAAAAGAATGTATTAAAATATTTCCCTAAAAGAGATTTTAAAATATTTTCCAGAAAGGAGTATAAAACTGTCTCTATAAAAGGGGTATGAAATGTTTCCCTAAAAAGGTATGAATTTTTTTCCCTGATAGGGTTATGAAAATGTTTCCCGTAAAGAGGTATACAAATATTTTCCCCAAAAGGGGTATAAAAATACTTTCCTAAAAGAGTATACAAATATTTCCCTAAAAGGGTATGAAATGTTTTCCCTAAGAGAGGTATTAACATGTTTCCCTATATGGGGTATAAAATTATGTCCCTAAACTGGGTATGAAAATGTTTCCCTAAAAGGGGTATATACATGTTTCCATATATGGTGTGTAAATGTGTTAGCCTTAAAGAGGATATACATATCTTTTACAGATTCTTTGTCTATGTTTCTTTACATGGGGTATAAACAAATGTCCCTAAAATGGTATGAACATCTTTCCCGAAAATGGGTATACAAATATCTCTCTAAAAGGGTTATAAACTATTTCCCTAAAAGGGGTATTAAACATTTTCCTAAAAGTGGAATAAAATGTTTCCATAAATGGGTTATAAAATATGTCCCTTAAAGGGTATGAAAATGTTTCCTAAAAATGTATGAAAATGTTTCCCAGGGAGCATATCACTGCTTTCTGTGGAAACAAGTGTTTTGTTGAATAGACCAGCATCACATACTTTTCACCTGTCTATCGTGTATGCTATGATGGACACGCATTAATGTTTCAAATAACCACTCCTCAATGCTCTATCTACACTGTATACCACATTGTGTACTAGACTAAAGAACCTTGGACTACATTCATTTAACTTAAATGCAGACGGCAGCGATAAAGAAACACTGTTTCAGAGCCGATCGGCATAGAACATGAAGAACAATTCCAGTTATCTCCTTTTCGCCATTTCTTTCTTAGCCATTGGAAACCTCTACCGTTAATTGAAACAATTGTTTAAAAATCCTCTTCAGTGTTCAAACGTTATTCAACGCCCAATCAGCTGATCACCAGGGAGGCAAATCGACAAGGAAATAGTCATTTTCACTAATAGCAAAAACATTGACATTCCCTAATATAACATGACTAAAAACATTTGTCCAATTGCAAAAGTCCAATCACCCCCAGGTACACTATCAAGTTGTCTCACGTCACTCCCGCAGATGTAGAATTGCTCTCATAGTAAATAATTCTCTTACTCCACCGTCTTTACGCTATTACCTTTGGTTTGAACTGGTCCAGGCCACACTAGCAACGAAGGTCAGTCAATTGTTTCTGCCTCTACTGCTCTCCTCTTCCTCTAGAAAGCAAACTAACGAGCTTACTGAATCTCTCTTTCTCCAACAGTTTCCTAATCTCCTGGAATATGGAAATACTATATGTAGCAGCCTGGTTATTTTTGATGATTTCAACTTTTACTTTGACTGTCCTGGAAACCCATACACATCAAATCTCTTGGGTTTCACTCGTGTCTTAAACTTTAAACAGTCAGTTAGTTAACCACCCCCCAAATAAACATATTCATATTTAAACTGAAATTCGCATAGACCTGATGATGACATTCTGCTGTTTTCATCAGGGTGCCCACGAACTTGCACTAGATCACATATGCGTTAACATATCTTCTTGACGTTTCTGCCCCTTAACCTCCAGTTTTGATTGCTACTAAGAGAAACTTTCATATGATAAATACAACCCAAATAATGCACGACAGCCCTAGCAAACCTAACACCAATCATAATGTCTACAGCAGAACAGCTGGACATGTGCTAGCGTTCATTGCTTAACAAACATGCCTGAGCAACCAAGTTCAATGTATCAATTCATAAGTGTTCTCCACGGTTATGGTAGTATTAGCAATCAAGTTCAATGTATCAATTCATAAGTGTTCTCCACGGTTATGGTAGTATTAGCAATCAAGTTCAATGTATCAATTCATAAGTGTTCTCCACGGTTATGGTAGTATTAGCAACCAAGTTCAATGTATCAATTCATAAGTGTTCTCCACGGTTATGGTAGTATTAGCAACCAAGTTCAATGTATCAATTCATAAGTGTTCTCCACGGTTATGGTAGTATTAGCAACCAAGTTCAATGTATCAATTCATAAGTGTTCTCCACGGTTATGGTAGTATTAGCAACCAAGTTCAATGTATCAATTCATAAGTGTTCTCCACGGTTATGGTAGTATTAGCAACCAAGTTCAATGTATCAATTCATAAGTGTTCTCCACGGTTATGGTAGTATTAGCAACCAAGTTCAATGTATCAATTCATAAGTGTTCTCCACGGTTATGGTAGTATTAGCAACCAAGTTCAATGTATCAATTCATAAGTGTTCTCCACGGTTATGGTAGTATTAGCAACCAAGTTCAATGTATCAATTCATAAGTGTTCTCCACGGTTATGGTAGTATTAGCAACCAAGTTCAATGTATCAATTCATAAGTGTTCTCCACGGTTATGGTAGTATTAGCAACCAAGTTCAATGTATCAATTCATAAGTGTTCTCCACGGTTATGGTAGTATTAGCAACCAAGTTCAATGTATCAATTCATAAGTGTTCTCCACGGTTATGGTAGTATTAGCAACCAAGTTCAATGTATCAATTCATAAGTGTTCTCCACGGTTATGGTAGTATTAGCAACCAAGTTCAATGTATCAATTCATAAGTGTTCTCCACGGTTATGGTAGTATTAGCAACCAAGTTCAATGTATCAATTCATAAGTGTTCTCCACGGTTATGGTAGTATTAGCAACCAAGTTCAATGTATCAATTCATAAGTGCTCTCCACGGTTATGGTAGTATTAGCAACCAAGTTCAATGTATCAATTCATAAGTGCTCTCCACGGTTATGGTAGTATTAGCAACCAAGTTCAATGTATCAATTCATAAGTGCTCTCCACGGTTATGGTAGTATTAGCAACCAAGTTCAATGTATCAATTCATAAGTGTTCTCCACGGTTATGGTAGTATTAGCAACCAAGTTCAATGTATCAATTCATAAGTGTTCTCCACGGTTATGGTAGTATTAGCAACCAAGTTCAATGTATCAATTCATAAGTGTTCTCCACGGTTATGGTAGTATTAGCAACCAAGTTCAATGTATCAATTCATAAGTGTTCTCCACGGTTATGGTAGTATTAGCAACCAAGTTCAATGTATCAATTCATAAGTGCTCTCCACGGTTATGGTAGTATTAGCAACCAAGTTCAATGTATCAATTCATAAGTGTTCTCCACGGTTATGGTAGTATTAGCAACCAAGTTCAATGTATCAATTCATAAGTGTTCTCCACGGTTATGGTAGTATTAGCAACCAAGTTCAATGTATCAATTCATAAGTGTTCTCCACGGTTATGGTAGTATTAGCAACCAAGTTCAATGTATCAATTCATAAGTGCTCTCCACGGTTATGGTAGTATTAGCAATCAAGTTCAATGTATCAATTCATAAGTGTTCTCCACGGTTATGGTAGTATTAGCAACCAAGTTCAATGTATCAATTCATAAGTGTTCTCCACGGTTATGGTAGTATTAGCAACCAAGTTCAATGTATCAATTCATAAGTGTTCTCCACGGTTATGGTAGTATTAGGAACCAGCATATCACGGCGGAAAGAAAGTCATAAGGCTGAGATGATTTGTCTTTAATCCTGTCCTACTCTATTCCTTTAAAAGACACCTAAGAAACATGTCATAAACATAGTTCTTGCATCAATATTATCCTATTCCAGTTCTAAGATCGCTGAAACGTTCCAGCTGCTATTATCTTTTCAATATTAATTACAAGCTTATGTCAAGGGACAAATGTAACACACTTCCAAAGGCGTACTCTTTGTTCGACCTTTCGAACACATTTGCAATTCTGGTTTTTGTGACAACGTCAAAACCATTACAGGCCAGTTTGTCAACACAGATTAGATCGTCTCATCGTCATCATACAGTTGTGATACAGAATTTTTTAAGCAACCTTTAACATACTTTGTGATTGCCTCTACTAATTTATTACCTACAATGCTGCTGAAGAAAGCCCCAAAGTCACGTGAACTCGAACCCATTCCGACATCACCATTTCTTCATTGTTTATATTGAATATTGCGTCATTAAAAAAATTTAATACTTCCCTCACACACGGAAATTTCCCATCTTATTTTAAAAATACAAATTTAAAGCCTCTTTAAAGAAAAACTAACGCTTTATCCAAAACAAATATAAGAAAACAAAATTTTCCGATCTGTTTCTAAACTTCAGTTGATTGAACCAATCATAGAAAAAGTTGTCTGTCCCATCTTCTATCCCATCTGAATTTAGTAGTGTACAGTCTGCATAACGCCCTCACCAGAGTACCAAAACTACTAAAAGTAGTTAACTAAATTTTCTCTTTTATGGATAGTGAAAAGATTACGGTATTCCCCTCCTTGACTTTCCTGCATTACTGGATGCAGTAGACAATGATATATTACTTCACAGTTTCCAGCATGTGATACAGCCTCACTATTGTTATGGTCGTACTTGTTTGAAAGGTGACACACTGTATCTGTAAATGTAAAACATACCAGCCCAGCTGTTGACCTGTTTGTTTTTCTGTTCTACCGGATTCAATTCTTCAGTCACTTTTCTTCATTCTATAGTTTAAGCCGTTCTCAAGTGTCATAGATCGTCATCTGGTGTCTCGCCAAAAATACATTTATGACACCCAACTAAAAATATATATAAACCTAAATGAAGTTGCTGATATCATCCAAATTACAGTATTGTAAATTAAATCCAAAATAGTCATACAATTTATATCACATGCCCAAATGTATAAAGTTACAATTGAATTCCAATGGTATTAGTAATAAGAAGATGTGATGACATGTAAAAAAAAATTATACAAAGCTATGTCTTAATTTATGTAACATAAAAAAGCGAAACCAGCAAAGTTTAATAAAATCAACAATAATGTATTTCTCTAAGTTGCATAAATTGCATACAGGATTGTGAATTAAATCCCAAATAATCCCAAACATCAAGCACAAGTTCAAAACTATAGAATGTTCTGAATGAATATCAGTAGTGTTGAATGTCTTGGTGTAATACAAAGATACATTCCGTAACGTATTTGAATTAGTTCCCAATACTCCCAATGTAGAGATTTAGTCGATAAAACCAGTGTGCACTTTGTAATTCAAATGAATAAATTAAATTAATAATTCCTCTCGAATTATATCTGAACAGAACTGTAAATGATTTCATAGATTAATCTTAAAACAAGAATGAATAATTGTTTACCAAACAAATGACCTCTATTTATACATATTTCACATGACCTCTATTTATATCACATGACCGCTATTTATACATATTTCACATAACCTCTATTTATACATATTTCACATGACCTCATCGCAGTCGAATTGTATGGAAAGCTAATCATTCCATACAAAAATTGCACTAACCCTTGAACGCAAATTCTACTAAATATATAGCATACCCATACCCACCTATAATGATAACTAAAGTCAGGTAATCAACAAGTCTTGCCAAAACCCTCAATCAGGGAGAAAGGTCAAGCATGCATTAACAATTAAATGTTCGCAACACAAACTGAAGGGGAGTATTGATCATCACACAAAGACGTTCTCATGACCGCTGCGGTGGTCTAAGCGGTTAGAATGTTGGTCTCGGATGTGGAAGGCCGTGGGTTCGATATCCACATGAGCAATGCCGGAAACGTATAAAAATGGAACTAACAGCATTTTGAAGTTAGTGT
Source organism: Unio pictorum (assembly GCA_030141615.1). NCBI lineage: Eukaryota > Metazoa > Mollusca > Bivalvia > Unionida > Unionidae > Unio > Unio pictorum. Next base: position 638,318 of record JARLTB010000245.1, read on the forward strand.
TATGACCAGTATGTCGGGTGTCAGTATAATGTGACTAGGTGGGACATGATGCTACATGTTGCGGCATGATGCCCCAGTGTTAGACATGCCTATAAACTACCACACTGCAGACATGTGACTGAAATTGTTTTAAAGCTACGCTAAAAATACAACACAGACACACATATACACACACACACACATTTCCATACTTTGTCTCAAACAATATATATCAGCAACACCAGCATTGAATTCACTCAACCATTACGAAACCTGGGTGTCACTCTCCAATATCTCTCATTATACCAGCATGTCATGACATAAACAAGTCTGATATCTGGAGCGGAGATGCATTCGCAGTTTTCTTTCTGTTCGTGCCACTGAAACACAGATGTATTCATTAGTACTGTATAGACTGTACTACTGTAAATTCTCTTCTATCTGCTTTATCGCAGTATCTACCAAACACAACGAAAAACCATCAAAACACAACAGGATGGATCATCCTTAGAAAACCTGGAACCGGTCACTCTTCTGTAGCACAGGTTCAGTTCTCTGCTACTTCGTTGGCTGCAAACGTCCAAAACAGTTTTCTTTTCTCAACACTTCCGACACATGTATTCTCATAATCCCCACTATCAAAAGGAAATTCTACGGACAAATTTCTTTTTATTACCATTGTCCAGCTACCTGGAACGAATTAAATGTTGAATGTAGGGACAATGTCACTGTCATCCCACTCAAAAGTTCTCTTAAAACTCACCTATTTCGACTAAAAGAACAGCCTACAGACTTAATGTTTTCTTTCCATAATTAATGTCAGCATGGACACACATCCACAGACACACACACACATACACACACACACACACACACACATATATATATATATATATATATATATATATATATATATATATATATATATATATATATATATATATATATATATAGAGAGAGAGAGAGAGAGAGAGAGAGAGAGAGAGAGAGAGACATTAAGCTTTGCACTAAGTTTTCATATTTATTATTGCATTGTTATTATTATTATTATTTATTATTATTATTATTAATATTATTATTAAGCGATGCCCTAAATCAGTAGTAGTAGTAGTAATAGTAGTAGTAGTAGTAGTAGCAGCAGTAGTAGTACAAGGTAGGAATACCACATAAAAGTGGGTACTCAACCGAATTTCAGAATTCCTGGTACAAGTACCTACAACGTTATCTCAGTATCGTCCATATGTATATCCTATGTTGTTAACGTGATCAATATAATATGCAAACTGCTCTGGTAATCGCGAAGACCTACTTGATCCTGTTTTAGAGCAAACTAAATAAAATAATTAGATTACTACAGGTTCTACGGTAACGCGGTATAGGGACCTCCCAATTAATATAGGTTTGGATTGAGATAAGTGGTTTTCACCACGGGGTTTCGTTTTCATCTCACATACACCAAGACACTAAAACGTAATTAGATCTGATACAAGTAATCAGCAATCAAACGTTTCCTGGGATAGTAATGTCAGACTTTGTATGTATTTCACTGTTACTCGATCTTATAGCAGAAATATTGGTACGTTTTAATCTCCGCAAACATTACAGCCTTTACTGTTTTTGAACACTTTTTATATTGAATAGTCCCGTCTTTATCTTCTGATGATATTACGTGATCTCAGAACATTAAGAACTTCAGCAATGAAAACAAACTATGGAAGAAAAATACAGCTAATTGGATTGCTAATTTTGTTTATTATCTGTCAATGTTACAATTAAAATCTTATATTTATATGAATTTAATTTTATATTTTAGTGTATCTTCGAATTATCAGAATAAAAATCACGATTGAAGTTAAAGAAAACAGACAGCAGAGTAGAATTAAGTTATTCAGTCAAAAGATTGCAAAAAACATCGTTTTTTTTTTTTGTTTTTTATTTTTTTGGTTTTTTTTTAGGGTTTAACGCCATTTTCAGCACATGATAGGCTATACATGGCGGCCAGTATTATTGGTGGAGGAAGAACCCGGGAAAAGCCCCGGAAAGAACCACCAATCCACGAGAAGCTACTGGCAAGCTTTCTCGCATAACTACATTAGCCGAATCTTAGACTCGAACCCACGCAGACAGAGGTGAGATGGCAGTGATCCGTAAAGGACAGCGATTCAGTCCACTCGGCCACATCGGTAGTTGATCCTTAATAATTTGACTGATTCACATTTTTGGACATGTTGGATTGATCATATATTTAACCTAGATCGTAGAGGTCAGCCACATTTTAATTGCACTTATTAACTTATGGTGACTGGCAACAGAAAACAGCTGATCATTACTTCCGGTTTAGTCTTCCATCCAAGTCGCGTTTGACTGAAATTTAGTTTCGCAATTAACGCCATTTAAAGATATTGACAACAAATCAGCTCCCTACGGGCGCCTCTTCTCATTTTCGAATGACAGGAAATGTAACCCAATTACATAAACTTAAAGTGAAATTTATTTGCTTGTATGTTTTCCGTGGCACGTCAGCTAAACATCGTAAGTCACATTAAACAAAAAAGCTGCAATGGATAATACATAAAAAGTAGAAAGCATTGCAACTATGATATCAAATTGTTGTTGTTTGGGGATTAACACTTTTTTATCACGCAGACATTATAATTGGTCGAGGAATATTTCGGGAAAAACCTGGGAAGAATCACTGGCCGTAGCTACTTACAAGCTTTCTAAGATACCCACGTTGGTTTGAGACTGAGACTCGAACCCACGCTGAGATGTGAGATACATGGATCGGTAAAAGTCATGCATATACATTTATACTACAGGTTAATTTGCCAAGAATGACAGGTGACTTAATTTAAGACATGTCCAATACATCAACTTAAAACTTGTCCAGACATAACAGCTTGGGTTGTCCTAGGACTTATTCTACGTATCAGGTACATAATTTTTATTTGATACATCAACTTAATCTGACTTAAGATTTTTTTCCGTTATAACAAATATATTTGTTTTAAGACTTGTCCGATACATAAAGTTTGGTTAATAACTTTCTGATACATCAAAAAAACAGTGAAGGAAGAAATAGATGTATCGGACAAGTCTTAAATAGATGTATCGGACAAGTCTTAAATAGATGTATCGGACAAGTCTTAAATAGATGTATCGGACAAGTCTAAAATAGATGAGCTATTTGGCATTTCAAGCTTTCATTGCACTTTATATTATACATACACATACATCCACTCATAAAACATACTTTTGGGAATTATTTATATGGACTATTTGACGATAAAGCGAGTGCTTAATTAACGTTGGGCATTATACCATCTGTTTTCTGTCAAGCGTATATTTATTGTTTCTACTAACATATTGCCTAGCGGCCAATAAGAAAATAGCATTCGTGATGCAAAATGAAAGCAATTTCTAAGGAATGAAGTGATATAATTTCAACGTGATTTGTGGACGAGAGCATTCGTGAACATATATTCCATATGCTTCGTATCACAACAGAAACTTGTAATATTTCTGCAAATATGCAATTTTAGCATCTTTTGCGTAATGTAGTTTGCTCCTGTTTCTTTACAGGAGCATTTCATATTTATAAATTTGTTTAATCCTGATGGACAATTTTCTCATTTCAACTTCATAGTTTTCTATAGAAAGACTCCCTTCCCTGCTTCAATGAACGTCTGTTTATGACTCTGGATGCAGTTTCAAACCTCGGTACTCTGGCTTGTCGGTTTTGCGTGATATGGTGCTCTGATCTTTTGCTTCTAAATTACTACAGAGAGCTCTGTAATGCCCAGCGAAGCAAATAGCATGTCATGCAAAATTGATGAATTTTAGTTCACGTTTCTTCATTAATAAACAAGTTCATTCTCAGGGGCGTCATTTGTTCTTTTGATATCATAATCTAACGGGTTTGATTGTCACTGCATATAATACACAATGCTTCTTCTTTTTATTGTATCACATTGATACACAACATTTTAGCAAAGCCATCCACCAAAATACCCTCACACCTTCTCATTCCAAAGAATTTCGTGTATTTCGTGTTACGTTCAATGAATAACTACAATCAATAGCTGATGCATACTGCGACCATGCTTAGAATGACTGCCGCTGTATCAAATCAAATTTCGACGAGTTCCATTTTTAGCAAATGAATTCAGTTTGCATCCTAAGCTCCTGGTTGAAGCTTGAAGATTCAAAGGCAAAACATGGATGTGCCTCTTACACAATCAGGTTCAAAATTCATTACGATCCGATTTAAATTTTTTATTTACCCTGAGTGTGTGTGTGTGTGCGTGCGTACGTGTGTATGCTTGTGGGGGGAGGGGGTGTCAGATACACCGAAAAAAATTCGGGAAGTATTGTCCGTGTTTTGGTATCTTTTTCCATGCTGAGAAGTATCGATCATTGCTCGACCAATTACCGTACTTTATATATTTATGTTACCATGGCAATCCGGAAAGTGAAGCTCCGCTTAGATAAACCAAAGCCAAACGCACTAATAGGACATACGAAAGATCTATCAGCAAAACAAATAAATAAGAAGTTCATAAAAGTTGTAATATTATTCTGATAATCGCGAAGAGAAATGAAAAATGATTAAAATAAATTCCATTTGCAGCAATTTATAACAGCTTTAGACACACACACACACACACACACACACACACACACACACACACACACACACACACACACACACACACATACATACATACATACATACATACATACATACATACATACATACATACATACATACATACATACATACATACATACATAGAATGAACACATTGATTTTAAAAATTTGAATTTTGTTTCTTCATGCATATCTACATTTTAGTTGTAAAGACGTTCCGCGCTATCTCTAAAGAATTCCTACGATATCTCTAAAGACGTCCAACACTATTTTAAAGACGTTGACACTATCTAGAACGACGTACCACTCTATCTCTAAAGACATCCTACACTATCTCTAAATACACCATACACTATCTTTAAAACCGTAATACACAATCTCTAAAGACTTTCTACCCTATTTCTTAAAATGTCTTACACTATCTCTAAAGACGTCTTACGCTATCTCTAAAGATTCCTACTTCTTAAACCCCTTCTAATTTCTTTAATTTTTTAAAAACAAAAAATATTTTTTTATTTTTTTATAGATTCCTTTAGCCTCTAACAGTCCCGTATCCGGTTCTTAAATTCTGTCAGATCTTGCAAGCTGTTTCACCAAAATTAGCAATGACGAAAACTTTTACGTTAAAAGCTTGTTCGAGAACTCATAATATACCCAAAGTCTACAGTTCTTTATTTCACTTATTCTTATCGGCATTAAATGATATATCACTTTCACCGTAGTAGACTGAGTATTTTTGTTTATTCTTAAGATCTTCCAAATTTTGATCAATCACAAAGAAAACTGAATATTGCCCAATACCAAATAACATTTTGTTGATGTTGTTTTAGTACTTAATGCCATTTATAAATGTAAGATAGGTACAATGTCTCTATGGACTTGTACTACGATAGGTACAATGTCTCTATGGACTTTTACTACGTTAAGTACAATGTCTCTATGGACTTAAACTACTTTAGGTACAATGTCTATATGGACTTATACTACTTTAGGTATAATGTCTCTATGGACTTTTACTACGTTAAGTACAATGTCTCTATGGACTTATACTACTTTAGGTACAATGTCTCTATGGACTTATACTACGTTAAGTACAATGCCTCTATGGACTTATACTACGTTATGTACAATGTCTCTATGGACTTTTACTACGTTAAGTACAATGTCTCTATGGACTTATACTACTTTAGGTACAATGTCTCTATGGACTTTTACTACGTTATGTACAATGTCTCTATGGACTTATACTACTTTAGGTACAATGTCTCTATGGACTTTTACTACGTTATGTACAATGTCTCTATGGACTTAAACTACTTTAGGTACAATGTCTCTATGGACTTTTACTACGTTATGTACAATGTCTCTATGGACTTATACTACTTTAGGTACAATGTCTCTATGGACTTTTACTACGTTAAGTACAATGTCTCTATGGACTTATACTACTTTAGGTACAATGTCTCTATGGACTTATACTACTTTAGGTTACAATGTCTCTATGGACTTATACTACTTTAGGTACAATGTCTCTATGGACTTATAATACGTTAAGTACAATGTCTCTATGGACTTATACTACTTTAGGTACAATGTCTCTATGGACTTATAATACGTTAAGTACAATGTCTCTATGGACTTATACTACTTTAGGTACAATGTCTCTATGGACTTATAATACGTTAAGTACAATGTCTCTATGGACTTATACTACTTTAGGTACAATGTCTCTATGGACTTATACTACTTTAGGTACAATGTCTCTATGGACTTATAATACGTTCAGTACAATGTCTCTATGGACTTGTACTAATATAGGTACAATGTCTCTATGGACTTATACTACGTTATGTACAATGTCTCTATGGACTTATACTACGTTATGTACAATGTCTCTATGGACTTATACTACGTTATGTACAATGTCTCTATGGACTTATACTACGTTATGTACAATGTCTCTATGGACTTATACTACGTTATGTACAATGTCTCTATGGACTTATACTACGTTATGTACAATGTCTATATGGACTTATACTACGTTATGTACAATGTCTATATGGACTTATACTACGTAACATAAAAAAGAGAACACCCTCAAGCTTCAGTAAATTCAAGAAATAATTTATTTCCCACAAACAGGAAGTAAAAATTACAGTATTGTAAATTAAATCCAAAATAGTCATACAATTTATATCACATGCCCAAATGTATAAAGTTCCAATTGAATTCCAATGGTATTAGTAATAAGTTTCAATCTTGATCGAACTCATGTGCCTGTAGGCTCGCTTGTGCTAATGTGTCAGTGAACAGGATTTCGATGCTGTGATTCGAGTTTTTTGATGCATCACAATAATATAATTCAAAAATGTTCTTGCATGAATTCAGTATAATTCCAAATTAATATTCCAGTCCAAGAGCATTACTGATGAGCTCTTTTTATTCTAATAAAAATAATATTCCTAAATGAATCAACCCATATAAAAAACTGAACACAGCAATAGGACTGGTTTTTCCTTTAGGTTGTTAAGACACGAATGAGTATTTTTTGTTAAACAAATAAGAACGATTATATAGCTCTCTACATGACCTAAGTCGCAGATACCATTTTCCAAAAATACTCAGTCACTTCATGGGATTTTCCATCCTAGAAGATTCTGAAGTCAGAATTAAGACAGTATCTTTTAATTCAAATTTTAGGCAAACATTGTTATATTAAAAATGATCTGAATATGTAAAACACGCTCATAAAATATTAGCTGTGCGTTATATTGTTTTTAATATAGATGTCCCTGGTCAGATACACAGCGAACTTGATTTTCTGAGTTAAATTTGATTTAGCTATTGTATTGCTTTTATTTGGGCCAGCTTCTGTACAAGAAATTATTCGTACAAATGCACGACATATATGTCATGGCTACACTATAAAATATATTTTCATTCAACCTGTTTGTAATAAATTTAGATTTTGTGAATTATAATATAACAAGTTACTATTTTAAATAAAAAAAGGTAATGGCTCCTTCGGGATTCCATACTTTGTGTTTTTCATTATTCGAATTTCACGGCTTATATCCGCATACCCAGATGACTCGTATCAAGTATAAAGTATCAGAATGTTTTCGAAATAAATTCCTGAAACAGGATTACAAAATGGGAATTTTGGCTGGAAACCTTCGGCGTACGTTTAATTTTTCCTGGAAAATGGGTGATAGTCCATATTAACCTAATGTAGACTTTTAAAACGAACATAACCCCTTTCTTGCTTCTAGGAAAATTGGGGAATAACATAACCCCTTGCTTATTTGATCTCTTATTTTAATTAAGATTCGATATCGACATAGCTTTAGTGCCGTGCAGTTTTCAAACAAACCACTTGAGATATAAAAATACGAGCTTGTCCATAAATCAGACACGTTACAGCAATACAATTATTTCACTTGTAAATTTAAGTTTAAAAAAGTCGTTATTAATGTTACGTATTCGTTTAAATCTCTTTTTTTTCGGTTTCTCATATTACATATTCTTTACATTCATAATATGTTTAATCAACATTTGCACTCCATCGCTCATACCTTTCCCGTCTTCTGTTACTTGATCTCTTCATAGGATACATTCGAACGAGGCGTTTAGTACAACTTATAATTCAGTAAAATAGCTAATGAATATTCTGTTTCAGTTACTTGCACGTGTTATCATATTTTTACCATCTATAAAACATTTAAAGTTCATTTTTAACTCACTATATCACACGACGATTATTCCATTGACACTTGCGAATATAACTGATATTCACATCAACAATATCCTACGCGGTATTTTAAATGCTATTAGAGTCTCACACGTCACTCGACACATAAACAGGTTCTCATTCACTATTCCCTTAAATTTACGTAAATCAAACATTTATCAAAGAAGTTCTTCGTATGTCTTACAAATGTATATTGAATAACAGTAATTAAGGAGACCAAGAAATGTATAGCTAAATGAATATCATTTTTTTTTTCAATAGCAAAGAGCGACAAAAAATCATTTTCATCGACTTCAAAGAGATCCCATTCATTACTCAGTTTTACAACTTCTCTGAATGTTTTGGGTTTCTTGAATCAAAGACATTGTTGTGAAGTAAAGCGCTGCCAATTATGTATGGACGAGAAAGGTCTCAATTTGTCAAAGGCGTGTGTGTGTTTGAATGACAAGCACGTGAAGGATGAAGAAAGAAAAAAGTCATTAATGGACATCACTAGTCGCTCTTGCATGTTGAATGATGGCGTGATGTACTATGGGATTGATATACTGCCCTTTTGTTTTATAAGGCTTGGGTTATCAGCAACACGTCTGTAAAATATCTCTCAAATACACGTGCTCTAAAACGTGGGTAAAAATTATTAACGTGTATTTTAATCTAACATTGCTTAGAACAAATCTAAATATTGTGTTTGTACATGTGTGGGAGTGTTTCTCTGTGTGTGCTACTCGTCACAAATTACAAACACGATAATGGAAAGAAAAAATGAAAAAGATTAATTTTATATAATTCAATTTCTATTTTCGTTAAACAATTATCCACGCGCTTCTCAGCTTTTACTGGCAGCCATGGTTATAGCCTGCTTGGTAAGTCAGCTTTGAGTTTTAACCTTCTGGGTAAGTCCTTGTGGGTAAAAGCTTCCGTAGGAGCAACTGCCATTTGGGTATGTGAATTTGTCTTTGCATGTCCAGCAAGTATGCTATGGTTGTAAAGCATAGCAATGGGTTAAGTCCATTGGGGGGGAGCGGGAACGGCTTCACCCTGGGAACTGCCTGGTTCATGCGTAAATTTGTATGTGCATCGGGGGGGGGGGGTATTTATGCTTATGACCATGAGGCTAATTCCTAAAATAAGGATAGAGCCCCATAGGCCCCAGTATACTACATCTTGACACTTGGGTTGCTGATCGCGCACATCAGGGGCTCCCTAAAATTTGATCCTATTGCATCTGTCTCTGATTGCAACGACTATCACCGGTGCAAATGTCAATTAGGTTTCTGCAACTGTCTTTTCATCATTAATGATTATATATATATATATATATATATATATATATATATATATATATATATATATATAGGTGATCTCGATAATTTCAAAGAAATAACTTAGGGGCTATGTCCTGGGGTGGGGGAAAGGATGGTTCCCGTGGACAATGGCAGCTGCGTGTATTAATTTCTTTGTTCATACCCATACGTTTATATGGTTCTAGCATGGGAATCTCAACAGTTTCAAATTTAAAAACAACGTTTAAGTCTATGGGGATATGGACGGACCCCGGGGCTAATCATCAGGTCTAACGTTGTGTTAAAGTTGATATGATTATAGGTTAGGGACCCCATAATTGGTTTCAAGTTTATAACCCAGGATTACTTTCTTGAATGTCTGGGTAGGCCACCGAATTCAGGTCACGTGTGTATAATTTATATTTTCATTCCATATATAATCGTTTTAGATGAAAACGTCACACCTACTCCCTTAGGTGCAACCTCACAGGATGATATTAAAATCCCAAACGTCACAGCAAAGTTTGTACCTCCTAGAATATATAATCACCCATATTGCTGACCATGTTCCAGCTTTAATGATGTTGTATAGGTCATTGCAGACGCCCTTAATTGCATCCTTCGCATTATCTAAGAGTTTGTTCATTTGAAAATATCATCTCTGTGTTTATAATCGTTCTTATATTTTATACAAGCTACACTCCTCAACCCCAACGTGATGCATCATGCTTGAAATGTAAATCGCAGTCAGGTGTCATTCTTTGTCATATTTATTTCCCATTATACTTTTGTTTCAACGATTAATGGCCTCGCTGTTAAACAACAGTTTTCCTTTCATTACGTTAACTTCCATTCTTAACCGGCACTAACATATGGGAAGAAAAAAACTCTAGATGTAGCAATGCTCTCTCTCTCTCTCTCTCTCTCTCTCTCTCTCTCTCTCTCTCTCACACACACACACACACACACACACAGAAACACACATCGCATAATGTATATTCCATTTCCTTGTTTTATGTAATCTCTTTTCCAGAAGATAGCATTTTATTTCAGGAGAATAGAATTCTCATTTTTAGTAACTGCTAGAAGGGTTATTATCGACTATTGTGACATTTCTATGTGTGCTTTACCGAATCACGCTGGTACTGTATTAATTGCAGTAAAACGAGAAAGATCATCTTTCAGTTTCCACTTTACTTATCAGTCTAAAACACAGGATGCTAATTTCCTGTTAATCTTTTCTCTAAACACTCTATCGGGTTCAATAGCATTGATGACGTCACAAAGCAGGTTTTTTTAAATATATTTTCGTTCAATGGCCTTGATATTTGTTCAGCATCATCTATAGGATAATTGTAAGATAACAATAAGCTACCGCGGTCAACGACACGCTGCTGTCGATGCATTTTAATCATCTACCACGAAATTTACATGACAATATTGACACAGCGATCCTACTGAAATGGTTCACCGAATAGATAAGCTTGATACGGGTATTATTAACACAGCCGGTCTAAATTATGGAATTGTGAACACATACTAAAGCCATCAATATCAACGTGCGAGTTGGAATTAACATTACGGTAAGTGGCACTCTGATCTCAACCGGTATTTAACATTAGTCAATAGGATTACTTTATTAAGGCACTCTGGCCTAAAGGGGTATTATAATGTTAAAAGAACCATTTGATTAACATTAGTTTAGCACTCTAGTTTAGATGTGATGTGTAATATTAAAACTACACCTACTGGGCAGTATTCACACATATTAAGCAGCAACAACACATCATCTAATTGACCAGCACTCAGGCTTAATACCAGTGCACGATTTGACTGACCAGTACCCACATGTACTAACCAACACATACACCTACTAACTAGCAACATAATGTACAGAAAGTCCCCAAGCGGAGTCTAAGGAGCAAGCAAAAGGGTTAGGAATGTTCACACATACATAAAAGCAGTTATTTACTATCATCCAAGAGACGAGTATGATCCCTTATAAAATGAATAAACATTATATCGCAATAGATGAGTGAACAGGTTTACATTTTTGATGTGGAAGAGAAAACCATAGACTAAAGATTACAGCATACACTCATTAAAACTAATATTTTAGCAACAGTTTGAATAATACATCTGAGAGATCTTGTTGACCCTGTTGGTAGTTGTCAATAATCTATGATGTAATATGTAGCCTTGACATCCGCATATGTATATAATCTGGTGGTAACAGTGTTTGACTCAGCCAGAGAGGTGATCCACTCTTTCCAAATATGGCACTATCTCCCTCAGTTTTCCAACCTGTTCTGGCTAGATCAATATTCTTTCATATTTGCTGAGTTGGCGATCAAAATGAAGAATTCTGACAGATTTATCCGCCCTTCGGCAATGTAAATCCCGTTTACTATTCAACCTTTACTGTAGTAGTGTCTGAATGAGATTCAAGATGGTCAGAGACCGTTTGAGTCACCATGAGTCAAAGGAGTCATTCTGAAGCGCCATAAATGTACTTTCGATCAATCGCTGCCAAGTATCTAATAAGGGCTGACCCTAACAACCAGATACGCTTAATCATCAAACTGTATCTAGTTTCAAATTAACTAGAATCTTGTGTAGCCGATGTATTTTAAATTTAGTGTATATAGTGTACTTCTATTAGTCATAACCATATATCGAATCCGGATTAACATAATCCATTTAATGATCTTAATCAAACTCTATTATTGGTATAGTTCAAATCAAGTTTTAAGCCAAACTGAAAACTCTAATCAGCTAGATAATCGTGTAATTATTTTTCCCCTTACAACAACTGTTGCTTTCCTTTATTGACGTAGACATATGTATGAATTAAGTCGATTGTTCGTGGATTTGCGTTTATTTTTTTTTTAAATAGTCTACGACACAAACTCGGAGTTTTGGTTTCACATTTTACATACAAGGTCGCATTCACTGTATTATTGATGGCGATTGCGTGATGAAGTTGGCCGGGTCTTATAGGGTCGAAATATCACTCGTCACCGCCGTGGACTTGAATGACCCGTTATCTTCTGTGTCTCCTGTGCCGTTAAAGTCAGCAAAGATGTCAGGTTTCCACATCACCTATGCATCAATGCGTGTGTTCTGGCTTAGTTTCCGTGTGTCACACGATTCATTAAGTAAGCTTGTTAAATGTCATTGTCTACGTTGCTGCTGACAAGTTTGTTGTATAGCCAGACGTCCACTTCACCGACCAAGAAACGCATGAAATCAGCGCCTAAATTGGTGTTGTCCATTTCCTTTTTGACTGACTTTTATGTACTATGTGTAACCATCTGGCTGCTCTTTTCAATTTCAATTTGGACAGCAGCTAAGATTGTCACATGCAAAATTGGTTGCTAGTCGGATGTCCTTGGGACTCCTGGGTCTTCATCTTTGTTTGGGGCAAGGCAAACTTATTGAGTTTGGTCTGGAAACATTTGTGGTAATCTCGGTGCACCATTTTAGCTTCGTAATCCAAGATATAGAAATATATGACAGTTCTTCTCTCCGTATTTTTTACTGGTCCTGTCTGTCAGGTGTAAATACTTTTCGATGTCGTGTCTGTAAGGTCTGAATACTTTTTGATGTCATGTCTGTAAAGGTTCTGAATACTTTTCGATGTCATGTCTGTTAGGTTCTGAATACTTAACGATGTCATGTCTGTTAGGTTCTGAATAACTTTCGATGTCGTGTCTGTTAGGTTCTGAATAATTTTCGATGTCGTGTCTGTTAGGTTCTGACTATATTTCGATGTTGTGTATGTTAGTGTCGCAGAATTGTAACAAAGTGGGTGTTGGATTAAATGAATACTTCAAACACAATGTGTGAAAGATGAAAATATACTAACTTAATTAGTAAAGAAAAATGTATGATGTAAAAATACAATGATTATCACACACTCTCAACATACCATTGATCCTATCACTCTATACTAACATTTACACATTGAAAATAAACCAATATTAGTAAATCTATCTGATATACAGCTTCAAGAAACCTCAGTTTTAAATCATAGTACACACTAAGATATTCTCATAATTTCACGTATAGACTAGGCTTGGGATTCAAACAATTTCAAGTTTTCCAATACGTTTCAAATGTTCTGCACTGTCAGTAAGATTAACAAATCTCCCGGAATTCAACTAAGATTCAAAATAATCTCATGTAAATGCAAATATACCAATTGAAACAACAAATGGAATAAATATAGGTTTCTTGACCCTTGTACTGTCGCACGATTCATCCACCGAGAAACCGCACAGTTTCACCACGTCTCTCGGATTAGCCCAAACTTGTATCAGCCGCTCGCACCCTTCACGGATCCACTACATGTGCAGTCAGTCATACGTATACACGTACAGACAGCATACAACACCCTTGTATTAGCTTCGTCTACAGTCGTGGCTCCACCACATGTACAGACATACGTACATACATAAAGACATCTAAATAGCTCTATTCGTTAGCTACACTCAGTAGTGCCGTTACATCCGTTAGACTAGTTAGACCGTTAGCCTCATTATCCTCGTATTTTACAATAAAATCAAACTGGTAATAATAATGAATTCTGGAACATACTAATACATTAAACTCTTAATAACAACTTGAAATTCACAGTTCACAACGTTTCAAATCTGCGTTGTAATAAATGAATCATAACACGATATGACAATACAAACTCAATAAATTGACATATCAAATAAACTATAAATTTAACACTCACCCCTATGGCTGATAGACATACCACGTGAAAATACGTGCTCTCTTCACCAGATCCAAAGTAACCACTGTCGGTTATACCTTATTCTTGCTTAAATTCATAGGACAGTGAGTAATATTCAGGGTAAAATACCCATGCATATCGTGATTATGATGGCCGTAATCGCAAGTTGTTTACGGCGGCGAGACATATGTTGGTTCCTTCGTTTGTCTGGAAAAACACCTGTTCATCCTAGAGAGCATTGTATACATGCACAACACAAATAATCAAATATTTCACAGGCATACCAAAAGTTTTTTTTTTATTTTTAATTCTGTGACAGTTAGGTTCTGAATACTTTTTGATGTCGTGTCTGTTAGCGTCTGAATACTTTTCGATGTCGTGTCTGTTAGATTCTGAATACTTTTCGATGTCATGTCTGTTAGCTTCTGAATACTTTTCGATGTCGTGTCTGTTAGGTTCTGAATACTTTTCGATGTCATGTCTGTAAAGGTTCTGAATACTTTTCGATGTCGTGTTTGTTAGGTTATGAATACTTTTCGATGTCCTGTGTCAGATTCTCGTGGGTCATGAGCGTTATTCGTATACTATTGTGTAAGGCCCACTTGTCAAAGGGTAAGCGTTACGTCCCACTTTGTCAAAGGGTATTGTACAACATATAATAACAACACTATAACCCAATTCCTTCTGATACTCGTTATCTAAGAGATGACCGCCCATGGTATAATTGCCCGGTTCGAGTAATAGAATGTATATGGTAACCTGACCTGGTATATTGAACAAAATAACTACGAGCCCCGGTAAAGATAAATAAACAATTTAATCAGATACATATACAATGAAATTCCCTTTTCTTCGGAATACACGCGGTTTAGAATTGAACTTTCACCGAATTACAAATAGATTTGAAAAAGAATTAAACAAATTTAGCCGTTCTATTACTGATATTTAAATGTCATCATAGGATTGAGTGTCCAATCGAAATCATCTGCTTTTGTTCGATTTGCATAACCTGTTATCCTCGATCTACGTTCTCTGCTCAATCCAATGTTGATCTAGAAGTTCGTGTCCCTCGAGATACTTTTCCCTCGGGGATGTTCCACTTGAACTCAGACATGTCCACTGTATTAATGTATACACCTCGCAATTTCTCCTTCAGAATTCCCTTTTTCCGGTACTTGTACTCTTTATTACTGTACTTGATGTCTTCCCCAAAAAAGCTATTTTTCTTCCTTCCAAAAGAAAATTATAAGAACCTAAGTCTCTCATTACACTGATAATAGTCTAGACTGTCCGTTATTCCTGTTCGAACAATCAGATATTACTATCAGTGATAGCAATTTTACGGCTAGTAATTAACTACACATATCTTCAAATCCATACAGTTAAACCATCTGTTAATCCGGTTTGCCTTTACCTAATACATTATACACGGTCGCTAAATTATCCATGGCATCAAAATTAAGTGAATTCACATGTATTCTTGTAAATCATTAATTAAAGTACGACAGTTTAAATTCTTAGAACACAATCATTATTCAAACAATATGATAAATTCAAGAATTACCGTAACACTTCCTATCATAACTCAACATAGTGTTTTTACGACATCAATTAACACTACGTCATTCTTAACTAAGAATTAAGGTAAGAAATCTAATTCATAATTCAAAAGCACATTACTAAATTAATGTAACAAATGAAACTAATCATACAAATGTATCAACAAAATCATGTAAATCTGTAAACGAAGCAGACATTATATCAGTTACATCACAATAAACGCGTAATTGAGACAAATACCTCGTGTTTTTGGTGTGTCTCTCAAACGTTGGTTTTTGGCGGTTTTCCCCTGGTCTACTGCTTTACGGAGGTACTTCCCTAAAATACGATCCGGAGTCTTTATTCCAAAAAAAAATTATAATTCTACACTGGCTCTCTTGCAGAGTACTTTTCTGAAGATTGAATTATAATTCAGCTAGTAAGATACTATATTCTAAAGATTTCTGTGTAAAACACCCCCCTTATTCAACCGTGGCCAATCAGAACAAATGTATTTTCTCGCGCTTTCCCTTTAAAAGTCGCTAACATTAGCGTGTCAAGATGACACGCTTTGGTTGTAAGTAACAACTCTCTGTTCCTATCAATTCTGATATTTTCGTGGTAAAATGAAACTTTCAGAAGGTCACGTCGGTCAGTTTTTCTCTGAACAAATACAGTTAATTGGTGCAATGGATACATTATAATATACCAGTACCTCTCTTTGCAGAATCTGTCACGTAAATTTAACTAATGGCTTGCTGGCTAGAATTAATAGTTATTTATTAGATTCGACCGAAAATTTGGCACTTCACATCCTTTATGCTAGTTCTGAATACTTTTCGATGTCCTGTCAGGTTTTGAATACTTTTCGATGTCACGTCTGATAGGTTCTGAATACTTTACGATGTCCTGTATGCTAGTTCTGAATACTTTTCGATGTCCTGTCAGGTTCTGAATACTTTTCGATGTCATGTCCGCTAGGTTCTGAATAATTTTCGATGTTCTGTCTGTTAGATCTGAATACATTTCTATGTATTTTCCGACCTTGTTTTTGCTTTGCGTTTGAGGATTACTCAGTGGGTCGATCGGTGTATACATTGACTTTATAAGTGTGTATTTAATTGGTGTGTACAGTGACCTTATAATTGAGTATTTAATCGGTGTGTACAGGACCTTAAAAATGAGTATTTAATCGGTGTGTACATTGACTTTATAAGTGTGTATTTAATCGGTGTGTACAGTGACTTTATAAGTGTGTATTTAATCGGTGTGTACAGTGACCTTTTAAGTGGGTATTTAATCGGAATGTACAGTGACCTTATAAGTGGGTATTTAATCGGTGTGTACATTGACTTTATAAGTTTGTATTTAATCGGTTTGTACAGTGACCGTATAAGTGTGTATTTAATCGGTGTGTACAGTGACTTTATAAGTGTGTATTTAATCGGTGTGTACAGTGACCTTTTAAGTGGGTATTTAATCGGAATGTACAGTGACCTTATAAGTGGGTATTTAATCGGTGTGTACATTGACTTTATAAGTTTGTATTTAATCGGTGTGTACAGTGACCGTATAAGTGAGTATTTAATCGGTGTCTACATTGACTTTATAAGTTTGTATTTAATCGGTGTGTACATTGACTTTATAAGTTTGTATTTAATCGGTGTGTACAGTGACCGTATAAGTGAGTATTTAATCGGTGTGTACATTGACTTTATAAGTGTGTATTTAATCGGTGTGTACAGTGACTTTATAAGTGTGTATTTAATCGGTGTGTACAGTGACCTTTTAAGTGGGTATTTAATCGGAATGTACAGTGACCTTATAAGTGGGTATTTAATCGGTGTGTACATTGACTTTATAAGTTTGTATTTAATCGGTTTGTACAGTGACCGTATAAGTGTGTATTTAATCGGTGTGTACAGTGACTTTATAAGTGTGTATTTAATCGGTGTGTACAGTGACCTTTTAAGTGGGTATTTAATCGGAATGTACAGTGACCTTATAAGTGGGTATTTAATCGGTGTGTACATTGACTTTATAAGTTTATATTTAATCGGTGTGTACAGTGACCGTATAAGTGAGTATTTAATCGGTGTCTACATTGACTTTATAAGTTTGTATTTAATCGGTGTGTACATTGACTTTATAAGTTTGTATTTAATCGGTGTGTACAGTGACCGTATAAGTGAGTATTTAATCGGTGTGTACATTGACTTTATAAGTGTGTATTTAATCGGTGTGTACATTGACTTTATAAGTGTGTATTTAATCGGTGTGTACAGTGACCTTTTAAGTGGGTATTTAATCGGAATGTACAGTGACCGTATAAGTGAGTATTTAATCGGTGTGTACATTGACTTTATAAGTGTGTATTTAATCGGTGTGTACAGTGACCGTATAAGTGAGTATTTAATCGGTGTGTACATTGACTTTATAAGTGTGTATTTAATCGGTGTGTACATTGACTTTATAAGTGTGTATTTAATCGGTGTGTACATTGACTTTATAAGTGTGTATTTAATCGGTGTGTACAGTGACCGTATAAGTGAGTATTTAATCGGTGTGTACAGTGACCGTATAAGTGAGTATTTAATCGGTGTGTACATTGACTTTATAAGTGTGTATTTAATCGGTGTGTACATTGACTTTATAAGTTTGTATTTAATCGGTGTGTACAGTGACCGTATAAGTGAGTATTTAATCGGTGTGTACATTGACTTTATAAGTGTGTATTTAATCGGTGTGTACATTGACTTTATAAGTGTGTATTTAATCGGTGTGTACAGTGACCTTTTAAGTGGGTATTTAATCGGAATGTACAGTGACCGTATAAGTGAGTATTTAATCGGTGTGTACATTGACTTTATAAGTGTGTATTTAATCGGTGTGTACAGTGACCGTATAAGTGAGTATTTAATCGGTGTGTACAGTGACCGTATAAGTGTGTATTTAATCGGTGTGTACAGTGACCGTATAAGTGTGTATTTAATCGGTGTGTACAGTGACCGTATAAGTGAGTATTTAATCGGTGTGTACAGTGACCGTATAAGTGAGTATTTAATCGGTGTGTACATTGACTTTATAAGTGTGTATTTAATCGGTGTGTACATTGACTTTATAAGTGTGTATTTAATCGGTGTGTACAGTGACCGTATAAGTGAGTATTTAATCGGTGTATACATTGACTTTATAAGTGTGTATTTAATCGGTGTGTACAGTGACCGTATAAGTGAGTATTTAATCGGTGTGTACATTGACTTTATAAGTGTATATTTAATCGGTGTGTACATTGACTTTATAAGTGTGTATTTAATCGGTGTGTACATTGACTTTATAAGTTTGTATTTAATCGGTGTGTACAGTGACCTTATAAGTGTGTATTTAATCGGTGTGTACATTGACTTTATAAGTTTGTATTTAATCGGTGTGTACAGTGACCGTATAAGTGAGTATTTAATCGGTGTGTACATTGACTTTATAAGTGTATATTTAATCGGTGTGTACATTGACTTTATAAGTGTGTATTTAATCGGTGTGTACATTGACTTTATAAGTTTGTATTTAATCGGTGTGTACAGTGACCTTATAAGTGTGTATTTAATCGGTGTGTACATTGACTTTATAAGTTTGTATTTAATCGGTGTGTACAGTGACCGTATAAGTGAGTATTTAATCGGTGTGTACATTGACTTTATAAGTGTGTATTTAATCGGTATATATAGAGACTTTATAAGTGTATATTTTGATTGGTGTGAACAGTTACTTTATAAGTGTATATTTTGATTGGTGTGAACAGTTACTTTATAAGTGTGTATTTAATCGGGCCAATTATGTCCAAGCTATTTTTTACACATTTCAAAACAAAGACTTTGTTTATGATTAGGAATGTGGATGAATCAATGAAGCATTAGGTGTTCCGCGAATGTAAACCATTGCACAACATACTGGCTTATTACAAATGCGAACAAATTTATACATTTGTCAGGCGAATGCTGGCATGCAGCTCACGAACCATTTGGGTAGGAGGATAAGCTGGAAATGGAGTCATGTTGAATACTGTCATATAAAATGGAGGGGAATGTTTTTTTTTTCTAAGTTGTTTAGTGGGAAACCGAAAGCGTGAAAGTGATTTGTTAAGTACTGGACACCTTCTTGACTCCCATTTTTAAACAAATCCGTGTGAAATCTCAAATAATCTTGAATAGTAGGCTATAGATCGAGCAGCAAATGTGCACGTGACAATTGAGTGACATCGTCATGAAAATAATTCAAGCAGTAGTGTTACTAATTCTTTATCTAACTTTTAACTTGAGATTTATATCTCAGCCTTTTATATAATGCCACACAATGAACATTTAGATTCTCTGTAAAATGGACTTACTTTGTCAAATAATTTTAAATAATTCTAACGTTAAGATAAAAAAATCTCCTTTTCATATAATCCAAATGTATTTGTCTTCTGATAATATAACATAAAAGATGACAGGACGTATACACATGATACCTAATCCTAACGTTGAAGGAGTTGTATCGTCTGGTGGACAAAAGATCGTCATCTTTCGCTTTGTTCCACGTGTTCCAAGTCGATATATTGAATGGCTCTGTACCATATACGATACCATGTACGATATATACGATATACGATATACGATACGATATATACTATATACCATGTACGATACAGCTACTTACACCTTCTAATATGTTTTTACTTTGCTTTGTAATGGTGAAAAATATTGACATTAACCTGATGTTCGATCGAAAATGAATAAAATCTCGTTTAAAAACTGTAAACTTCAACGTACATAGACCTTTTCAAATATACAAATATAACCTGCCAACAAGTAATATAGTCACGTGACAATACAAAACTGTTAATCAAATACGCAAACGGTGCAACCGGGTTTTTATGTTTTCAGATTAATTAATATGATAATAAAAGAGCATTGGCTGCTATCGACCATGGGACGATACAGTTTAAGTACATAGTAATGTAGTGTTCTTGCACTAAAGCAGTTTTATATGCCGTTTGAAAGTAATGGATAAGCAAGCTAATGGCAAATGTCTCGTGTAATTAGATCGTAGGGGGTCATCTCAAATGTTGCCTTATCATCTCTCTCTCTCTCTCTCTCTCTCTCTCTCTCTCTCTCTCTCTGTTAATCTATATGGTAAATACTAATAACAAGTTTACCACTAGTTAATATAATAAGCATGGCTGTAAAGGATATTAGGCATGGACACTGAAGACAAATTAACCTACACACAAATGGAAAATATAAATCATATATACCGCCAGCTTATTGATATGAAAGTATTAAAAGAAAATATTTCAACAGGTCGCAACCCTTGATTACTTTTCAAGAAATGACGTAAATGTTATTGGGGTTAATGATACATGCTTTCAAACAATTATGTATGTTATACTAAGTAAACATTGAGATAAAAGTATAATCAAAAATTAAACACAGAATCCTTATTCATCAAAGTTAATCTTCTCTCATTGTTAGCGAAGTTCAAAATGAGTCTCAGCTGGTAAAATGGTTGTGGATTCTAATATATAAGAATTACCGCCAGCTGTGATTGGTTGAATACTTTCGTTAAACAGTGGTTTTTAAAGTCCGTTATGTGAAATGGTACCCTTCTGCCCCCACCCAAAATATATAAAGAATATAAAGTAAACCCAATTCACAATGTAAAAAGCCTTACTTTATGTTCAATGTATTTGCAATACAATCAAAGCGCAAGGCATACATCTTAAGTATTGGAATTTAGCAGTGACAGTTTTTGAATGTACAGTAGTAATGACATTATAAACAGTCTCCGATTATGTAGATAGCATGCACTTCAGGCATGCACTTAATTCAAGGTCAAAAGAACGAGAACGCTTTCAATCTCCACATTAAGTTCCAATAACAATAGCTTTATTCATTATATCAAAGGCATCCGCCATCACTGTGGTTTAAATCTGCTGCAAACATCGATTCGAAATCATGGTATCAGCTTGATTATTAATAGTCGAGCGTATGTAGTTTTCAGACGACCTTCTTTCTCTCGTATCAACTTACTTCCAGTAATTTTCCATAGGTTGGAAGCCTGTTTATTTGTTTTATCTGTTGTATTTTTTGATAATTATTCTTTTTTTCGTCTTCTTCGTTAACCTAATCCCATATGTACAAATGGCTGTTCCACAAATCACCTTCCTTCTTCTTGGATGTGGGTTTTCACTGATGTTTACATGGAACCATCGGCTTCTAAGATAACAGCCACAGTTGTTCGATTTTGCATATGTCAATCCTATGCGCTATTTATAAAACTCAACTCAAAAACGCCTCCAACACTTTTCAAATTCTGACAGTTTTACTTTGATTATCTGGGAATACCCAAATGTTTGAAAGTACTCTTGATCAAATACAAGGACTACAATTCTCTAAAGTTTAAGGAAGTTTGTAAATTGTGTTGATGTTGAAATATGTTGTAGTGGTCCTTTAGATGTCTCCAGATGTGGTTTGATGGTAAACTGTCAAAATGTACCAAGACGAAGGAATTGTTCACGAGGTCTACATGCCGTCTGTTGGGAATGTTTTGCTTATTCTGCTTCTTTGAGATTGGCAGGTGTTTTCCATAATCGTTTCCATTTCGTTCTCAATGCAAAAGCTTTAGCTATCACCAACGTGCGGTCTAAACACATCAGATTTTAGTCGTGTTCAGTCTTCCCGATATTTGCTTTTGTTGTCATAAGTTGATAAATATAAAATTCTGGTTGCTCCGCTGCCTGAAGGAGGTAAAACGTATGTCATATGAAGGATAGCTTTCCCATCGGTTATACCATGAACTTCATATGATTGTTGGACGTGTCAAATTTTGTCCAAGATTTTGGGAGAGGTTAATTCCGGAGGTTACTAAATTTGACACAGACTGACGTCTTGAAACAGTAAGCAAGTATCGAGAGTTTGCATACGATGAACCTTATAGTTTGGAACTGTCGCTTCAACTTTCACACTTCAATAAGTCTGTAATAAATGCAGGACTTCAAGACTTTAAATTTGACTGCAAAGGTGTAATGTGTTCTAAACATTCAGGAAGACAAGTTTGAGTGGCTGAAGATGAAACTGATCTTTTGGGGCTAGAATCGATTTCTTTCTTGGCCTATGTTGACTCTCTCAGTCGTAATGATGAAGAAGAGGATAGGGTCGTATTTAGCTGAATCATCTCGTATACAATTCGCTATATTGAACTTTTGACAATATTATCATTCAGTCCTACATTCAGCCCATGAAGAAGGAAGATCCACATTAAAAACTTCAAGTCGGAGAGTCATTCACATATACATAGCGAACCAAACAATTGGAGGAACTTACTCGTCTCGATATAAAAGAAAAGATAAATATTACATCTGTCTCGGGAGAATGCGGAGAGCATTAAGTAAATAGAACCTCAAAGAAAAGGGAAACAAGATCCCGAGACAAACAATTAACATTCATGTTGTCATTCTCTGAAGAAAAAAAATATATACACCGACAGAGTGTCAACGAAAGTTGAAGAAAAAACAACAGACATAGGGGATGTGGTTTCATAAACGGTTGATTACATTCCAGGGACGAAATCAAATGCACAAGAATGAGAAGTATAAAAAAAGAATACATTCCAGGACAGAAATTAGAAGAAGAAATGATTAGACGTTTGTGATATGCTTAACATTTCATTGTGATCCTTATTCAGAAGAATATACCAAAAATATAATCGTATTCATGTTTTCATTTGCTATTTAGTATTCAGAAAATATTTGCGACTTCACTCTTTTATGAGTGATAGTATGTTTGTGTGTATTGTGTAACCATTCCTAACCCTTTTTCCGCTTACATTCGACTTTGGGGATAAAAAGTGCGATTACGAATTGTAATTTGGTTTACTTTGGCTGTTTTGGCTGTTTCTCTTTCCTGCTCTACCTCCTACTGTGTGCAAGGTGTGATGGTCAGAAGGCATGGGTACAAGTTAGCAATATAGTGTGTTGGACAGAAAGCATAAGAGCTGCTCAGTAATGGCATCTACTGGTCAGTAATTGTGAGTGCTGATCGGTACAACTGTGTATTGGTTAGTAGTTTTTAATGTTGCTCCCGTTAGGCTGTACAGTCAGTAATGATGTGCGTTAGTAGGTTTGAGTGCTGGGCAGCAATTTCAGTTGTAACAATACACTGTATTTTACCTTGATACCAGAGTGTTATAAGCATGTTAATCCTATGAGGCCAGAGTGATCTAATAAGTTTAATCATATGGACGAATAATAAACTCTAATTAAGTCAGAACGCAATATTTTCAAATGGCAACAGCAAGGTGATTCTCATTTAGGTCAGCGTGCCATTTTAAAACTATTGTGCGACACTCTGATACTGCCTTATATATATTTGCGTGTGTGTGTGACGATTCAAATATAGACATCTTTTTCCTGACATAAACATGGCTAAAAACGTCAGGCGATGAGATACTCCATCAAATCGTTTCCCCGCCATTTACCCGGCGGTGAATTTGCTATCATCATAAAGAACTCCATGATCAACCATGTAAGGTTGAGCAACCATCTTAACCACACCACAATCTTCAATTTCTGTTGAACTAGTCCAAACTACACTCACAGTGGAACAAGCGTTAGTATATTTATTATGCCTCTACCGCCCTCCTCCTAGTATTAAAAACAAACTGACTCAATCTCATTCTTTAGAGCAGTTTCCGAATATCTTGGAGTATGGAAATTCGATAGGTGGCAACCTAGTTATTCGTTGAGATTTCAACTTTCACTTCCACTGTCCTGTAAAGCCATACATTTATTTGCTACTAAGAGAAACTTCCGTATGATAAATAGAACATAACTATTGCAACACATCCAAGCAAACCTAACGACTTACTTACCTCCTACAGCAGAACAACTCGATAACGGCATGCATTCATTGCTTGAAAAACATGCCCAGCCACCAAAATGCAGAGTATCAATATAAAAGTGGTATAGCAGTGTTGGGAACCAGCTTTGCCCTGCTAAAAGAGACCGACGTAAAGCTGACAGGCTTTGACTTTCATCCAGACTAACTATTCATAAACAAATCTATGAAGCTGCTAAGAAGAGCGTCACAAACACAGTCCATGCGGCAAAATCAGCCAACTACAGTATTAAGATCATGGAAAGTTCCAGCTACAAAGAGCTCTTCGAGATTACTAACAAGCTAATGCCAAGGAACTAATGTACACCACTTCCAACTACTTAATCTCCAGTTTGATCTTCCGGACCTGTTTGAGAATTTGTTCCATGACAAAGTACAAACCATTAAAGATAAGCATGACAAAACAATTTAAATTGACTCATCGTAACCATGCAATTGCGATACAGAATTTCAGCAGCAACCGTTAACAGCATTTGAATCTGTCTCTATGGATTTACAATCGTGATGAAGAGTACTACAAAGTTATGTGAACTTGATCCAGTTTCAACAGCAATTGCTGCCTGAGTGCTTAGATTCAATATTGCCTTCACTAACTGATGTTAGTTATACCTTTCTCTCATCCTGGGAAATTCCCGTCATTTTTCAAAACTGCCATTGTAGAGCCTCTGCTGAAGAAACCAACTTTAAACCATATAGATTAAAATAACTACCTTGATAATCTTCATATAACCAATCTTTTATATCAAAATAAGTTGCTCTAATCAAACTTGTTTCTCATCTGAATTCTTTTTAGCAATGTACAAGCTGCACATCAGCCTTGCCACAGTGCTGAAACTACTCTTCTGAAAGTAGTTAATGACATTCTCTCTGCTTTGGATAGCGGAAAGATTACAGTCCTGACCCTTCTTGGCTTGTCTGCAGCATTGTAAACAATTTTATACATGAAACATTACTTCAACGTCTCCAGCATTACTGTGGTTCAAGTCCAACTTGGTCAACATGACACAAATTATGTCCGCAAATAGAATACACTCCAGTCCAGTTGAGCTATGTTGTGGTGTTCCACAGGGGTCTGTTCTTTGACATGTTTCCTTCATTCCATAACTCAGCCACTCTCAATTGACATAGAACATCATATAGTGTCGCACCAATTGTACGCTAATGACACCCAACTATACAAAGATAGCCAACCAACTGAAGTTGATGCTACCATTCAATGTGTAGAGAGGAGCATTTCTGATGTGAAATCGTGGATGACATGTAACAAGCTACAGATGAATGATGATAAAACTGAAGCCATTTTGATCATAACACAGAGACATTCTCATTCACATCCTTCATGTTTGAGGAAACAATAAATATCAGCAGCATCAACATTCAATTCAAACAGTCAATACGAAACCTAGGTGTTACTCTGGACAGTACTATCACATTGCACGACCATGCCATGATCGTTTGCAAGGCTGCATATTTTGAGCTGAGACGCATCAGCTCTATTCGCAAATTTATTTCAGTTGACGCTACTAAAACACTTGTGTGTTAATTAGTATTTTCAAGACTTGACTATTGTAACTCAGTTATCTCTTGATCGTCTCAATATCTACTCCAGAAACTTCAAAAAGTTCAAAACACATATGCTCAGATCATCCTTAGA
This sequence comes from Unio pictorum, assembly GCA_030141615.1. Lineage (NCBI taxonomy): Eukaryota > Metazoa > Mollusca > Bivalvia > Unionida > Unionidae > Unio > Unio pictorum. The sequence continues at coordinate 664,855 of JARLTB010000245.1, forward strand.
GTACCACGATCAAGCACACATCTCCGTTGCTCTGTACCCTACACTGGCTATCCATTCGATCCGGAATCAAATACAAAATTTGTTCTCTGTGCTATGTTTAACTGACGGACTCCAGCCCAACATACCTATCCGACCTCACCCATGTGTATACTTACTTACGCTCCTCTTCTGATAAGAGTACTCTCAGTATTCCCACTATGAAAACGAAGTCATAAGGACAACGTTATTTTGCATACCAGGGCCCAGCAACAAATTGCCCTCTGAACTTAGACACAATGACACAGTGATCTCATTCATGAGTGCTCTTAAAACGCACTTATTTCGACTGCAAGAAGAAACATAAAGACCTATTAACGTTTGCTACCTTAATTATTTTCAGCATGTTTTATGTTTTCCGATTTCATGCTTTTTGTTTTGTTTTTGTAATGATATCATTATTTATGTTTCTATGTTATAGGTGTTTTCTAATGTTGTAAAGCGCTTAGAGCTTCTACGGATTAGGCGCTATACAAAGTCCTCCTCATCATCATTTTTTTAAAAAAAATTATTATTATTATTATTATTATTATTAGTAGTAGTAGTAGTAGTAGTAGTAGTAGTAGTAGTAGTATTCCTAATATTAGTATTATTATTTTATTACTAGTATTATTATTATCATTATTTTTATTACTAGTATTATTTTATTATTATTATTACTATTATTATTACTATTATTATTTTTATTTTTTTATTATTATTTTTATTATTATTATTATTATTATTATTATTATTATTTTTATTTTTTTATTATCATTTTTATTACTATTATTATTATTATTATTATTATTATTATTATTATTATTATTATTATTATATCTGGACAACGCCGTGGAAGCTGGAAACATGTGCCAAAAGCCGTTCAAATCATAATTAACTTGAGTCTTTGTCGCTTCTGATTGTAATATATTTTCAATGCTTTTGCCTTATCTCCATCTTGAAAATTAACTTTTAATTTTACCTAATTGGATTGATCTGTTTTCGCATAATCAGGCAGCTTTCATATAACGTTGCGTATTTGAAGTTCAACATTCTGTAAGCAACACTTCTAATATTTTTGTGTTTTAAGGAAACTTCTAGGTCGTAAATAACCAATTTCTTTGTTCTTTGATAATATAAAAATGTATATCGTACATATTTTACCGTGCTTAAACTGTGCTGACGCACTCGAGCAAAAAATTGAATCCTGCGCCATTAGAATTCAAATCCTCCCACATATTTTTTTTAAAAAACGTTCTGCATTTCATAACAAAATCCATATTCTCATCTTGGTCCGTTACTTAAAAGGAGGTGAAAACTAGTATTGATTTCCCATAAACTAAATTAATTCCGTAGATGAAGTTCCTACATTAAAATAAAAAAGGAACGAAACATATATCATTTTCAATTCTCAAGATGTATTATTATCTGGGAACAAATCATTGACGTTTAAGTTGTCTAAGGAAACTTATATATACAGTATATTGATACAGTCGAAGTAAAAAGATTTGTTGCTGATAAAACATAGTTTGAAAAATTTGATAAAGAGGAACAGGCCGAATTATGTCTTGATGTAATTTTGTATCAGAAGGGACATTTTCTCCGTCTCTATGTCTCTCTCTGACTGTCGCACCACCTCACGACCACCATCTCTCTCTCTCTCTCTCTCTCTCTCTCTCTCTCTCTCTCTCTCTCTCTCTCTCTCTCTCTCTCTCTCTCTCTCTGTGAAAGTTTTCAGGACTTGAATTGAATAGTACGGGAATAGGCTCATGAACCAGTAAAAGTATTATTTTTAAGGATCTGGATATTTTGCACTAGCTGTTACAGTTTTTCATTGAGTTCAGTTTCAGGGCTGTATATAGATTAAAACAATCAAAGTTTCCTTCCACCAATAAGAGTTTTAAATTTAATAAAGAAAACTTTAAACTTGCAAACTCTAGTGCCATGTGAATACAAATCAGCACCCAGCACATCACCTCATTTTCAAAAACACCTCTAGATTTTCTACACTGTATGTGTCCAGTAAGTTTATCTTCAGACAACATGTGTGTGTGTGTGTGTGCGTGTATATATATATATATATATATATATATATATATATATATATATATATATATATATATATATATATATATATATATATATATATATATATATATATATATATATATGAATATATATATATATATATATATATATATATATATATATATATATATATATATATATATATATATATATATATATATATATATATATATTCTACCATATTCAATATTGCATTTGTCGTGAACTTGTATGTTGGAAAGTATTTAAATTTTTTTATCAAAATCCATGCATATCGCGCCTCATTTGTTTCGGCGGACTTGACCAAGCGAAAAATGTGACATCACAAAGAATTTCTATCCGAGATCCAGTGTTAAACAATAAGAATGCTGTAGTCAAATGTTCTATTTATTGGATTTGTATTTCTATTTATTGGATTTGTATTTCTATTTATTGGATTTGTATTTCTATTTATTGGATACATGTAGGATGGTCGCTGCTAATTTGTATCGAATTACTGCAATATAACTTCAATTCAAGTCTGGGACGGAGGACCCGAGTGGCCGATTTGTCTAAAGCCCTCTTCGTTATGGATCACTCTGTCAGCGTAGGTTCGAGTCTCAGATTTGGTCAATGTGGGTATGTGAGAAAGCTTGCCAGTAGCTTCTCGTGGGTCGGTGGATTTTCGTGGGGTTTTCCCGTGCTCTTCCTCCACCATGAATACTGGCCGCCATATATAGCCTATCGTGTGCTGAAAAATGGCGTTAAACACAACAACAACAACAACTAGCTTGGGACTATTTCATCTCTTGAAATAACTGAAAGGCACGAGCAAATTTCGGTACAGTCGGACAAGAGTGATAAAGGACCGTAAGGGATTTTGATAATGTTTACATTATATGGTTGTTGCAAAATAGTTTTAACATGTTTTTCACTTTATCATTTTCTGATGTAGTTATATAACTTAAATAGATAATAGAATCGCCTGTTGATGTATATTAAATATTTTATATATGTGTAATTACAAACTGTAATTAAAGTAACACTATTAACGCTAAATATTATTTACAAGTTATATCATTTAATATACACACTTCTAGTCATATGATAATGTACATGGTTGTAATGACCAAGAAGGGCCCATACAACTTAAATGCTCGCGACTTTTAATTATATTTCTTGAGCCGGAAAACGAACCTGCCTAATGATAGTTTCGTTTAACCAGACTTTCACGTGACTCCGAGTCTTGAAAAGGTGCATATACCGGTAATTGATTGCTACTGACTGGTGTAGCTCCTTTCTCTTTTCTCTTGTTTTCTTCTGCCCCCAAAATATGTCATATATACCCAAACATCCATCAGCGCTATGTGGACATACATCACAATTAATTTTATTATATGTTCTCTCTATATATTTCTCAGTACTGACCTTTAAACTGTGTGACAATCAATACAAATCATATATTAATCTAAAATACCTCCAAAGATGACTTCACGGTGAAGTTCTTGTCAGGGGTTCACAGGACATCACAATTAATTTTATTATATGTTCTCTCTATATATTTCTCAGTACTGACCTTTAAACTGTGTGACAATCAATACAAATCATATATTAATCTAAAATACCTCCAAAGATGACTTCACGGTGAAGTTCTTGTCAGGGGTTCACAGGCATTCTTTTTATTTAGATGCTGCACTGTAAACAGAACAGCATGTAAAGAGCACACAGATTTCACTTGTAGATCATCACCAAGGCCTTATTACTCATTGTGCACTGTCTCCGAAATATACACAGACAACCACTCTCTGAGTTCATATTCTCAAAAATAAACAATTACCTTTAAATCTCTACCAAAAATGCATCAATATAACTCTTCTATCACCATCTAAACGAGAGAGGAAAAAATGTTCTAAAAGTAGACTAGAACTACATTCGTGGGTACTGAACTGGAAATACTATTTGTGATGCGATGCCATGTACACATACACGAACAGGGACGGATGGGAGAAGGATTTCCTGATTACCCCCGGCTAATAAAATGAAAGTAGATACAACTACGTACAGTCAGTTGTCACTTGAAATATGACCATCGTTTTGTCATCTGTGCACGTTAATTGGGTATTATGAACACTTTGAGTAAATAGCCACAACAATCTTTGCTTGCTTTGCTTCCCTTTCGAAGAAAGTGAGGGCCTTTTGAAAATTAGAAACACACCCCTCTATCCAAAAAATCCCTCACTTGACCTTATCCTCCAGCCCTGACGATAATTAGAATATATATATATATATATATATATATATATATATATATATATATATATATATATATATATATATATATATATATATATATATATATATATACATACATACATACATACATACATACATACATACATACATACATACATACATACATACATACATACATACATACATACATATATATATATATATATATATATATATATATATATATATCCTGACCCCTTGATTCGGGGTTAGTGGCGACAACATAAACAGATTGTATTGTTATTTAAAAATAATTGGTTGTTGTTTGTTGTCAAGGTCAAAATAGAACTAGTGAATTCAGAAGTTAAGAACTTTTAGATTACGATATTTTCTTTGCTTTAGTGAAATATTCTCAGTTTTGGTCTTTTTACACTTGATACTAAGTTATTCTACTGTAGCCAGTTTTTCGAGCTTTTTTCTTCAGATCATTTGGATTTTGAAAGATTAATTCGTTTTTCTGGAAATATTTGATATGCTCATAAATATTTCTTCGTCTAAGACACATTTATAAAAATGTATTCAGATTTCCAATGATTTAGTGTTGATCTTGTGATTCTACAAGGAACTGTAGATCAACAACATACAGACTACAGCATACGTCATCGTCTTCCATCTTGGATATTTCAACAGGTCTCGAACTTGAATTTGTTAAAACATTTCATAGCTAGGACTTTTGTAATTAACTTCGTGGATTTTTCTTGAATTAGTTTTGGATTTGTTTCTTAAAACGTGAAGTTCTTTTTCCATTAATAAAAATGACCAGGGAAATTCATTTTCTAAATTTTACAAAGCTTGTTTTTTCACTTTTTCTCAGTTATTGTCTATTAGAGCATTAGCACATGTGTGTGTGTGTGTGTGTGTGTGTGTGTGTGTGTGTGTGTGTGTGTATCTATATCTATATAAGACAATGACAAAGTTTGCGTATTTATGTTAAGCCTTTATTAAGCACGCTGTCTAACCTATCAACCAATCAGCCAATCAGCTATTTTTAGTAAGCTACGTTTGAATGTTGCAGTCATTTGTATAGACCATAGTGGTCCAAATACAGTCCTGCCGGTTAAAAAAAAACAACCTGATAATAAGATTATTGTTTTTTATACCCCAGCTTTCTAAGGCGTGTAGTTCAAACTTATACATACATACATACATACATACATACATACATACATACATACATACATACATACATACATACATACATACATACATACGTACGTACGTACGTACGTACGTACGTACGTACGTACGTACGTACGTACGTACGTACGTACGTACATACATACATACATACATACATACATACATACATACATACATACATACAGACAGACAGACAGACAGACACACACACAGACAGACACACATACAGACACAGAGATACACATACAGACAGTCAGACATAACGTTTGAAGTTTATCTCCTAAATTGTTTTATCTAATGAATTGCCAGAGGGAGTTCGCACAGCCCATTAGGCTTAATTTTAACAGAAATACTATACTTTTTAATCTTGATAATTGACCAGTGAGATTGCTAGAATTTTGTTTATGGTGTAAAAAATTATTTATGACCTAGCTTGTGTTACTTAGTGAATTCAGGACTTTCTTATAACCTGTCGAAAATTAAATTACTGCTAGGTTACATATCTATAACCCAAGCCATATACAATAAGAAAAGAGAACATCAAAAAACTGGAGTCTGAAGTTCATAAAGACTGCATGTCGCAGTATTGTAGAAGAAAATTCTCAATGTGCTAGTACACCGCTATTGATCTTAACACAGGAGCTGCAAGACTCTCACGACGTGCCTCCCCTTTTTTACAGGAATGGGCCCGTCCAGCCGTCAGTTAGTTTATCGATTAGGTTGGCAGCTGAAGTCGATGTGTCTGAAATCGGAAGATTCCTTGTTGTCGGTAGTCAACATTCCTTTGGCGTAATTTGTGTTTTTCAACTACAAGGAATTTCTCTCAATCAGCAAATGTTGAGGAATATATAGTGCCCAGTAAAGGTATGTGAATTGTTTTCTTTCTTTGGTAATCCAATCTTTTGAACACAGGCAACCAAGATGCGGGAAAAACGAAGATTCCAATGTTTGGTTTAATTATGCATGATTTTTTGGGACCCACATCTGCCTTGTGATGTTAGGATCGAGTCAACGTGACTTGTTTTATCACCAAAACTGTTGGGATGTTTGGAAATTGTACTTTTAGGTCGGTAACATGAAAAATGATTTTCCCTTGAAATATCACATTTACCTACTTCAAAATATCCCTGAAATATTTAAATATGCTATATTCCAAATCAACTTGTATTTGTGACCGAAGTGGACCGTTACTAGGTAAATAAATACGAAATTAATTATCGATAGTGTGTATTCCAAGTGACACTTTGGCAATAAATTGGTACGGTACCGGGTCACAGATTTCTCAATAGAATGACAAAAGATGTCCTCTATTATCGATTGCATCGTTGAATAGCGTCAGATACGCCGTCGGGGCTGTAATTAACTTCCTTGACTGGCCAGTTTTAAATGTGGCCAAAATATTTATATGCACCCTTATTGATGCTCCTTTGATATGATTAAGTCAGCCTCTAGTGCACAAAGTAAACAGCATGTTAATACAATGTATTGTAATACAATGTTAATATAATGTATTGTAATACAATGTTAATACAATGTATTGTAATACAATGTTAATACAGTATATTGTAATACAATGTTAATACAATGTATTTTATTACAATGTTAATACAATGTATGTAATACAATGTTAATATAATGTATTGTAATACAATGTTAATACAATGTATTGTAATACAATATTAATACTGTATATTGTCATACAATTTTACTACAATGTATTGTAATACAATGTTAATACAATGTATTGTAATACAATGTAATGTAATACAATGTTAATACAGTATATTGTAATACAATGTTAATGCAATGTATTGTATTACAATGTTAATACAATGTATTGTAATACAATGTAATGTAATATAATGTTATACAATGTATTGTAATACAATGTTAATACAATGTATTGTAATACAATGTAATGTAATACAATGTATTGTAATACAATGTTAATACAATGTATTGTAATACAATGTAATGTAATACAATGTGTAATACAATGTAATGTAATACAATGTAATGTAATACAATGTATTGTAATACAATGTTAATACAAGGTATTGTAATACAGTGTAATGTAATACAATGTATTGTAATACAATGTTAATACAATGCATTGTAATACAATGTAATGTAATACAATGTTAATACAATGTATTGTAATACAATGTTAATACAATTTATTGTAACACAATGTAATGTACTACAATGTTAATACAATGTATTGTAATGCAATGTTAATACAATGCATTGTAATACAATGGTAATACAATGTATTGTAATACAATGGTAATACAATGTATACTTCGTTTTGTGAAGTATTTTGTAAATAATTATTACGTATTTTTAAACCCTATAAACGTATTTACACAGATAGTTTGTTTTGAGATACCTCAATTGAATATTGAAATGGCAATCGCTAGAAACGTGAAACGTTTTTCTTGTAATATTTGAGTGGACTTCCTGGAATATTTATCAAAATCTGTCGATATTTGGAGGTCAAGTATATATGGAAAGAGCAATACATATTGATTGGGGGGAAACAGTTATGTTGAGAATCATAATGCATAGAATTTCGACACCAACCCCAACGCCATTGTGTACGTAATGCATCTTGAGGCTTGAATCACTCAATCCTTCCCAAATATTACCAACACCAACCGGGTGTGAGGTAAAGAAGACCGCTCCAGTAACATAAGTAGTTCTGCTATTGTCAAGAAAAGACTAATTGTAGCTAGCATTAACAATACAGAAGCGGAAAGTTGATGGGATATTCATCACCTAAATTCCAAAAATAGTTTCTCCCAACTTCGCTGTATGCAAAGTCTCAATCGTATACAGTAAGCAGATTGGTCAGTCGGATGTTGGGTGGGAGGGTATAGGGTAAGGAATGTAGCAAAAGAGAAATCTAATACAAATTGTGGGATGGGGAGGCATCTTTATTTATTGTGTTAGTATTATTAAGCACGACATGCTTTTGCATAAATAATAATTGACAATTTGTTGTAATCAAAATTTAAAACACCTAGATCTTGAGGTGAAACTATCGACATCTAATTTTGCCCGCGTAGACTTTATATCGCAAACCACTAGATTGCCCCGGTGGCCAAGATGGTTAGAGCGTTGGCCTTGGAAGCGGATGGTCGCAGGTTTGAACCCGCGGCATCGTTGTACCAAATGGTACTTGCCGCCACCTCGCTTGGCGCTCAGCATTAAGACGTTAGTGTTAGGACTGGTCGGACTTGTGTCAGGATAATGTGATGGGTGGAACATGATGCCCCAGTGCTAGACATGCTGCAGACATCGTAGCGATATGACTACAGTTTTTAAAGCTACGTTAAAAAAGCCAAGTACAAGTACACACACATGCATATGCACACAGACACACGCACACGCAAGCTCGCGCGCAAGCCACGATTAACTCGCATCAAACACGCGTGGCATAATTCATAAACCTTGCACAAGTCGATAAAACAAGAAAAGCATATCATTGTGATCTACTTTTTCCCAAGTCGAGTTACAGCCTTCAAGATGAATATGTCATCAAGCCTCATGACTTTACATAACACAGTGTAACATAAACTGAGTTAAATGCATCAATTTTATGTAACAGTTGAGAATGAAAAACAAGTCACAATAACCTTTGACTGTGACTGGTAGTATATTTATCAAGTTTAATAATTGATCATGCCACAATGTCAGAGATAACTGAGATAAGTTCAAAACTTAGCATTGATGTCTATATCAACCATGCCTTCACTATGCCTACGTCAACGAAGCCGTCACAACAACAAAGCCATTACGCCATTATAACCTAACGTCGACTAATCGGTCACGCCAACAAACCCATCGCAGAAACTGAAGCTGTCAGAACAACAAAGCTTTTACTAAACTATAACGTTAACCAAGTCGTCACGCTAATGAAACGTCACAAAATTGACACCCGCCTAATCCCTGCTGTTGTTTGACAGAATAAACTTATAGCATATGTTGAATTTCATTAATGGCGTGTTTTAAAAAGAATGAAGTAATATATGACGAATCACTTTTTGCGCGAAAAAAAGAGCAAAAAATAAATAAAATGTTTTGCATAGAGAAGCGATTATTTTGTAATTTAAAGTTTGGTTGATTGATTTTGACTGGCTTTGAAGTTAATGGGTGGGTCACCATCACATATTTATTGCACGGTGGATTTTGTCATCGTTTAGTTTCTAAGTCTTCTTGACAGTCCGTGCGCATCCTTTCCCTGGCTATTCAAAACAATGTTTTCTTTGAACCTCATCCACGTGATCTTTCAAATTCTTGGAGATTCGAAATTACTTATGTTTGATAAGCCTGTTTAGCATAATAAGCTATTTATATAGAGGATTTCCAACGTCATGTTTTTTAAAGCAATAAAATTTCTTTTTAACGAGAAGAAATTATCAGTACACGCATGCAACGAGTATTTCACTATACGCAAATTATCAAGTTCTATTCAACCTTTTACATGTGAGGAGCAAAGACGCGTTAAAATATTCCCCGTAGCGCATCGAAATTCGCGTCAGTTTAGCACTCTAGCTCTTCCCAGAAGCATGGGGTGTGACACAATTGATTTTCACTTAGCCGTGCCTTGTTAATGAAGAATCGATTGATCCCCCCGGACTACAGGCAATGCAATCGACACCATTTTTAATTAACTTTCGAATCGAGGAATTATGCGAAGCAGGCCTCGCTGCAGGCAAACGTGGCGTGCATACATTGCAATTCATGACGGGATTTTTTTTTCTTCTCTTTTTTGTTTCTTTGCTGTTGTTGTTGTTGTTGTCGTCGTTTTGTTTATATTAAAACGATCTCTTGAATTTCTAGAGCATGGTCCGTCTCATAATTAGGATATCCGTTAATTTGCAATCTGAGTTTTCTCATTGAATATATTTAACTTATTAAAAATCAAGGTTTTCTCTGAAATACATTTCAGTACATTGAGTTATAATTGAATGAAATGGTTAGGATTTACGAAGATTTTAAAGTATACATGTTATATATTAAAACTATAGATGTCTGACTGTTTGAGCAAGCTAGTCTTCTTAGACAATCCTTTTGTACCTGTAAATTTTCAAGTAAGCATACATGGACATCTAGATGGATGATCCATCTAGGAAGCGGTCCCTTTGAACTTTTGTATGCGATAGTTGAACGCCCGGCAGTAATATTAATTAATATATTATTTTCAAACCGAGCGTCACCAGCCTATTTTGTTTGAAATATATTTATATTTTCAGTTTGTATTACGCAATATGGTACTGTATATAAGTTGGCTGACTCACCCATGTCCTTCCCTTAAGCATACAACTTCAGCCAAAGATGGCATTCGTTTTACTTGTATTTAATTAAGTACATCCGAAAAACATGAACATTAATTTCGTATGTTACAAGGCATGTATCATTTTTAAGAAAATTCGAATAAACAGATAGGTGTGCGGTTAAGGAAAAAAAATTAATATGAGAGAGAGAGAGAGAGAGAGAGAGAGAGAGAGAGAGAGAGAGAGAGAGATTGCACCGGTTACAGTCACTTTAACTTGTAATATAATTTAATTATTAAACACGTCTAATTTCGTTTATATATTTGTTTCTTTACGAAATTCGTATCACACTTCATACAAAAATCTAGAGTTTCACAATGAGAATTTTGCAAGATTATCATTAACACTTGGAAGAGTTACTAAAACCTGTCGGGGTGGAATTTGAGGGGGGTCCGGCTTTTGCGTTTCTAAGTTTAGTATGTCGGACATTTGCATGCCGTATCATAGTACTGTGATGTCCAGTTTGTTTGTCGGACATTAGCATACCGTATCATATACTGTGATGTCCAGTTGTTTGATTAGATCAGCTTATTTTAAAGACAGAAAGATTAGCAGAATGTTTTATATTTTCAAGGACAGAGTTCAAAGAAGTAAGATTATGAAAAATACATCAGAAAAATCTAAATTCTGATATAGATTGGTGTGATCCATTGGGAGTTTCGTAAACCATAATAAGATGTCACATATCTCCTTGGTGGAAGAGTGTATATTTTTGTTTTTTATGGTTTAACGCCATTTTTCAGCACAATATAGGCTATACATGGCGGCCAGTATTATTGGTGGAGGAAGAATCCGGAAAACCCCGGAAAGAACCACCGACCCACGAGAAGCTACTGGCAAGCTTTCTCACATAACTACATTTGCCGAATCTTAGACTCGAACACACGCAAACAGAGGTGAGATGGCAATTGTCCGTAACGGACAGCGCTTTAGACCACTCGGCCACTCGTGGCCCCTATGTGGAAGAGTGTAAAATAAATAGTTATGTACCTGATTATTTATTATGCATAATCTCTTCATTTTCCACAAAAAGAGATTCATACGACATTGATATACCCGTAACGACTCCTGAAGCTTCCATTTTCGAATCTTCTCTGATTTTCAGTAGCGCAGCTTGCATTTTAGAATTTTGTTTCTGATCTTCACTAGTGAAACTATCCCAGAATCGAGAGCATTTATAAACGTAGACTAATTTTGTGAAAGTTGTTCTGAACCTTCGCAACGTATATATTTATGAACGTTCTAAATGATCAGCAGATTAATGACATATGGTGTGGTATGTATTGTGATATTTTTTTCTTTACTGGCACAGAAAAACTTTTCAGATTTTTTGACAAGAGTAATCACCAATTTCTAATAAATATATTTTAATTCAAAGTTATCAACATTTAATAATCATAACAGTCATGGAGACTCATGGCGCTGCGGGTGATCAAAGCTCTCGTTTTTTTTTTTTACATATCACACACATCTCGCCTCCTGTGGTTCTGGCTGGTCAACGGCTCTCGCCTTTACAAATCAGTCGCACATCTCACCTACATCCGCATGAATTCGAGTCTCATCACAAAAACCGTAGGTATGTATGTGAGAAAGATTGTCAATAGCTACCCTTGAATCAGTGGTGCTATCGCGGATCGTCTTGGTTTCTTGTCCTATCAGATATACTGGCCACCATTAACATTAATCCTATCCAATCCTGCAAAAGGAGCGTTAAATCCATGTCAAACTAGTCTGCTTCCAATTTTTTTTTTTTTAAATACAGTAATCAATAAGTTTAACACATATTATTGAAATACAATAAGGACATTGAGAACAAATCTGGCCTTATGGAATATATGATCTAATAATTTCAATTATTATAAACTAAATTGGTTTTTGTTTTGTAATATGATCGGATATTAACAGTCACGTGACACTGGTTTCGAATTTTTGCACATGTGTAATTATGAGAATACTCAAATATTCAATCCTATAATATATTCAGACTTTATAATTATACCGCTCTTGATCAATCTCTAATACTAAAAAGTTAATCCTCTTCTCTTTATGTAATTTTAAGCGCAAGACAGTTGTGAATATTTTACACTATTTCCTGCTAGTAAAAACGAAAACAGTATATGGTAGCATACTTCTCGTTCTCAATAATATGCAAAATACCTTTGGACTAACAAATTAGAAACATAACAAGTTCTTGGAGTGTTAATAGGACGTTTAATATATGAATCACCAATCCTGGACTCGGAGACCCAAGTGCGTCATAAGAAAACAATGAATTCCTGATAACCTTAAGGATTGGTAGTTATTGTTTCTTTACTCTCCCTGTACAAAAAGCACTTTGATCACGTGATCACGTGTACTACGTAAACTTAAACAAGCTTTGTCATATAATACATTTTCAGATATGCATTCAGGAAAATGTATCTTTGTTTTGAGCGAAAAAAATAATTCAAAATAAGTCTGAACAAAATATATATATATATTATTATTATCAACTTTTAACTTATTATAAACTTGTGCTAAGTAATGAAGAATTTTTTTTTTATCCTGTTACATTTTTATTTTAAAATGGAGCCTCTTGTGTTCTCTTCCTTGTCTTTGCATGTTGTGTCAATATTTTGTGAACACATTAGATCCTGGAATGTCGATAAGAACATAATACATGGCATGGTCTAAAACGTTATTGCAACAAAAATAGCACTCAATGCGGTTAAATTGACAAAGTATGCAAGTAATTTAAACAAACACATATACAATATTCATTTCCTTCGGATTAAAAGTTAGACGACATCGAATTAGCGGCATATCTTTAAAAATCATGGCAATGTGTAATTATCTTTATCTTCTTGACCATGTGACTATCTCTCTCTCTCTCTCTCTCTCTCTCTCTCTCTCTCTCTCTCTCTCTCTATCTCTATATATATATATATATGAATGATCACTTTTGACTGATTCCCGACTTTGTCTCCCCTTACCACATCAAGATCCATCAGTGGAACCAAACCAATCTAACAGAAAAAAGACGCATGCCATCTACCAATGTATTGATTGGTGAACGACCTGATGTAAAGCAGACATGCTTCTCTTCAAATCTCTTTATTGCTTTATCAGTAATTCAATTTCATTACTAATGTCAACAGTATTACAGATATATGCGCCAAGCTTCTAGATCCTGATTAACAGGGTCAAAGATAAGTTGGCATTGTAAACGTCTTAAGACTAGTAGCGCACTTGTAGAATCCGATGCTGCTTTTCCAAATAGCACGTACTTGTTCTTTACTGTAATCATTGATTTAATAGCAACGGAAACTGCAGCGAATATTTCTTACTCTGTTCCTGCAAGCATAAAGCACGCCAGTACCTGACGATTCTCTTTGCACGTTAATTGCACTAACATATTATGGAACAAAAGCCCCAATGGCATCCTTATGTATATAAATGGACCGATGTCATTATACTCTGCAAACGAAACCAGGCGTTTTAATTTATCTCAAACGTTTAAAATACATTTGTATAAATCATGGACCACGCATTCAGATCTCACTTATTGATGGATATATCTGAAGCACTGCATGCGTGCGCTAATCTAGTTCCTTCTATAAAGGTATACATAAGACATTTTTCATTTTAAAAGTCTGCACGTGTGAATTGCATAAAAGTGCAAATTGCAATCAGTAATCCCACAGATGCAGCTGATGAAGACTTATATATTGTCAGTACAATTGCATATTAATGAGTCTTCGGATGCAATCACGATATCGGTAAAAGGTTGCATCGTAATAAATATTCCCTTTTTGCAATAAGCTGCAAATTTGTGTCAGTCGATGTTGCAGAATCGTCTTTTCGTATTTGATCACTATAGCAGGATATTTATATAACATGCAAGCCTCTTTCTTGTTGATTTCAGATAATTCTACACTGATTGTATAGTGGTACTGAGTGAGGATTTTATATCAAATGTAAGACGTCTATCGAAATATTATTACGCAACAAGGACGAGTGCAATTATAGTAGGGTGCATATAACACGAAAAGCGTCATTGTTCGAGACATGGGGATGCATTAATAATGGAAAACACCTAGCTAAATGTTTGAGAATATTTATTAGAAATTGATACCTACTATTAAAACAGTTCCTTCCTTCCTGCCTCATTCCATCCTTCCTTCGTATGTGACTGCTCCAAACATACGAGTGACCCACTTAAGCCCCATCTTCTTTACCTTCACAGAGATCTGTTAATGGTATCTCTTAATAATCATTATGTTGTTCTGTACCAGGCTATTGTAGTTCTTCTCCACCATATTACTTCCGTATTTATGTCCCATTTCCCGTCCATAGAGGAAACCCAGGCATAATAATTTTCTTTTACAAGTTCCTGTTCTATCTTTACCTGACTATTTTGTCTTCTCATTTCTTTGTTAGTGCATTAGTGCAGCCATGTTCATTTCAGGATGGACCAAAAGATCTACATATAAATTATTGAAGCTTCCGGTGTGATTTGAACAATCTCCAGATATTTATAGTCCCTATCATTCATCTGTATTCTCCTGCTTTTATTGTTGCTGATCTTCATCAATTTATTCAGCATTTTACAGAGACTGACTAAAAAAAGATATTCGCTCTCAAAATCTATTCGACATAAGGTCAACTCATTTATATGGGCCAACGGGTGTCTTATCTGGCATTGCGTTTAGAAGCCAGTGTCAGTGTGGTTTGTGATGCCGCGTTACATTCAACATTTTTTCTTATGATTTTAATCTGATACTCATTAGCCTTCTAGCTAGACTTAGCAGTTGTTTAACAATTGATTTCCGTCTCAAAGAGAACATGTTTGTTTATTCCATTGTACATAATGAAAAACGTTCAAGTTGAGAATGTATTTGTGAGGTGATTTCAGAATTAATATGTTGTTGATGTTGTTGATGTTGTTGATGTTGTTGATAGTTTTCACATTTAAATCTTGTATATATGTGTCATCTTGCTTTGTCGTAGTGGATCTGTTTCGTACGAAGGATAGATGGATGAAAGATGTTCAAATTTCTGATTGTTAGATATCTGACTTTTACTTCTGTTAAGGAAACATTTAGGAAAAATATTCAGCACTTCATTTGTGCTCATGTTTTGCAAAATGTATGTAAACTCTGAAAATATTTTGCATTCATCGAATTTAAACTTGTGGTAATTGAACAGGTTCCAGCTCTCATGATATCTGAAGGTATGCTTCAATTAACAGATTAGTAAATTGATAGTCAATGTGATTTTAAATAAATATATGTATTTAATATGCTTAGTGAACGGATATATTATAATACATTTGGGTTATCGCGCCCCTGTTTAAGGAATTCTTATATTTATGTGATTGTCTGTGTGATTATTGGAATTCGGTGCAATGGAAATATTCCTTAGCGTGAAATAATTAGCAAATTACTTAGTGCGAACGTCAGGGAGTGAAATGTTAGTGAGTTTCTATTATGCCATGGTTGACTAGCAGTGAATTCAAGTCAAAACCGATGAATGACCCTGAAGTAGCAAAATCCCTATTAAAATCGAGTGGTGTACATTGGTGGTGTGACTGTAATGGCAATATTTACAGTAGGAAACCGGTAAATTGCATAAAGGAATAAATAAGAACGTTCTTGACAGGTACCATTTGTGTCGCCAGGTTAACAAATGTGGTCCAAATGTATTGGCGAAATGTGCCTGAAGACTATGAATTGACTTTCTAAAGGTAGCGGAGTTAAAATAGTTTCCATTGTTAGGGGTGAGCTGTAGTTTCTACGGCGTGAACTGCTGGTGGTACGCAAACCTAATTAAGAGAAACGATGAGATGTGCGGCTTATATATATTTTTGGCCGGTTGGAGGTCTGTGGTCCTGTATTGATTTAAGTACAATTTGTTTATAGAATGGACTCGTCCAACTTCTAATTTACAACTGAAGTTGTATAGAAGTCTTTGGAAATTTGGGGTAAACTTGTGACTTTTAGCGGGAATCGCGTCGGGGATTGACACCACTCGGTCGAGTACAGACATATTCAAAACTGTTAGTCATATTCAATGAGATGCTTTGAAAATATGATCGATTAAGAGTGACAAGGGCCAGTATAAGCGACCTATTTAAAAATAATACAAAATCAAATACGATAATGAGGTCAAAAAGGTCTGTAATTTGGATGCATATATTAAAACAAAGCATACGAATGTTATCCTCTTGACCAGATAAGTCATAGACAGTCCTTAGCAGAAGAGGTTCATGCACCCCATCCCTACATTTATACCTGCAATTTTCATGTCCGAAGGTCATTTTTGACACCATGTGATGCTCAAGCCCTTTTGGTGTATGATAATTCTGCAAAATAGTGTTTGCTAAACCGGTTGATGCCATTTCAAATAGGTGTCCTCCAAAGCCGTTTTTGAGATATTCTTCTCGCTCCTAACCCACGTGTTTACTGCTATGGGAGGCTAGCTCTTCTTCCTAGCTGACTATTGATATTTCACTATCAACATACTGCTGATTCACTTTGGAGGGTTTACAGGCAGAACTGTAATAAATTCGCAAGTTTCCAGAACAACACAAGCCCAAAACATCTAGTTCACTATATCCATATCTTTAAATAGTAAACAATAATACATGTAGCTGAAAAAGTCACACCATAGCCTTAAGCTAAGATTTTTACCAGGGGCCAATTTACGAAACTGGACCCTGCGTTCTTAATTTCAAACATTCGCGTCGATAGTTTGGATGCTTAGTCGCCATGATCGATATAGTTTTTACTGTACTAAGCTGCATTACGTCTATGGCTGATAATCTGGCATGTCTATTCGCTGTTGCCATAAACTATATTGTGGAGCTGTTAAAGAACAAACCCAGACAGCGCAGAGTCGTAAGATGTAACTAACGAAAATGAATTCACGGTATGGAAATACAAGAAGCCGGTTGATAAGACTCTTAGATTTGTACAACCTATTCTCAGAATCTCTCGCTTTTCTCTTCTTTAATATAGTAATAAATGATTCTTATGCAAAATGTAAAATGTATCACTATAGTCCGGATGCTATTAATACGTATAATTATTTATATAATATCAAATATTTTCCAGCCTTAAAATCAAGCTTTTTGACAACTATCAAACCAACCAACTGCAGTGACGTCGTTCAACCGGAAACGACCGCTAACGTCACAGGTTAAGCTAAAAACTACTTTCAACTATGACGAGCTTACAAACATGACTGCAGCCAGTGTATCGAAAAGTGGTTTTGCGCAAAGCAATTGAGAGAATATTCTTTACAAATTTGATAAATACGAAGCTTCAGTAAATTTTGAATTCCAGCACATTTTACTTTTTATACAATTGGTTTGTCAGAATAAGTTTGTTTTCCTCAAAAATAGGTAACTATATTTTAATATGACGTCAAACATCCATCTTGTATGGATAAATAACATTCATAGTTAGAAATAGCCTTCGGGTTTTACTTGTGTACCTGCCTTTAAATCTTATTTCTTCCTGTTACAATTTCCAATATATATGGACACTGGCAATTAAACATATATCGTTACGTGTTGAAATCATTAACTTGAATTATACACCTGTTAATGATACTGGATAAATGAGCGTCGGGAAGCCATTATTTCCACTGTATAACTGTATAACCAACTAATAACTACATGGGGTTAGAGTATCAGCTTTACTGTGTAGATAATCTTGCCATTACTTTCTCTTGGGTCGGTGGTTGTTCTCAATGTTAGTTGGGTCTTCCACCACCAATTACACTGGCCGCCATGATAGCCAAAAATGGCGTTAAATCCTACTCCTACCCGCTTCAATAATCATATAAATTGTACTGCATTTTCAAAATAATAAGTGATATTTGTTATTAATAAAATTCCTGCAGGTACATTCAGATTGCCTAGAAATGTAAACTCTATAGTGTTTTCCTTCCCTGTTGAGTTCAATGGCTGACCTTAACAAACTTATTCCCAAACATACTGGGCAAGAAATACACTGTACTCATTCCGTAGCTCATTTCAAATAGAAACCTTTTACAAACCCAGTTTTGCATACGGATTTAGAAAATGTCTACTGAATTTTAGGTTGGTCGATCGTCATCTTTGTAATGTGCAGTTACCGTCCTTGTTCAGAAAGACATCTCTGTAACAGGAAGTTACCAGCTTTTTTTGTGAAGATGACATAACTAACTTTTCATTGAGCAATAAACCAAGGATAGATAGAAGAAAAAACAAAAAGCTTGATTTTTTTTTAGCCAATTCATCTACATGCTTGTGACCACTCCACTCGTACCCGGATGAACACGTTTGTATAAGTACGTGTTTTCCTACATAAGTACGTGTATAGAACTACGGGTTTTCGTACATGAAGAAGTACATGTTTTCGTTCGTGCATACGTGCATAGAAATATGTGGTTTCGTACATGCGTATTTATATAGAACTGCGTGTTTTCGGACATAATATGTGTATATAACAACTTTTTTGCGCACATGCATACGTTTACATAAGTACGTGTTTTTCTAAATACATGTGTATATAAAAGTACGTGTTTTCGTAAATACATATGTTTATAGAACTACGTGTTTTCGTACATTCATACTTACATATAGATCACTGAAGGTGGAGAAAGAATATAGTAGGAAAAAAAGGTCGACTCGCGTGTGTGAGATATGATATTCCATTACTGCATCATGCAAAATGAAGACCGCTGATAGGTATACGATTATTTACCCCGTATAATGAAATGGTGTTGATTGATAGTAACAAGATACAAGACCTCCAGAATTGAAACGCATTACATCAGGTGTACACATCATTAACGACTTGCTATGTAACGTATTTAGCGTGGATTCAATTACAATATTGCGAGAAAAAGAGACATTGTTTCGTAATAAATAAAATTAAACTAAAGATGTAACCATGTATTTGAGCAAGATATACATGGGGATATTGAAGCATTTGATCAACATGGGTTTGTTGTTTTATTATTTTTCTTTTCATGTGTTATGCTTATTTTCTGTCTCTGATAAGGATCATTTACTAAATTTTATATATGCATTAAATCCGATATTTAAATTCATTTTCGCATTCATTCATATATTCTGGTATTGAGATAAGCCAGTGAAATGGTGAGAAAGTTTGCGTGTTGTTGTTTTGAACTATTAGCTAGGTTAAAGCGCATGACGGCCTGTATATTAGGTGTTGGAGCAACCCGGTGAAAACCGGACAAGAACCGACACTTGAAACGACGCGGGCAGAGGTATGATGGAAGTTATCGGCAAAAGAGAGCGTTTGAACCACTCGTGTGTGTGCGTGCATATGTGTGTGTGTTTGCGCGCACGCGCACGCCGGTCTCTATTTGTGAAGTGCATACATCATAAACAAGACCTACAAGGAATTCCTTTTAATTCCCAAAATTAACTATGATTCCATCAAATAATATTTATTGTTTCAAGAATTTTAATTCGTAATTTGATTTCCAGTAAGATATTATAATTTATTACCATAACACTTACACCACTGGATGTACAATGAAATGCTCCAAGTCAAATTTCCCTTGCCGTCAGAATTAGATTTCTTTCTACTTGAAAGTCAATCACACATCCTCTAGAATCCTATTCTACGTATTAGCCACCAATTTAATTTCCGGAAAAGTGTTTGCTCTTTATTGCCTATCTATAAAATTATTTACTCAAGATTAGTGTGAGCCTGGTATCCGCACGATTTGTAATCATGGCTTCTTTTAATTATTTTGTTTCCATTTCGGCACTGCATATGGCTAGATACCAATATCTGATTCTGTAATTTACACAGACGTCATTGCATTGTCTATTTGGACTCCTCCCACCAAACGTTCTCCACCTAGCCATCACTGTCTAGTCTCTACTCTCCAAGCATACGTCTCCTTGCCAGTAATAGACATTTTCAGCAACATATTCATTGTCTCGTACCAGATGGAGTTCACCATATATCCAAAACCTATTCAGATTTATTACTCCGAATAACGTATATTTCTCTGGCTTCTTGCTTGTCTTTGAAAGCATCGATTCATTTTTTGAATAGATTCCTATAATAATTAATATATATATATATATATATATATATATATATATATATATATATATATATATATATATATATATATATATATATATATATATATATATGGATACTTAAATCTTTCAGCTGAGTAGCTTTTTAAAACTCGCCCAATCCCAAAGATCTTATAAGAATATCTTTAATGTGATAGTTGACAGATCGATAGTGATAGTTAACAGATCGATACCTCTCTTGACCGTGGAGTCGATTTCATAAAGTGTTTCCTAGATCTCATCAATGCATGACGAATAACTCCCCCAACAATATCGCTAGTCTAGCTGATGTCTGAATGATCACGTGTATAGTATGGTCAAAATTGCGTAGTTACTGCACAACTGTATTTTATCCAGAAGCTGTGCTTTCGTGTGTGACTCTGGCACCTACAATTATGTTTACAAAGCTACACTTTACATTTGAAACTCTGTATAGTACGGAATATATCCTATATATTTTATTCCTGGTCAAAACGAGGTTCCCATGCTAATGCAAAAGACTGAATGCATGGTCATTTAAGTCGTCATGTATTGGATAGGGCTCCATAAAATTGAAGAAATGGTTCTTGAGTGGCTCATTTAATCATCAGATGTACGAATTATCTGCAAACATAGAAAGACGTTTATTACAGAATCTCAGGCAAAGATGAGAAGTCTAAAAATATATTTGATGCTATTTTGTCCAGACATATATGACGCAATTCTCATATTATGAAACAATTACTTTCAAAATTGGTGACGTTAATTGATTGAGTTTCATTCTTTACACATCTCTCTCTCTCTCTCTCTCTCTCTCTCTCTCTCTCTCTCTCTCTCTCTCTCTCTCTCTCTCTCTCTCTCTCTCTCTTTCTCTCTCTCTCTCTCTCTCACACACAACAATACACATAAAGGCACTGAAACAATATACATGCATATACTGACAGTGACAGGTTAAAGGAAACAACATATCGGAATTTTAAACAACATAGAATTTCAAACCATTTTCAAACGGACGTTTGATAAAGTTGGATTTTGAAATTAAGATTGTGACTTATTTTGCTCTTACCCCCCCCCCCCCCCAACCTATATTTACTTGCTCGATTGGGTGACGATGAGAACCAGTCAGTTTGTTTCATCCGATATTGTTGCAGCATTGCACTGTGTTATATTTCTAATTCCTTAAGTCAGTATTCATACAATCTGATAAATTATATTAGTGAAAAAGTGCAAATCGCTGGACTGACCACATGCTTATATTTTCGAAGCTCAATAGCTACATTTAGTCGAGCACCAAGGCTTTATATCTCCATATTGAAACAGGAGAATGCGAAACAAGCATTTGTCGAAGAACTGTACGGTCAACTGGATACAATCGATGTAAACTTCCAAAAAGTCGAGGAAAACTGGGGATCCTTCAGAGACTGATTCCTCGACTGTCACAATCTGGTACAAAGGACACACAAACACCAACTAAGGTTCCTACAATGTTATGTAAAATTAATCTAAATTCTTCACATAAACTAGAAGAAAAACCCGTGTTGCTTAGAGTTCCAAGCCCAACTAAAAGTTGCCTGCTCTACCACTCTGTTCTTGTTTTAGTAAGTGTTAGAGATTAGGGATATTAATTAAATTAACATTTATGTCTTATCCAAGCCATGGAAGATAAACAACAGCACTGAACCTGTTGACAGTCTCTGGTATCAAATATCCAGAATGCTGGGATTGATATTCTGGTGCCATTACTGACAATTAGAATATGCTATGATATGATACAAGCACAATCTGTGAAATCATACTTATAAAATTAACTCAATTTTAAACCCTTGGTCACGCCACACGTAAGCATCAAGATTTGCATGCTGAGAACGATGCTGCCGTACCGAATCCTCCGAGTAGGCAAAACATGGGCGACAGAAGGCATGCTTAGATGACAGCACTTAATCATCAAAGAAGGCAACCGTCAACTCCAAGAGGAATTTCCACTGCAAGCTCAAAGTGCTGCAAGATTCATGGCTGAACAATAACACAGACTAAAGTAAGTCCCAAGCAGTCATGAATGCTGTGAAGAACTTCGTTAATGCTATGAAGAGATTATGTGGCCATAATCATAAGAAACCTCCGCAAACAACAGTCATCTATCGATCAAGTGATCGCCTCAAGTGGAAATGAATATACCTCTTTCTGATTTCCCAGCTCTGAATGAAGGTGTGAAAACGACTGACATACAGTCAAATTGTAAAATATCAGGAGGATTTGCTATACCAGCAGAGGGCTACAATGCTCTCACATGACACAGAATTTGACTGAACTCTTCACGGTCAATGTAGACTCATGGTAACATACTACAGGAGTACAAGGCTGTATCGATCATTCACGTGTTCGAGCGGACAGCAACATTTTAATATGCTGAAACCATCGTAGCATCCCTTTGCTGTCAACACCGGCAAAATTCCCGCCAGAATTCTACTGAATTGTCTTGTGAATCACATTTATAAAGGGCTCCTGACAGAGAGTCAGTGTGATTTCATGAAAAGGCGAGGGACGACTGTAATCATGAATGCAGCTCGCCAACTCCATTGCCAATCTTAGAATTAAACGACTTAAGGGACCAGTTATTATTTCCAGATTTAAAAAAATTATACCAGTTTTTCAAAATCATCTAAATATTTTCTACATTATCTGAATCGTCGTTCATAATTAAAACATAAACGTCCTCTATATCTGATAATAGTTAATCATTAATGTTATATTTAGCAAGACATATAAAAGTCTATGCTTATAAATTAAATGCTTTGAAGAGACGTCACTTGTAAAGGCTTTTTCATAAATTAAAATTGTTCAAATGTTTCCTTGATTTCAGCCGAAAAAGAATCTTCATCATGTTCACACTACGAAAAATAAATTAGAACATACTTTGATCGTTTTACTTACGAGTGTCACGAATATAAAAGCAAAGATAATGACGATTATGACGACGACGACGACGATGATTATTATTATTATTATTATTACAAATAGAAATATCTTTTATTTTGTAATATCAAATCAATATATTAAATTCTTGTTTTTCCGAAGAATCTTTCTCCCAAATATTGTTAGACAGATGATAAAGCGTCTTTCTGTGTATGCGCTTGCGTGTGTGCGTGCGTGTGTGTGTGTGTGTATGTGTGTGTGTGTGTGTTATATTGCGTATGTCACTCTTTTCATAAAGTTTTGGTGTTTTGCTTCCAAAATGTCAGTACTTTCGATGATTATCATTTTTTTTGGTAAGATCGTTATTACACTATCTGATGTTTATGTTCGGCGGTTATATCCTTTAAGTCCACTTAGGCTAATGAAAGTAAATACGGTCTTGCGTGACAATTGGGCTAATGAAAATATATAAAGTCTTGATTCGACAATTGGGCTAATGAAAATATATAAAGTCTTGATTCGACAATTGGGCTAATGAAAATATATAAAGTCTTGATTCGACAATTGGGCTTGTGGAAGTATATAAAGTCTTATCATTACACTTGGGCTAGTGGAAGTACATAACAGTTTGTCTTGAAACTTGGGCTGCTATATATAAGAAATAACGAGGAGGTAATAAACACTTTCGTCCATGCACGCAATAAAACAATTTTCCAATAGATTGATTTCCATCCTAAAAACAATCACTTCTCTTTCAAAGAGTAAATACATGGGCAGTTTTGTCCTGGCATATGATTAGAATGATGATGTGTGAAACGTTCTTGGTATGATAATCGCACCATTTTCCAGCCAAGGAAATAGAGAAGCGCTGTATTACACTACGTGTATCCAGACAGAGCATGTATCAAGATTGAATCGTAAGATGCGCGTGATCTGGTATCTGAAGTAAGGTTAAACCTACAAGCCTGAACATGGATCCAAACCGGTCACGTGTTTACGCTGCCTGTATATCCGGAAATTAGCTCTATGCAACCGCATATTCTTATCGGTAGGAAATTACGGCTTTTGAGTACCTTCGAACAGTTTGAAAAGCTGGTGTTATCGACTTTCACACCAAAACCTCACTGAACAAAAATAAACCGACTCAAAGTTCAAGATGCACTATGCATTTAAAGAAAGTCCTCGCCTTCGTAAGTCTGAATATGTCTATTTGGGGGAGGGTGACTTTAAAAGGCCAATCACAGTTGGCCGTGGTTGGGAGACATGGTGTTGAGGGTATATCTTTTTGAGGAAGCAGAACACTAAACAGATGAGATATAATGTCGACATTTGCCTGGAAAATGTTTCAAGATCAGCAACAGCAGGACCGTGGCTGCCAGGATCATCAACAGACTGGTTTCTCCCTTAATATCACTGTTTTGTGCTTATTATTTGTTGGCTGATCAAAGAAATGTGTTAACAGATCAAACCTCAATTCCTCCCAACTATCATCGTTGAAAGTGGCTGGGTTGAAAGATAAAAGACAAACACACCTCTTGTGAAATGCAGATATAAGACGCTTCTGCAAGAAAGATAATATGGATATCGGAGGCTTATGTAACAAACTCCTCCGATTAATAAGAAAGTATCTTCTGTATCATATATGCTCATTTTTAAGACGAGTCAAACGGCATAGGGACATATCCACAGTCTGGGTCTATGCAGTTTGCCCTGAGTAATCAGTAAAAAAAATACAATGCTGACCAGTTATACTGGTGCATTGTGCGAGAACAGAGTCAGGGTATATGATCCTTTGGTCTCGTCTATATATATATATATATATATATATATATATATATATATATATATATATATATATATATATATATATATATATATATATATATATACACCGCTCCGGTGGCCTAGTGGTTAGAGCGTCCGCCCCGGAAGCGGGAGGTCGTCGGTTCGATCCCCGGCCGAGTCATACCAAAGACTTACAAAAATGGTACTAACAGCTGACTCGCTTGACGCTCAGCATTAAGAGGTTAGTGTTAGGACTGGTCGGCCTGGTGTCAGGATAATGTGACTGGGTGAGACATCATGCTACATGTCTGCGGCATGATGTCTCAGTGCTAGACATCACTATAAACTGCCTCACTGCAGACATCGTAGCGATATGACTGAAAAATTGTTAAAGCTACGTTAAAAATCCTAATCAAACAAACAAACAAATATATAGACTTATATATATATATATATATATATATATATATATATATATATATATATATATATATATATATATATATATATATATACGTTAAATGTATATTATTAAATAAAAGTGCAAATTATATTTATGCGAATTCGCAAAGCGAGGGGCAAGTGTTTATTTATTCCTGAGTAGCTAACCCGATGCGATTAAGTCCTCTTCATCAATATGACGACCGTTTCGAGTGCTATAGCCAATTTACTGGATAACCCAGCCATCTCAACGACCATCCGGCACTGTTTTCTTCATTGGATTGATTGGCGTATTTGCCTTTCCTTCACATCACTTAAAAAGAAGGGTTTTATGGACCAAGTTAACAAAGCTGCAATTGATTTATCGATTGTTGAGCGCAGCAGTGCCATTTTGTTACGATCCATAAAAAGTACATACGAGAAACTAGTTTACTCAAATGAAGCCGCCATTTGTTACAGAAAAATAACTCCATCTGTTACTCGCTCTTGATCAGGACTAATGGGAAATCACGAAATGGACCACTTATGTTAACCCCTATAATATACATGTAATTAATGATGGAGCCAAATAGATACAGGCTAGTATGTTTCACATACATCGTGATGCTTGACATTTTATCTCAATATGTATCTTTATACGTTCATTCTTCTCACTTGCAGATGTTTCTGAGGAAGAACATGCCAATGATAATGACCAACCTTATTCAACATTTGAGTTAGAACAACACTTTGTATATGTTATGATACGATATTCCATTGACTCGCAATAAGTATACAGATCCTATCTTACTCACTCTACACGTTATATTCGATTCGGATGAATGATTGTACACATTTTAATTGTCTTACATGTGTCTGAGACTACACATTCTAACTGACCCGTATGAATTAGTTTACACAATATATTTGACTCGCATGAACGAATCTTTTCACAAATTTTCAGTAACATTTATTAATAAACGAGTTCGTTTACAGCCAAAATATTCTCGTGGCATTTTAAGATTTCTACATTATTTCATAAATGATCTAACAACGACGGGGAAAAAAAAAACCAACGCGACTAATCTACCAATAGCTATTTACACAGCAGTAGCTATAGGCATGCGTTAACCGTGACAATAGTTATGGACATGCGTTTACCGCATAGTTATTGGTTTTATGGTATCTTATGTTCAGGTCAAGCAGTAGCGATGCATATATCGGATTATAGGCAGTTCACGCGAAAACGGACAAAATCATCACCGATCAGACGGCTTTTGTCTCAGATCCACTCATCTGTCTCTTTCCTTATACAGCAGAGGCCCAATTGTGGCCGATTGGTCCACAGCGCCTGCCTTTATATCAATCACTGCTATCCCCGTGTGAGTTCGAGTCTAGGAGTCGGCGAATGTGATTATATGAGAAAGCTTGCCAGCGGGTTAGCGTAGGTCTGGATTTTCCCGAGTTTTTCCTCCAACAGTTATGGTGGCCGCCTATCTTGTGCTGAGCAATGGCATCAAAGCCCCAAAAAAAACAAGACAACTAATGCAGCAGGATACTCAATGGAATTCAGTGAAAGATCTTGTGTATGGCATTTAATGAGATTTTGTAAATTTCAGCAATAATTAAATCACAAAATCTACAGATAATGAAACCCTTGCAGTCATGCAAGTTTCTAGACGAAAGGAAGAAATTTGATAAGAATTAAAAAACAACAGATAGTATTAAGAAACTCGAACCCACATAACCGAGAGAGACGAAACGTTGATGATTTTTAAATCTTTCTCATACAAAATATTTCAAATGTGTACCACTAATCATGGGAACAAGGTTTGCGTTCACTTCCATATTCATTTTCGATTGCCACTGCATAACGCTAAAATTATATTTTTCAATATATTTTTGGCGAATGCATTCTTATTCTTGGAGAATATTCATAATTAAATACTCCATATAAAACGCTGCCATGAAGACTACGCCTAACTCAAGACACTTATTCTAGCTATTTATTAGGATTCTCTCTCCCGTACACACGTATGCACGCACATACATACATATGCCAGCCTCCTTCCCAAAAAATACTAAGAACTTCTCATGGAAATTTGTAGAATCATGTCCGCCTATTCAATATTAAATCCTATATCTAAATTATGCAGTTATTGGAGAGAATTGGCATGATCTTCTCACTTTTAGTTTGAATATACCATTTCCTCATAGATCCCATAATTTCTAAAATAACTGAGTGATTTTAACATACATATGTGGCTTTCATATTGCTGCCATCTCACCGCTGTCCTCGTTGTTTCGAATCTCAAATTCGGCCATTGTGGGTATATAAAGAATATAATGTAAATTGCTTCACGTGAGTTCTTGCGGGGTTCTTCCTCTTCGAGTTATAAGACTCGTGGTACTAATGATACGGAAGAATCGGAACCAGTCTAAAAATGATACGGAAGAATGGGAACCAGTCTAAAAATGGGTGAAGATAAAATAGAGTTTATATGGGATTGGCTGGCCAAGGTTGTTTTATAATGAAATAAGATGTCGGTGAAAAGAATCTTTTGAGAGCTTTTCATAGTTGTAGCTATAATTAATAGAGACAATGTTTTATTGACGGAAATTCAGTTCTGTTTCAGTCATAAGCTTGGAGAACTCATTACTGAATTCAGCAGCTCATTATTTAGCACAATAATGAAAGCACACGTTTCAAATATATCGATCCAGTATATGCCGTTTACCTAGGTGTACCATGAGCCCGATCCGGGATGCCATGTACATGTATAACTTATTGTGTGCTTAACAATGGCGATAAAACTACAACAGCAACATCTTGTGCTGAAGTGACGCTATTAAATATTACGTCTTCATTGCTAGCTCTCTGGCTTTATATGTATTTGTCCAACAGCAAGAAATGCAAACACTTTTCAAAAGCCTTACAAGTAGATGCATGTTGTAATACGGATGTACCTAGATAGACTAGTTTGCTGATATGAGTGTATTAATGCAGAAATTCATTGCAGATTTGAAAATGACTCTTGATTAAACATGTGTTTAGCTTTGTAAGACTTATATATACTCTTTAAGGGATTGATACGTGTAGTGAACTCTGGAATCGGTACTTGTCAGTGTGTTTATCTTTACACTCTTAGTCAGAGTTCCATATTCATTCGGCACAAATGAATTAACAGTAAAATCAAGAGTACTCGTCTGTTGAGTGCGTTGGTTTTCGTTCCTTTGATCCGAAGAACCACTTTGAACGATGGCGTTTCTGTTGTGTCTTCAGCTATGCCTTGTGCGCTTTATGTGGTCTAACATGTTGGGGGTATTTCAATAAGCACTTATTTGCATTACTCGGTGAAATATCTTGAGGATAATTATCGTAAGTATCTTTATTTGCGTATGCATCGACCATAAAATCGGAAGAGTGTTACTTAAGTTTATACCCGGAATGCTTTGTTTATTTCCCAATTTCTTTAATTACTTTATTTTATGCACTTCTAGAAATTATAGAATTTTTCCAGGTATTTGCTTGTAAGGTGGCACTCTACAGTTTCGTTGTTTTGCATAGGGTGTAATATGTGTTATAGAGTATACAGCTTGGCTTTACTCCAAATATGCACCTTTCAAAAGCTGCAAGCTCCGCTTGGTCATTTTCACTTCCATGACTTCAGAGGTAAATTGTAAAAAAAGAGAAACAATAACTTTCTTTATTTGAACATTTTATATATGTAGCAATTTATCCATTGCACTTTCATAAGTTGGTATTGTCTAGTTGGGCAAAATCCATGTTCCCTATTTTAATAGGTGCTTAAGACAGTGTACTTCAGACTAATTCGTTTTTTTTTTTGTTTGTTTGTTTTTTGGCACCAGGGAGCAGTCATTTTAGTTAGCAATGTAATGTACTTATATCAAGTGCAATTTCCGTACGCACAATATCTGAAGAAATTTCAGTCACATTACATCATAGAGGTATGCCAACATTCTCTCCACTGTACATGTTTCAAATGCAAACAACTTCACGTTACATACGTCACTCTCAAAAGAACATAATAACTTATGAGAGCGCCCAAAAAACTGCTGGTTAATTACGCTAACAGGTCGGTTCAGCAGACCTCTGCCGTAATACCCAATCCAGACCAGAACTGTCAGAAACGGAATTTAATAGTGCCAGCTGCAAAGGCCTGGAGAGCATTCGAGTCTTAAATTGTGTGGATGATATATTGACTAGTTGAACATTGTATCAGTTTTCTGTCCATCAGTTATATTTGCATCGTATATAAATAACATCGATTAACATCAAAGTCTATGTAAAGAGTCACATTTACTACTGTCAAAAAGAAATTTAAAGATGAGATTAATAAAGGTCAATGTTTTTAGCCTGATTTGATAGGAAAATTAATTGGATCATAGTTTCCTATTTTGAGGCAATTTGTTTAAATGAGTACGTTGTTTTCTGGTGTAAGAAAATTAAACATACTTTTAATGTATTTTATGTCTGAGACAATTCTGATACTGTTTTGTATTATTCTTAGCTTTTGTTTGTTTTCGAGAGCAGATATCAACAACACTATCCTGCAAGCAAATGTATTTAATATGATCTGTGATACACAACACTTAACCATATCCAGAACGCGTACAGATAAACGAAAATATGCACACACGCACACACGTAATCAACTTTTCCAGTGTTAGCTGTAGAGCAAGGATAGACAGATTAGCAAAAATATTATAAAAGAATGTATGCTTAGCCTCCAGAATACACATTTTGCTAAGTTAAATGATCTTTCAAATATACTTGTATACGTATATATGATCTAAGAATAAGTATCTTTGATCTAAGTATATGTATCTGTGATCTACGTATACGTGTCTGACATTCAAGTATGAGTAT
The DNA here is from genome assembly GCA_030141615.1 of Unio pictorum. Taxonomy (NCBI): domain Eukaryota; kingdom Metazoa; phylum Mollusca; class Bivalvia; order Unionida; family Unionidae; genus Unio; species Unio pictorum. The sequence goes on from JARLTB010000245.1 coordinate 695,768, forward strand.
ATATGAACTAAGTATACATATACATGTATATGATCTAAGTATACGTGTCTATGATCTCAGTATACGTATATATGATCTAAGCATACGCATCTTTGATCTAAGTATACGTATCCATGATCTAAGTATACGTATCTATGATCTAAGTGTACGTATCTATGATCTAAATATACGTATGTATGATATACGTAACGTATCTATGATCTAAGTATACATGTATTTGCTCTAAGTATACATAAATATGATCTAAGTATACGTATATATAATCTAAGTAAGCGTATATGTTATCAACATATGCGTATATGTTATCTACGTATACGTATATGTTATCAACGTATGCGTATATGTTATCTACGTATACGTATATGTTATCAACGTATACGTATATGTTATCAACGTATACGTATATGTTATCAACGTATACGTATATGTTATCAACGTATACGTATATGTTATCTACGTATACGTATATGTTATCTACGTATACGTATATGTTATCTAAGTATACGTATATGTTATATACGTATGAGTATTTATGCTCTAAGTATACATATATATGATATAAGTATCTATGATCCACGTATACGCATATATGATCTAAATATATGTCTCTAAGCTGTAGGCATAAGTATAATGATCTACGCATACGTATCTTTCATCTAAATATAGGTATCTAGACTGTAGGTATACGTAACTATTATCTAAATATAGGTATCTAGACTGTAGGTATACGTAACTATTATCTAAATATAGGTATCTAGACTGTAGGTATACGTATCTATTATCTAAATATAGGTATCTAGACTGTAGGTATACGTAACTATTATCTAAATATAGGTATCTATACGTAACTATTATCTAAATATAGGTATCTAGACTGTAGGTATACGTAACTATTATCTAAATATAGGTATCTAGACTGTAGGTATACGTAACTATTATCTAAATATAGGTATCTATACGTAACTATTATCTAAATATAGGTATCTAGACTGTAGGTATACGTAACTATTATCTAAATATAGGTTTCTAGACTGTAGGTATACGTAACTATTATCTAAATATAGGTATCTAGACTGTAGGTATACTTATCTATTATCTAAATATAGGTATCTAGACTGTAGGTATACGTAACTATCATCTAAATATAGGTATCTATACGTAACTATTATCTAAATATAGGTATCTATGCGTAACTATTATCTAAATATAGGTATATAGACTGTAGGTATACGTATCTATTATCTAAATATAGGTATCTAGACTGTAGGTATACGTATCTATTATCTAAGTATAGGTATCTAGACTGTAGGTATACGTAACTATTATCTAAATATAGGTATATAGACTGTAGGTATACGTAACTATTATCTAAATATAGGTATCTAGACTGTAGGTATACGTAACTATTATCTAAATATAGGTATCTAGACTGTAGGTATACGTATCTATTATCTAAATATAGGTATCTAGACTGTAGGTATACGTATCTATTATCTAAATATAGGTATCTAGACTGTAGGTATAAATATATATTATCTAAATATAGGTATCTATACGTAACTATTATCTAAATATAGGTATCTATTATCTAAATATAGGTATCTAGACTGTAGGTATACGTATCTATTATCTAAATATAGGTATCTAGACTGTAGGTTTACGTATCTATTATCTAAATATAGGTATCTATACGTAACTATTATCTAAATATAGGTATCTAGACTGTAGGTGTACGTATCTATTATCTAAATATAGGTATCTAGACTGTAGGTATACGTATCTATTATCTAAATATAGGTATCTAGACTGTAGGTATACGTAACTATTATCAAAATATAGGTATCTAGACTGTAGGTATACGTATCTATTATCTAAATATAGGTATCTAGACTGTAGGTTTACGTATCTATTATCTAAATATAGGTATCTAGACTGTAGGTATACGTATCTATTATCTAAGTATAGGTATCTAGACTGTAGGTATACGTAACTATTATCTAAATATAGGTATCTAGACTGTAAGTATACGTATCTATTATCTAAATATAGGTATCTAGACTGTAGGTATACGTAACTATTATCTAAATATAGGTATCTAGACTGTAGGTTTACGTATCTATTATCTAAATATAGGTATCTAGACTGTAGGTTTACGTAACTATTATCTAAATATAGGTATCTAGACTGTAGGTATACGTATCTATTATCTAAATATAGGTATCTATACGTAACTATTATCTAAATATAGGTATCTATACGTATCTATTATCTAAATATAGGTATCTAGACTGTAGGTTTACGTAACTATTATCTAAATATAGGTATCTATACGTATCTATTATCTAAATATAGGTATCTAGACTGTAGGTATACGTATCTATTATCTAAATATAGGTATCTATACGTATCTATTATCTAAATATAGGTATCTATACGTATCTATTATCTAAATATAGGTATCTAGACTGTAGGTTTACGTAACTATTATCTAAATATAGGTATCTAGACTGTAGGTTTACGTATCTATTATCTAAATATAGGTATCTATACGTAACTGTTATCTAAATATAGGTATCTAGACTGTAGGTATACGTATCTATTATCTAAATATAGGTATCTATACGTAACTATTATCTAAATATAGGTATCTAGACTGTAGGTATACGTATCTATTATTTAAATATAGGTATCTAGACTGTAGGTTTACGTAACTATTATCTAAATATAGGTATCTATACGTAACTATTATCTAAATATAGGTATCTAGACTGTAGGTATACGTATCTATTATCTAAATATAGGTATCTATACGTAACTTTTATCTAAATATAGGTATCTAGACTGTAGGTATACGTATCTATTATCTAAATATAGGTATCTAGACTGTAGGTTTACGTAACTATTATCTAAATATAGGTATCTAGACTGTAGGTATACGTATCTATTATCTAAATATAGGTATCTATACGTAACTATTATCTAAATATAGGTATCTATACGTAACTATTATCTAAATATAGGTATCTAGACTGTAGGTTTACGTATCTATTATCTAAATATAGGTATCTAGACTGTAGGTATACGTAACTATTATCTAAATATAGGTATCTAGACTGTAGGTATACGTAACTATTATCTAAATATAGGTATCTAGACTGTAGGTATACGTATCTATTATCTAAATAAAGGTATCTAGACTGTAGGTATACGTAACTATTATCTAAATATAGGTATCTATACGTAACTATTATCTAAATATAGGTATCTAGACTGTAGGTATACGTAACTATTATTTAAATATAGGTATCTATACGTATCTATTATCTAAGTATAGGTATCTAGACTGTACGTATACGTAACTATTATCTAAATATAGGTATCTAGACTGTAGGTTTACGTAACTATTATCTAAATATAGGTATCTATACGTAACTATTATCTAAATATAGGTATCTAGACTGTAGGTATACGTATCTATTATCTAAATATAGGTATCTAGACTGTAGGTGTACGTATCTATTATCTAAATATAGGTATCTAGACTGTAGGTATACGTAACTATTATCTAAATATAGGTATCTATACGTAACTATTATGTAAATATAGGTATCTAGACTGTAGGTATACGTATCTATTATCTAAATATAGGTATCTAGACTGTAGGTATACGTATCTATTATCTAAATATAGGTATCTAGACTGTAGGTATACGTATCTATTATCTAAATATAGGTATCTAGACTGTAGGTATACGTATCTATTATCTAAATATAGGTATCTAGACTGTAGGTATACGTATCTATTATCTAAATATAGGTTTGTTTGTTTTTTTGTGGTTTAACGCCATTTTTCAGCACAATATATAGGCTATACATGGCGGCCAGTATTAGTGGTGGAGGAAGAAACCGGAAAAACCCCGGAAAGAACCACCGACCCACGAGAAGCTACTGGCAAGCTTTCTCACTTAACTACATTAGCCGAATCTTAGACTCGAACCCACGCAGACAGAGGTGAGATGGCAGTGGTCCGTAACGGACAGCGCTTTAGACCACCCGGCCACTCGGGGCCCCTCTAAATATAGGTATCTAGACTGTAGGTATGCGTAACTATTATCTAAATATAGGTATCTATACGTAACTATTATCTAAATATAGGTATCTAGACTGTAGGTATACGTAACTATTATCTAAATATAGGTATCTATACGTAACTATTATCTAAATATAGGTATCTATACGTAACTATTATCTAAATATAAATATCTAGACTGTAGGTATACGTATCTATTATCTAAATATAGGTATCTATACGTAACTATTATCTAAATATAGGTATCTATTATCCAAATATAGGTATCTAGACTGTAGGTATACGTATCTATTATCTAAATATAGGTATCTAGACTGTAGGTATACGTATCTATTATCTAAATATAGGTATCTAGACTGTAGGTATACGTATCTATTATCTAAATATAGGTATCTAGACTGTAGGTATGCGTAACTATTATCTAAATATAAGTATCTATACGTATCTATTATCTAAATATAGGTATCTAGACTGTAGGTATACGTATCTATTATCTAAATATAGGTATCTGGACTGTAGGTATACGTAACTATTATCTAAATATAGGTATCTATACGTAACTATTATCTAAATATAGGTATCTATACGAAACTATTATCTAAATATAGGTATCTATACGTAACTATTATCTAAATATAGGTATCTATACGTAACTATTATCTAAATATAGGTATCTAGACTGTAGGTATACTTATCTATTATCTAAATATAGGTATCTAGACTGTAGGTATACGTAACTATTATCTAAATATAGGTATCTATACGTAACTATTATCTAAATATAGGTATCTAGACTGTAGGTATACGTAACTATTATCTAAATATAGGTATCTATACGTAACTATTATCTAAATATAGGTATCTAGACTGTAGGTATACGTATCTATTATCTAAATATAGGTATCTATACGTAACTATTATCTAAATATAGGTATCTATACGTAACTATTATCTAAATATAGGTATTTAGACTGTAGGTTTACGTATCTATTATCTAAATATAGGTATCTATACGTAACTATTATCTAAATATAGGTATCTATACGTAACTATTATCTAAATATAGGTATCTATACGTAACTATTATCTAAATATAGGTATCTAGACTGTAGGTATACGTATCTATTATCTAAATATAGGTATCTAGACTGTAGGTATACGTAAATATTATCTAAATATAGGTATCTATACGTAACTATTATCTAAATATAGGTATCTAGACTGTAGGTATATTATATATCTATTATCTAAATATAGGTATCTAGACTGTAGGTATACGTATATATTATCTAAATATAGGTATCTAGACTGTAGGTATACGTATCTATTATCTAAATATAGGTATCTAGACTGTAGGTATACGTAACTATTATCTAAATATAGGTATCTATACGTAACTATTATCTAAATATAGGTGTCTAGACTGTAGGTATACGTAACTATTATCTAAATATAGGTATCTAGACTGTAGGTATACGTAACTATTATCTAAATATAGGTATCTAGACTGTAGGTATACGTATCTATTATCTAAATATAGGTATCTATACGTAACTATTATCTAAATATAGGTATCTATTATCTAAATATAGGTATCTAGACTGTAGGTATACGTATCTATTATCTAAATATAGGTATCTAGACTGTAGGTATACGTAACTATTATCTAAATATAGGTATCTATACGTAACTATTATCTAAATATAGGTATCTAGACTGTAGGTGTACGTATCTATTATCTAAATATAGGTATCTAGACTGTAGGTATACGTATCTATTATCTAAATATAGGTATCTAGACTGTAGGTTTACGTAACTATTATCTAAATATAGGTATCTAGACTGTAGGTATACGTATCTATTATCTAAATATAGGTATCTAGAATGTAGGTATACGTAACTATTATCTAAATATAGGTATCTAGACTGTAGGTATACGTAACTATTATCTAAATATAGGTATCTAGACTGTAGGTATACGTAACTATTATCTAAATATAGGTATCTAGACTGTAGGTATACGTATCTATTATCTAAGTATAGATATTTATGATCTAGGCAATTCCTATCTCTATCTAAGCAAAAGACAACGTACAATAAAAATGCCTCGAGAAATTTCTAAAATTGTGGATATAATGTAAATGAAACACTTTTCTTTTGACTCTTATATATATATATAAATTATGTCTGACACAAGTTGAGATTTATAACAAGATAATTAAAATTTATCAAAAAGTTTAGAATAAAGTTCTATATTTTACAAAATGAAATCGCGTGAGACATCTCCAATTGTTCCTGTTGCAAAATGTCGCCAATCAAAGCATTTATGGTACTATCAATACAGACTTCGCCCAAACAGAAAAGAGTACTACATGTCAACTTACCATCCAAAGCGGTTTATTGTTTATAGTATTTGTTAGGGTTTTGTAGGTTTTTTTAAGGGTCGGTTGGTGAAATTTTTAAACTTTTTATTTTCAGTGCAATTTTCTGCCAATGTTAAATTGAATTATATTGAACAAGCAAGATGTTTTTTCTTTGAAAATTCTACCGTTTTCTTCTTTTTTAAGGTTTCTACTTTTCTTTGTAATGAGAAATAATCCTCGAATTTCCAAATTAATTTTCTTGGTAACAACAATGGTGAAGAACAATCATAATTGCCAAATATGCAGATTTAGGTGAAATGAAGGATGATAAACTCATTCAATTCCAGTTCAATATTTTTTGCATATCTTTATTGTCCATTAAACTTACGTTATTATCATCTATTTATGAAATGTCACGTAAAAGTCAGCATCATTTAGATTTATTTCTGTAAATTCTAATAGCACGTACATACATAACACCACACTATCCATGCCATAGTGAGATAAATCAACCCACAAATCTGCGTTGATACTAATGGACTATGCTGTGAGTCTGATGTCACCTGTTCATCATTAAAATGTGAAATTTTGCTGCATTAAAATCAATCCGGCACAAACCCGCGTACACTTTAGACACATACCGGTATTTGGTAATAGCCATATCAAGCGCGAAATTCAAAATGGCCACAAGACAGATGGTTGTGCTATCCCAGGTCGATTTATAAGTTTCCAAATAAATGATTTGCTCTGGAAATATAATCTACATGTCGCCAAAAGAACGTTTCAGCCGACGGTAGTTGCGTAGCCACGAGAATTACCGCTAGCTGGATAACATGTACACCTAAATGTTCCGACAAATTTGATTGCAGTTTTTAAAGAATAGGTGATATCAGCCCCTCACCCGAAAATCAATATCATCACAGGTGAAGGGCTGATTTGTAATGACAGAGCAGTTAACAGATGTAATTTATGTCATTGTGTTGAAACACTCAGACAGCTCAATGATTACCCAAAAGATCCCCACTAATACTCAGATGTGTTACAAGTCTGTAGCTGGCAGGTTTTACAGTTCTGATCTGGATTAGAGACTGTGATGGGAGTCTGTTTGAGTGACTTTGCTATGGTCGAATTTGAGAGCAAGATGGGGGGTCTGTTGGGTTGACCTTGCTGTGGTCTGGAATAGAGAGCATGACGGGCTTCTGTTGAGCCGACCTTGCTATTGTCTGGGTTGGAGAGTATGATGGGGGTCTGCTCGAGTGAGTTTGCTATAGTCGAATTTGAAAGCATGATGGGGGTCTGTTGGGCCGACCTTAATATTGTCTGGGTTTGAGAGTATGATGGGAGGTGGGGGGGGGGGTCAGTTGGGCCGACCTTTCTGTGGTCTGGAATAGAGAGCATGACGGGCTTCTGTTGAGCCAACCTTGCCATGGTCTGGATTGGAAAGTATGATGGAGGTCTGTTGGGGTGCGCTTGCTATGGTCATTGATAAACCGTTTTAAAAGGCATACATTTGGGGAAATCATAACCAGTATAAAGCACATGTGGATTGACAAGACAATCAGATAGAAATAAAAATGAGTTTCTAATCAAATGCTGTGCCGTAACTTACTCATATCCCACCCACTGCCAAACATAAAAAGAATATAAAACATTTACCTTCTTTTGTTTGCAGCTAATGCATTTTGCGGTTTCCTGATATTTAATACTTTCGTGGTTATTTACGGATCTCCTGGCAAGTTTTTTTAAATTGATGTAAGTAAATATTGTTGGATGTTCGTTGACTCTTTTTCCAGGGAATTCACCGAAAATAAAAAACAACAGAAAAGTAAATATGGCAGCTGAATAGAGCATTTACCAGTACATGTTCTCAAGCAGGTCTATATCACGATACATTATAGAGCCATACATTGATAGAGGTTGTAATTATTGTAGGTCATGTATGTCTGAATTTAGCCATACATTGATAGAAGTTGTAATTATTGTTGTTCATGTAAGTCCGAATTCAGCCATTTATTGATATAAGTTATTAATATTGGTCATGTTAGTCTGAATTTAGCCATTCATTGATATAGGTTGTAATTATTGTGGTTCATGATAGTCTGAATTCAGCCATACATTGATAGAGGTTGTAATTACTGTAGGTCATATAAGTCTGAATTTAGCCATACATTGATAGAAGTTGTAATTATTGTAAGTCATATTAGTTTGAATTTAGCCATTTATTGATATAAGTTATTATTATTAGTCATGTTAGTCTGAATTTAGCCATACATTGATAGAAGTTGTAATTATTGTAAGTCATATTAGTTTGAATTTAGCCATTTATTGATATAAGTTATTATTATTGGTCATGTTAGTCTGAATTTAGCCATACATTGATAGAAGTAATTATTATTGGTCATGTTAGTCTGAATTTAGCCATAAATTGTTAGAAGTTATTATTATTGGTCATGTTAGTCTGAATTTAGCCATACATTGATAGAAGTAATTATTATTGTAGGTCATGTTAGTCTGAATTTAGCCATACATTGATAGAGGTTGTAATTATTGTAGGTCAATATCAATATGTAAATATAAACGATATCAATATATAAATATAAACGATATCAATATATAAATATAAGCGATATAAATATGTAAATATAAACGATATAAATATGTAAATATAAAATGTATCAATATATAAATATAAAAGTATCAATATATGAATATAAAAGTATCAATATATGAATATAAAATGTATCAATATGTAAATATAAAAGATATCAATATGTAAATATAAACGATATCAATATGTAAATATAAACGATATCAATATGTAAATATAAAATGTATCAATATGTATCAATATGTAAATATAAAATGTATCAATACATATCTAAAAGGTATCAATATGTAAATATAAAAGGTATCAATTATGTAAATACGAGAGGTGTCCGTATGTAATTATTAATGATATTACCTTATAAGTCTGACACAAATGCAATCTACATAGACCGGCAGATCATGTCCTCCCGTCACATTATCCTGATATCAGGCCAACCAGACCCAACACCAATCCTCTTAATGATGAATACCAAGCGAGGCAGCCGATAGTAGACTTTTTAGAAGTCTTTAGTACGACTCAACCGAGGTTCGAACCCGCGACCACAGCAATCGACACGTATGCTCTAACCACTTAGGCCACCGGAGCGGTCTGCTTTTGTTTTTTTAAGTTCCATATTTGTTAGCAATAAGCTAGGCTTTCAATAAAATTATTTTACCAAGTTTAATGCAGCACGCTCATGGTAATTTGGGATACTGAAGCAATATGATTATTTCCTTTTGTTTTGGGTTATTTTGGTTTTAGTCGTCTGAAATGAATATTAAACTATATTTAGTAGAAAATAACGATAAATCATATTTCAGCCAGCGCTTTGTACAACGAACAATTTTGTACAGTGGTCTACCAAGGTATTTCAAAAGATAAGTTGATACGTTCCACGGTATTTCAGAAGATACGTTGATACGCACCACGATATCTCAGAAGATACGTTGATACGAGCCACGATATATAAGAAGATACGTTGATATTTACCATGGTATTTTGAAAGGTACGTTGATACGCTCCACAACATTTCAGAAGATACGTTTATACGTACCACGGTATTTCAGGAGATACGTTGATACGTACCACGTTATTTCAGAAGATACATTGATACGTATCACGGTGTACCTTAAACATCAATTATATTAAGGTCAAACAAATTTAGTGCCTTGTCGCAGGTGCCTGACGTTTTTTAAACAAAGAATTTTGTCTGTCAATACTTGGGATGAAATATTGCTCTGATTTACAGGGAAATAACACCATGTTAAATCCATTATATAATTTGAAAGAATACAAATTTATATATCTCAGTATAAAAGAATACAAATTTATATATCTCAGTATAAAAGAATACAAATTTATATATCTCAGTATTAAAGAATACAAATTTACATATCTCAGTATAAAAGAATACAAATTTATATATCTCAGTATAAAAGAATACAAATTTATATATCTCAGTACAAAAGAAAAGAAAGAATACAAATTTATATATCTCAGTATAAAAGAATACAAATTTATATATCTCAGTATAAAAGAATACAAATTTATATATCTCAGTATTAAAGAATACAAATTTATATATCTCAGTATAAAAGAATACAAATTTATATATCTCAGTATAAAAGAATACAAATTTATATATCTCAGTATAAAAGAATACAAATTTATATATCTCAGTATAAAAGAATACAAATTTATATATCTCAGTATAAAATAATACAAATTTATATGTCTCAGTATAAAAGAATACAAATTTATATATCTCAGTATAAAAGAATACAAATTTATATATCTCAGTATAAAAGAATACAAATTTATATGTCTCAGTATAAAAGAATACAAATTTATATGTCTCAGTATAAAAGAATAAAAATTTATATATCTCAGTATAAAAAATACAAATTTATATGTCTCAGTATAAAAGAATACAAATTTATATATCTCAGTACAAAAGAAAAGAAAGAATACAAATTTATATATCTCAGTATAAAATAATACAAATTTATATATCTCAATACAAAAGAAAAAAAAGAATACAAATTTATATATCTCATTATAAAAGAAAAGAAAGTATTGCGGCGAAAATAAAATCGCTGCACGCTTCCCCTTTGCCGAAAAGTAAATGGTCAGTACTTTGTAGTAGATGAATTTGCTATGTGCATTTCAAAAGTGGAAAAATTTGTACTCTAAAAACAATGGCTAAAGTTGGATGTACACTTTTCGTAACACCCTGTGAAGAAAACAGTATTCTGAATTTAGAGACCTTGTTGATAAAATTAGCAAGTGTTGACACTGAAGCCTGAAATTTTACTAGTCGATATAATAAAATGCAGGAAAACTTTGATAAGATGTCAACACCCGAAGAAGATATTTATCAGATAGGGCCATTAAACATAAAACGCACCGTGGATTTTAGAATGGAAAACCACGTTTTTGAAAATCATTAATCTCAGTAGTACAACGGGAAACATGTACTTAACTTTAACATCCGATAGTAAAGAACTAAATAAATGACGATTTCTTAAATAAGAAATTTGGCAAAATTGGAATTCTGAACGATTATCGTTAGTAACATCAAATTTTGGTCATCCCGATATCATACATGACGTTTCAAACATGTGATTAAAGGGTCAAAAATATAATTATATTATTTACAATTTATTTCTAAAAATTAAAGCTGTTTGGTCAAATAATACTTTTTTAAATTATTTTGTCGCAATAATGAAAACACGCTATTAGTATTAAATAAAAAATAAGATTGCACGGGAATTTCCGTAATTTCCTTTCTGACGGAAACTACCGAAGTACTGGTTTAGTAAATAAGTACCGCAGTACATATAAACAGAGAAAAAAGTACCGCGGTAACCGGTATACGGGTAATACGGGTAATACCGCGCATCTCTAAACTTTAAGTAAGTAAAATATCTTCAGTTAGTCAGATTCATAGGTAAACGTTAAACATATCTTCAGTTAGTCAGATTCATAGGTAAACGTTAAACATAGCTACTTTAGTTACCGGAACTTGATTTTGAACCTGACCCAGACGAAACTTACAGGAATAAAAAGGATGGTGCCGAATCTTTTGTTTGTCTAATTAGATTATCTCTTTTAGTGCTTTCACGTCATAATTCTTATCACCATTCGAAAGTGATTAAAGAACATGCCCAACTTTTTATCCCTTTTGAAAGCAGAAAGAAAACAGACATAACAATCCAGGTTTTTTTTCGATACGTATTTTTTAGTATTAATCATGCAGTGATTATAGAAATCGACGTTGACTCTGTTTAGCAGATTTTGATATAAACGGTTTTTAATTAACGCACAAATCGAAGAATCACACCGTGTTCGGCATGCGATGCACTGCTTTTAGGCAAACTAAGTTAGAGTTACCTCTTTTAATTTGATTGAATCTATCATCTCTCAGACGGAAATCATTTTCTGATAAATATTGAACAGTCACACGGATCATACATCCCTCAGTGCCGACAAGAAGTGGAACATCCGGGGATATATATCCAGGGTCCTGGCCGTACCACACGTTTTAATTTCATAAAAGAATTCTTTTTTTTGAACAGGACCTAGGAGAGGGCTGAGTGTTTCTTAACCCAGTGCCCGTGATCGCCCTCTACGGCCCTGCATCCCCCGCTTACTTTGCTTAGTTGCCATTTATCTCGGGCTAACAATACATCAACTGAAAGCATGAAATGTGATGACTATATCATGTCGTTGAAATGCAATGAAGTCCTCCTTTAACTCATCAACTATGATCAACCCACTGTTGACCTTACGCGAGATTATAGATAGCTCCGCCTACCAAATCACGTGACAGGACTCCCCGCTAGCCTCCGACAAACATGCAGCATTTGGCAAAGAAATATGCTTTAGCTCAAGTGATATATCTATTTAAAATGATTTCTATTATTCTTAAAAATATAAAATTTCAAATTTGCATAAATTAGTCTGCATTAGACAATATTTATATTCGTAGTTCAAGTTCGTATAATAATAACTTTAGTGTTTTATTTCAGTAAATAATAAAAAAAAAAAATTTTAAATCTGCTCTAGAATTTATTTATATACAAGGAAATCACTCCAAAAGATGTTAATGTATTTAGCATATAACCTTATTCTTATTAATTTTATCTGGCTTATGTTGATTCTGCCTTGGAAGCAAATGAATGCAAAATTAATAACAAAATCGTAACAAATTCTGTTTTTTTAGTATACGTTTGTACATAATAATTTTAAAGTTCTCCTATGTCAGATTATGTATGGATTAACTGTTGACGTAAACATGTAAATTGAGGCTTAATATATCGGACAAAAATTATCTGAAACCAATGTTTTTGTATTTCTTTATTATTACATTTTTAATATTACATTTAATATTACATTTATAATATTACATTTATTACATTTTTGTATCCGACACCCCTTCAGCCTAATAAGAAAGTAGAGTCACTCAAGTGTCTGAAATAATGAGACGATAAATCATTGTTTTTGGGGCAAGCAAACATTAAAGTGTAAATTTTTAAACTTCAAAATAATGGATGATGGCATTAAGTGCTTCCAAGACAAGAAAATTAATATATACATTTAAGTCAAAACGTTGGTGGTGATCTCCACCCGTATTCTAGAAACGTTTATTGTTTCATATATTTTTCAATTTCAATTAATTTTTTCCCTTCAAGCCATCGACTGGACATGCTTTTCAGCATAAGTTTATGCAAATAGACATGTAGTAATTGCCATCATCTGTCTTCCCATTCAATCAGCTGATCGTACACGCGACCACAAAAACGCCCTTATCCATCGAAGTTTTGTCTATGTATCGGGAACGTTATATATATGTAAAATGTCGAATTTTTAATAATTATTTAACCTTAAAGTTGAATGCATTGAGCACTAAGATTTTATCACTTCGACCTTTCTCCCATGTCAGTGTTAAAGCTTCAAAGGGGCCAGATCCTCGACTGAAATTGACCGGATATCTTAGCACGGTTTTGAGAACGAAACAACTCATCTTACGATCCATGTGATATAGCCATTCTTCAAAGGGATACGTTATATAACGTAATTCAGAAATTCTGACTGACGAACGAAATGATTGTCTAAATTTTTTTTTATAAACCACTATTTGTGATTGGCTAGAGTGAAATTAAGCCGTAAGCCTTGGAAGTAATATGAATTTAAAGTGACAACCTTCGTCGAAATTCTCTAGTCCAAACGTTTCAAAGGGAGAAGTTTGGCTCCAAGGAAACCTACGAAAAAGAATTGTGCTTTCCCCATTAAACAAGAGGGGACAAGGTGTCTGACTTGTGAGAAAGACAGGGTTTAGTGCTGGGAGGAACAAGTCCTAAAGATAAAAGCATCAAGGTACGCAATTGCAATTTCACGTAATATTCTATTCTTTTAACGGTTTTATGCAAATGTGTTTGATATCGCTAGGTTTCCTATTATGTATCGTTTATTCAATCTCACGCAAAAGAGTTAATGCTAGAGTTGTTATGCAATTTATCTTTGTTAATTGTACGGCAATTAGTTCATGGGAAGAAATGATTGCGTGCGATCTAAATTTTCATGTTGTAGGATTTGATAGGGATATATGAAATACATATGAAATAATCTCCGTTGATAGAATGATACCGATTATCGTATGTTAACGATAATTACCTATTATATTTGCTTTTGTAAATATTTAAATAAACTGGTAGGTTAAGAATCTGTGAGATTTATGCAATAGTAATCGAACATGTAGTAACATACGGTTTATTTTTGAGAGACCGCTCACGTGGTAATGTATGACATGTCGCTGTAAAGCGAGGTCAAGCTACTATCGTAGTAAGTCAGATTTACTCAGTCTCTGGATAGTTAGTGTGTTCTGAGTATCGTAAGTGAAGGAATTGTATGCACATCTAGAAAGTGGTATATATAGAGATTTAGAGATAATTTTGTCCTTTAAGGAAACAGTTTCCGATAGAGAGAGTGAGACGGGCCAGTTTGAAGAGGGAAGACCGGGGAAAAAAGAGACGTGACGAGCAAAGTCCAGAAAGGTAGAATGTACGAGATCAGAGTAAAGGACCAGGAAGTCCAAGAAGAATGAGGCAGTTGGAATAGAAAGACTCGAGGAAATAGAAAACGTTGGAACTTGGTCGAGATGATGCAATCAGTCGTGTACATTGCGCTCTTATCACCATTCGTTATGATGATGAAATAAATCAAAATTAGACACTGCTCGTAAATCCTGTTGATATCGTTTAAGTTGAATTGAAATTATCACTATTAATTGGTTTGATTAAATTTGTTGTTTTTCTTGTCTAAGTGGGCTCGTATCGCATTATTTGTTCTCAATAATCTTGCCCAGTTCTCTGTTGACGTTCTATCTACTCATACCGGGTCATAACATCGAGGGAGGTCATTCCCTAGATAGCGTAGGTAAATCCAATTAATTACCTCTCTTACTAAGATGGGGACGTTACAATATATTATTCCTCCATTTAGAAGAACTAATATAGACAGTCAGAATTACAAGGCACACTCTCTCTTCTTATAGATCAATAAATCAATAAATCACGGCAATTTTCTTAAAAATACTTATCATAATCTGTTTTTAATATCACAAGCAGCTTGTCAGAGAAAAATGGTGGACGTAAGCAATGCCCGTGTGTCTAATTTACGCTCGCTGATTGGTTAATTGATCAGCATGATTGACACGTGACGATAGGTCTATTGTATTTGCTCTGAGAAGCTAGTTAGTGGCTTTTTGGCATCTGGGCATAACTGCCACATAACACTTATGGACGCTGAATTGACCTTGATGTAACGTATCGATACCAACGTCATACAATTTCTCTTATTTTTCTTACAACACAATTACAATTTTATCTTCCAGTGCTTACAAAAATAATGCCACCACCATTTTATCAGTAACATTGGACACAATGTTAATTAATTTGACCAGCGGGTACTTTAATTTATATTTTTTTTATACTATTTTTGCTTTTTCATTATTTGAATAAGATAAACAGGTTACTAATAGTTCACGAGTATTCTGCGAACTGAACTGTGATACTCTTCTTTAAATGCTTTTCTTGTTTTGGTTTCTTGCGGCATTTTCCCGCTCAGGATAGGCTATATAATGCGGCCAACATAAGGAAAAACCCGGGGAAAATCCAGCTAATAACCGCGACCCATGGAAAGCTAATGGCCCGTTTCTCATATAACGACATAGGTTGAGCACGAGATTCGAATCCATGCAGACATATGAGATGACAGTGATCGGTAAATGAGAACTCTTTGGACCGCTAGCTCACTCTGGGTCCCTGTTCTTTATATGATTGAATTTACTATGCGTAGTTCTGTTTTGCTTGTCACGGTCTATTGATACTGTTCATGGAATAAACGGGCGAGGGATTTTATTTGTCAAATTAGTGTTTATGGAAGGAGTAGCTGATTGGTCATTTTGTGGATTCTAAATGCACTTGAATTATTCCGCCTCTCGTAACATAAATAGATCTAAATCACAATTCTGTCTCAGTATGTAATATAATGACTTATCAAAAGAGAACGGTATCTTTCTTCAGCATAAGTATTGACACATCATACACTATATCTTCTAGCGCCTTCAGTTCGTTTACTTTTAATCTTCCGGTTTTAGTTCACAGAGTACGGGAGGAATCAATGGTTGTTAAGATTATATCTTGAAGGGAAAAAAAGCAAAGGAATTTTTAATTTAAATCAATTGTTAACTCTGAGAATAGAGCGATGTGCTTGTTTATATTAAAGTATGTCGATGAATACATGTATCTGTCTATCTGTCTACTTATATAGACATGTTTGTAAGTCTTTGGTATGACTCGGCCGGGGATCGAACCCACGACCTCCCGCTTCCGCGGTGGACTTTTTAACCACTATGCCACCGGAGCGGTTCTATATACCGACAGCAGAGGGAAGAGGCTTATTTGATCCATTTATCACGGTGATAGTGGATATCGTTTCTAAAATATATTTAGATAACTCAGATATTCTCAGCGGTTATTAATACATCATTCTGCAGTTTGCAATCATACATATATCAAATTTAGAGTCAGGTTGTCCGTGTTAATTTCAAAGCTCAAGAACATCCAAATTGTACAGCAGTGTTGATAACTACGGTGTATGAGCTATAAGGTTCTTTGGAAATAAAGTGAATACCATTTTAGAGGGGTGGGTGATTTATTGTTGTGGTTTTGTTTTTAAAAACGTTGTGATTTCAATATCTGTTTGGCCACAGCATGTTTTCGTGCACTTAAGTGCAGTTTGTACTAACACTGTCAAAAAGACGTACAGCTTATAAGAGAAATGTAAATACACTGTCAGAAAGACATACAGCGTATAAGAGAAATATAAATACACTATCAAAAGGCAACACATCACATAAGTGTACTGTTAAAAAGGCAATACAGCATTACAGAGAAATACGCTGTCGAAAGGCAATAAATCACATTAGTAATACTGTTAAAAAAGCAACATAGCATATGAGAAAAATGTAAATACACTGTCAAAATGACATACAGCGTATAAGAGAAATGTTAATACACTGTCAAAAAGACATACAGCGTATAATAGAAATGTAAATACACTGTCAAAAAGACATACAGCGTATAATAGAAATGTAAATACACTGTCAAAATGACATACAGCGTATAAGAGAAATGTTAATACACTGTCAAAAAGACATACAGCGTATAATAGAAATGTAAATACACTGTCAAAAAGACATACAGCGTATAATAGAAATGTAAATACACTGTCAAAAAGACATACATCGTATAAGAGAAATGTAAATACACTGTCAAAAAGACATATAGCGTATAATAGAAATGTAAATACACTGTCAAAAAGACATACAGCGTATAAGAGAAATGTAAATACACTGTCAAAAGGCAATACATCACATAAGTGTACTGTTAAAAAGGCAATACAGCATTACAGAGAAATACGCTGTGGAAAGGCAATACATCACATTAGTAATACTGTTAAAAAGGAATACTGTTAAAAAGGCAACATAGCATATGAGAGAAATGCAAATACACTGTCAAAAGGCAATACATCATAGACGTATACTGTTCAATAGGCAATACAGCATATAAGATAAATGTACATGTACTGTTAAAAGGAAATGCATCACGTAATGTGTTAGGCTATAATAAACAGTAAAAAAGAAAGAGTGAAAACAACAAGCTTTGTAAAATGTAATAAACAAAAATGTGTGTCCCTGGAAAAGCAATGTAAAAATAGAATCAAATGTTAAAATATTCCAAGAATAGTCCACCAATTAAATTTTAGAAGTCTTAGCAATAAATTCAAGTTCAAGTCCCGATGAAAATACAAGATGGAAGACGATAACGTCTTCTGTAACCTGTATAGTACTGTGGTCTACATGTCCTTGCAGAATCACAAGAAATAACACTGCGGTGTTTGACTTCCGAATCCAATTTGCAAGAATGTCTTTGTCCACGAATTCTGTATGAGCGCTCAAATATTTCCAGGATAAAGAATGAATATTTCCAAAAAATTAAATATAGACTAACCGGGTGACAACTAAAAACTTTTCAGTGTCCAAAGTAAAACACCCAAACTTTAAAATCTCTCTCTAAACATCTCTATTAAATCTAAATTATGTGCAATTATGAAAAAGCCTGGATTGCGAAATAATGGGTCACGTGATCATTATTACATCTAAAAGTCACTTACTCCCAATATGACCCAGACAAAAACCAATCATTTTAATCCAAGATTAAATTAAAATGATACATTTTTGTTTATTCCACTGAAGAATTTCTGAATCAAGGTCCAAAATTAAGTAAAAACTAGAAACTGTTTCTATTATTAGGCGTTTATGAAAGATTCAGGTTAAACTGACTTTTTTTAAAATAAAAAAATGCCAATTCAAGTAAATAATATAACATTACAATAGCAAGTAAAAATGTAAAACTAACAAACAAAGAATTAAATTAAATCAAATATAAATTAAATTCGACAAACACAACAATCATTCACTGTGTATGAGATATAAGGCAATATATCACATAAGTAAACTGTTAAAACGGCATTCCAGAATATAAAGGAAATGTAAATATATTGTCAAAAGGCAACACATCACATACGTATACTTTTACAAAGGCAATACAGTATATAAGAGAAATGTAAATACACTCTCACAAGGTAATGCGTCAGAAAATTTTACTGTCAAAAGGCAACACATCACATACGTATACTTTTACAAAGGCAATACAGTATATAAGAGAAATGTAAATACACTCTCACAAGGTAATGCGTCAGAAAATTTTACTGTCAAAAGGCAACACATCACATACGTATACTTTTACAAAGGCAATACAGTATATAAGAGAAATGTAAATACACTCTCACAACGCAATGCGTCAGAAAATTTTACTGTCAAAAGGCAACACATCACATACGTATACTTTTACAAAGGCAATACAGTATATAAGAGAAATGTAAATACACTCTCACAACGCAATGCGTCAGAAAATTTTACTGTCAAAAGGCCATATAGCAGATGAGAGAATATAAACACACTGTCAAAAGGCAGTACATCAGTAGTATCATTTTCAAAGACAATACAGCATGTAAGAAAAATGTAAATATACTGTCACAAGGCAATACATCATAAAATTATATTATGATAAAGGCAATACAGCATACTATATAAATGTAAATATGCTGTCAAAAAGCAATACATCATATACGTATACAATCAAAAGGCGATACAGCAAATAAGAGAAGTCTAAATATACTGTCAAAAGGAAACATATCATATTGCCGTTTCAATGTCAGGAACAACTTGATAAATAACTTGTTTATCTAGATACCAAAATACTCAAGCATTTGGTCAATATTCGACCAATAAACATTGCTGATTATAAGTTTAGTCGGTGACGGCCGACATAACTCGAACATTAACGCAGTGCATCGGGATACTTCATTTGGGTGACCAAGCTCCTTGTACACAAAACGCACGTGGTACAAAGAATTATTATGAACTCGAGAGGAAACAAATCGAACGGCATAGGACGTAATGATGAAACAAAACTAGTCGATATCACTACCTTACATTATTCCACTAATATTTTCTCTAAGATACAGAGTAAATAGGGATGCTAGTATACAATACTTACATACCTACATGCAGTAAGTATCTAATCAATTAATATTTGATTAATTTGGATATGATCATGAAAATCTTTAATTTACCCTTATCTCCCTAACTTTTCACTTCTAGATTTTTCACCGTATATACGACTGCAATATGACCAACCCATACTTCCTCCGTTCCAACTCTTGAAATCTCAATCGGTTGTTAGACCCTAATGTCAACATGCAAAATAATTGAATCAGACACAAATCTGGCGTAACTATTAAAAACAGGATACAATCATGAAAGTATTGCATAGCAAGTTTCTGTTCAGCCAGCTTTCAGGAAATTATCTCGCACCAAAGTTGCACTTATTAGTTTCTTCTCCCCATACGGCTTTTACGACCATTTAGTAAACAGGACAACTTTATATCCGTACCGCTTGCACAAGCTCACGTGCCACGGCACATACATTAAGACTGAAGGCAATCACGCTAGGGTCGCCACCAACGTTCCCTCTAAGCGAATGGTAGATGAATTACGAAGACGAGCAAAATTTAACGTTGGATTGAGCAACAATTGACAATTCATCAGCGCGGGGATGCCTGAGCAGAGCGCGCGCTCAGCTTAGAGGGAACGTTGGGCGCCACACGTCCACTCTTTATGGAGATGTCCTCCTTTTTCGGTATTTAAATCTCCGTCCGTCCGTGTGTTTTAAATATTTAAAAATGTCTGATTTTACCCAGCTCGTTCATTATCAAATAACTACGTAGCAGTGATCAATGTTCCCACTATGCTGCGCGCGCGCAGCTTGTTTGATGGCTTAGCGCAGCTAAATGTATTCTGCGCGTAGAGATAATTCTCTCGTGACTCGTGACCCCCACCCCCACCCCACTTCCTGAGGATACAATTTTCGTCAAATATTGCTCAGTAGATTTTGCATTCTGCTCAGTGGCCTTTGCTCGGCGCACACGAATGTACACGCCTTAGAAGGAACGTTGGCAGTGATACAAATTATGCCCACTTTCCGGAATGTCGTCTTGTTTGAAAGTATAAGTATGCTAGCCCAAATTTCACTCTGATCAAATCGCAAGCTTCCGCGTAATGTAGGCACTAACTGTCTTGTTACCTAACATGTTTTTGGCGATAAGGATCACATCACTAAAACTTCAAGACTTGTTGACTCGAGCGTGTTTCTGCGGAAAGCGACGGCGAACTATCACCCAGTGAGCATCTCACGGGTGTTGATGCCGCATTTCAAATATGGTCGTGGTGGCCTTGACCTCGGCATGATTGACAAGTAAAGTTTTGTTTTATATCAAGCAACTTTGCCAAATGTCTGCTAAATTATAGATTGGTTTCATTTTGACTTTTCCCCGACTTCTTTACAGCACGTGTTGTCGGGATGATATCACTAGACATACGAGAACGAGCATAGCACCGTATGACTTGACCTTGTGTAATGCACTGATGTTCATATTCAGCTTCCACATCAGTAAATTTCACATAAAGACGACTATACCATGGTTTGAATGCTTCTCATTACATTATATTTGACTGCGATTGCTCTCCATGAAAGAGTCTTGGCATTAAGCCTATGACATGTTGTAAATGCTGTTTTGCTAAAAACACGTAATATAACTAAAAAAAAATACAGAATTATACAGATTTACCGTCTTCAACATCAACCCAGATATTAACTCATAAAACACTTATTTTGATCCAATGCCAAATTAGCTGGACTACAAAACCAAAGCTAATACTTATTATAGATGATACTGGTCCGCTATCAATCATGGCTACCTTTACTAAAATTAGAACAGTCTGTAAACGACATCTGTTAAACAAAAATTAAAACAGAAATTGACTAGCTTTGTCAAAAGCAGTCTGGCGTCAATGTCTTTCAAATTTGTGCATTTTTAGCTTTTCCTTGTATTAAATATGATCTTGGTTACTAAAAATAGATAAAGCTCTAAACGACGTCTCAAAAACTGCTAAACCGATGTTTTGATATCACATTTTACCACTGTTACTAAAATATTAATGACCCACCTCTCAAATTTTGCCATTTTGTTTACTGAATTGATATAATGTCAAAGGCATGTGTTCTGTAAGCTATACAACAATTTACATATTGAATTAGCACAAGTAACTAGTTTAGGTTTTTCAATTTATTTCCCCACAACTCCTAACTTATTTTATTCGTCTTAAGTGACGGTTCTCCGTCCACCTTATTGACATATTAGTTTTACAGAGAAGGTAATCAATCCAGACCATATATCAATATATCTAATAGTTTTCTCAGCCTGTTAGCGTTTAAATCCACTCTTATCAATGGTCAAATAAATGTGTAATTACTGGCCGCTCTTCACCCGGTTAAGTGTGATGTTACTCGCTTTGATTGGCGTTTATCAGGCTTCAATTCCTGGCCACTGACACTGGCCTTCAGTACTTCAAGGGAAATTCAATAACGGAACAAGTGACAATGAATGCGTTATCACTATGTCCGTCTACTTCAGGGTCTCATTATATAGGCGATCCAGCATTTCCAGCAAATCTAAACAAATTAACTGCCACGAGTTTTACATCAGAAGGAGCATTTACACGTGTAATGAGGCAGGAAATTTAATCACTTCACGCGTTATTATTTCGCGATTTCAGTATCGGTTCTATATTGACCACGAATCCAAGAATGGATTAAGCAAACACCTGCCTAAATAGGTCAGCGGATAGAACTCTTGGAACCATTCTTACGTGAATATGAAATTTCAAACTAGCATAAGGTAATCAGACATGGTTTTAGCATCAAGTTTGCTTACGAAAAAAGGTACTTGAGATGTCATTCTAGATTAATACCACTTGAATATGATGATGCAAAATGCAGACCTCTGGTAAGGAATACAGGTGGCATACTTTTAACTATGTGAAAAAGGCATTATATACTAGAGATGTGTGGAGAAAACAAATATCATTTTCTTTAAATTTATTTGTCATTTGTACTTTGTTTCATATATAGATGGATACGTGTCTTCAATTTTCTTTTTACCAGCAAAAGACTAGAGTATAAAGCGCGAATATGATTGTCATATCACAATACTTTGAGATGAGATGTGCGAACATTTTGTTTTCTTCATAGGAACCGAGGAGCCATACCTTATTTGTTGATTTTAACTACAGTGTCAGTTTCAGTTAAATTAGTGTTAACTTTAAATGTAGGCCATGTTTCTTTTCTTCTCTTTTTAAAATGCACGGCAGCAATGTCGGAGATACCCTTCAGATAAAATTGAAACTTATCAGTTACCACATTGTCGTACTTAAAGGCTTATTTATGTATAAAATGTATGAGGGTTATCACATTGTCGTATTTAGAGGCTCATTTTAGCATAAAATGTATCAGGGTTATTAAACAGTCGTATTAAGAACCACACATGTATAACATGTAGCAGGGTTATCAAACAGTCGTATTTAGAGCCACACATGTATAAAATATAGTAGGGTTATCAAACAGTCGTATTTAGAGCCACATATGTATAAAATATAGTAGGGTTATCAAACAGTCTTAGTTAGAGCCACAAATGTATAAAATGTAGCAGGGTTATTTAACAGTCGGATTTAGAGGCTTGTGTGTATAAAATGTATCAGGGTTATTAACAGTCGTATTTAGAGCCACACATGTGTAAAATATAGTAGGGTTATCAAACAGTCGTATTTAGAGGCTCATTTATGTATAAAATGTATCAGGGTTATTAAAATGTTTCAGGGTTATTAAACAGTCGTATTTAGAGGTTTATTTGTGTGTAAAATGTAGCAGGGTTATCAAACAGTCGGAGTTAGAGCCACACATGTATAAAATATAGTAGGGTTATCAAACAGTCGTATTTAGAGCCACACATGTATAAAATATAGTAGGGTTATCAAACAGTCTTAGTTAGAGCCACACATGTATAAAATGTAGCAGGGTTATCAAACAGTCGTATTTAGAGCCACACATGTATAAAATATAGTAGGGTTATCAAACAGTCGTATTTAGAGCCACATATGTATAAAATATAGTAGGGTTATCAAACAGTCGGATTTAGAGCCACACATGTATAAAATATAGTAGGGTTATCAAACAGTCTTAGTTAGAGCCACACATGTATAAAATGTAGCAGGGTTATCAAATAGTCGTATTTAGAGCCACACATGTATAAAATATAGTAAGGTTATCAATCAATCGGATTTAGAGCCACACATGTATAAAATATAGTAGGGTTATCAAACAGTCGTATTTAGAGCCACACATGTATAAAATATAGTAGGGTTATCAAACAGTCGTATTTAGAGCCACACATGTATAAAATATAGTAGGGTTATCAAACAGTCGTATTTAGAGCCACACATGTATAAAATATAGTAGATTTATCAAACAGTCGTATTTAGAGCCACACATGTATAAAATATAGTAGGGTTATCAAACAGTCGTATTTAGAGCCACACATGTATAAAATATAGTAGGGTTATCAAACAGTCTTAGTTAGAGCCACACATGTATAAAATGTAGCAGGTTTATTTAACAGTCGGATTTAGAGCCATACATGTGTAAAATATAGTAGGGTTATCAAACAGTCGTATTTAGAGGCTCATTTATGTATAAAATGTATCAGGGTTATTAAAATGTTTCAGGGTTATTAAACAGTCGTATTTAGAGGTTTATTTGTGTGTAAAATGTAGCAGGGTTATCAAACGGTCGCATTTAGAGCCACACATATATAAAATGTATCAGGGTTATTTAAAAGTCGTATTGAGAGGCTTGTTTGTGTATAAATTTTCAGGTTTATCAAACAGTTGTATTGAGAGGCTTGTTTGTGTATAAATTTTCAGGTTTATCAAACAGTTGTATTGAGAGGCTTGTTTGTGTATAAATTTTCAGGTTTATCAAACAGTCGAATTGAAAGGCTTGTTTGTGTATAAATTTTCAGTTTATCAAACAGTC
The DNA here is from genome assembly GCA_030141615.1 of Unio pictorum. Lineage (NCBI taxonomy): Eukaryota > Metazoa > Mollusca > Bivalvia > Unionida > Unionidae > Unio > Unio pictorum. Next base: position 720,925 of record JARLTB010000245.1, read on the forward strand.
GTATTGAGAGGCTCATGTGTTTTTAAAATGTATCAGGGCAATCACACGGTCATATGTAGAGACTCATTTATGTACAAAACGTATCTTTGTTATTTCACTGTTGTATTTATAGGCTCAGCTTTGCATACAATGTATCCGGGTTATCAAACAGTCTTATTTAGAGACTCATTTGTGTATAACATGTATCAGGGTCTTCAAATAGTCTTATTTAGAGACTCATTTATATTGTATTTAACCGTCGTATTTGTAGGCTCAATTTATGCATAACATGTATCAGGATTATTATACTGCTGAAGTCTGCTCAGGTCAATTTCTGGTCCTAAAGCGGTCAACCAGTTCGCACGTTCACCATCCATAGTTACTTGTGGAGAACTCTGGTGAAAAAGATTTAAACGAGGCTCAAGTATTGCGATTTTTAATTCGCTTTGAAGATGTGAATAAGATCTATCATAATGCGTAAAGAAATCTTTCTCTGAAACAAATACATTTTACATTTGCTAAATCCTTTCTCACTTGCCAGACTTCTCGCACGTAATCAATGTACTTAATGACTGAAACAAAATGCACGCACTCAAACTGTTTGCCTTCTTCAAAATGATTGATTACTCTGGAAATAAACTTGTACATAATTGTATATCATAAAGAAAAACGTTCGAATTTAAGCCGTTTCCAAATATCTTAGTCTTCCAAGGAATTTGATATATTGCCTAACAAGAACGATAACACATGTGACAGAAGAATAATTGAATAAGTATGATTTTCGTTTACGTGGTGGGATTGAGTTAAGTTTGAGAGGTATATTTGCTGTTTAGATTGCCACAACTACTCATTATTTCCACAAATGTTGTTAAACATTTTACCAACAATCGCATTGCAAGTCGACATATACATATGGCCGGAATATCCTTCACCCGTTTCCTTCAAGTCGAAGAAAAAAACCGGAAGTACTTGTAGGAGAAACTGTCAGTTTGATGGAATTGCTACTTCACCTCTGGAAGAGAGCACCATATATGTTGCAACAGAAAATATAGACGATATTCCCATTGTGACTTTGTTTAATTTACTTGTGCTGGCACATTGTGCTACGTGATCAAAAGTATAGTTCTCAATGGCGACTAATTACAGCCGATGTTTTTTTTTCTATCTCGATTTTACGGAAAGGTCGAAGATGTTCCATATGATATAGCTAAAGCCAATTTATCTAGGATTCAAACTTTCAATGAAATCTTAAACCTTTATTAGTTTAAGTCAACCGTAGAAATTCGACCGACCTATCCATGTATTTCAACAGGAGATATACATATATTTAACACAACATGTACAGTTAACACGACCTGTACAGGTATGGAACATGACCTATACATGTTATTAGCAAACATATTGCTTATGTTACATAACACGTATACAAGCTAGTCAGGACAAACAAGGACTAAAACACTTTGCAAGTAAATAAATTACACTGGTAAAGTAATATATTTGAGACACCGAAGAAACTGACAAATGTGAGTTATGTTTCTCCGTGACTAGCATGCACAACATGGCATGGAACAATGTTACTATTTTATCTATGCCACTCTGAAAGGGATTCAGATGGTAAATACATTTTACTATATCGTTTTTATTGATGTAACGGTATGCTTTGAAGATATTAATAATAATAATAATAATAATAATAATAATAATAATAATAATAATAATAATAATAATGAGGACTTTGTATAGCGCCTAACCTTTAGAAACTCTAAGCGGTTTACAACATATATAATGATATGATTACAAAAAAACAACAACAAACACCATGCAATTATTAAACATTAAAACATGATGAAACTATTTAAGGAAGTAAACATTATTAGGTCTTTAAGTTTGTTCTTGCAGTCGAAGTAAGGTGAGTTTTAAGAGCACTTGTGTCAATGGACAATTCGTTCCACGTTGATGGGCTCTGGTATGCAAAAGAACATTGTCCGTATGAGTTGTTTTCATAGTAAGAATATTGAGTATTGAATTGTCTAAAGCAGAGCGTAAGTATCTTGCTGGTGTATACATATGGGTGAGGCCAGATAGGTATGTTAGACTGGAGTCTGTCAGTGAAACGTAACACAGAGAACTAAATTTTGTTTGATTCGGGAACGAATGGATCGCCAGCGAAGGGTACAGAGCAGCGGAAAGGTGTGCTCTGATCGTGGTACTCTAACGATGAACTGAGCAGCTGTGTTTTGATCTTTTTGAAGTCTCTAGAGAAGATATTAAGACGAACCAGATAGAACTGAGTTACAATATTCCAGTCTTGGAAGCACTAATGAAAACGCAAGCGTTTTAGTGGGTGCAACTGAAATATATTTGCGAATGGAGCTGATGCGTCTCCGCTCAAGATTTGCAACCTTGCATATGTTCATGACATGCTGGTGCAATGTAAAAGTATTGTCCAGAGTAACACCTAGGTTTTGTACTGATTGTGTGAATTTGGTGTTGGTATTGCTGATAGCTTTTGTTTGAGGTAAATGATTTGAATGAGAGAGTCTTCGTGTTGTGATCAGAATGACCTCAGTTTTATCATCATTCATCTGCAGCTTGTTACATGTCATCCATAATTTCACATCAGACATCCACATCTCTACTGATTAGATGGTAGCATCAACTTCAGTTGGATGGCTAGAGTTGTATATTTGGGTGTCATCAGAGTACAATTGGTGAGACACTGGATGATAATCTATGACACTTGAGAGCGGTTGAGTGAATAGAATGAAGAGAACAGGTCCAAGATCAGGCCCCTGTGAAATACCACAACATAGATCAACTGGGCTGGTGTGTATTCCATTTGCAGATGCAGTTTGTGTCTTGTTGACTAAGTATGACTTCGACACCAGTAAGGCTGTATTGCAAATGGCAAATACATGCTGGAGACGGTGAAGTAATATAGCATGGTCTATTGTGTCAAATGCTGCAGACAAATCAAGGAGGGTGAGGACTGTAATCTTTCCACTATCTAAAGCAGAGAGAACGTCATTAACTACTTTCAGAAGAGTAGTTTCAGTAATGTGGCAAGGGCGATATGCAAGCTCTGCTTTGCTAAAAAATACTGTTTGAATTCAGATGAGATACAAGTTGAGTTAGAACAATTTTTTCTAAGATTTGTTTATATGAACGGGAGATTAGAAACTGGGCGGTAGTCCTTTAAATCGTTATGCTCGAGTGTTGGTTTCTTCAGCAGAGGCTTTACAATGGCAGTTTTGAAAACTTCCCTGGATGAGAGATAGGTACTAATAACATCAGTTAGTTAAATCAATATTGAATCTTAGCACTCAAGCAGCAGTGATGTTGGAATCTATTCAAGTTCACATGACTTAGGTGCAACATTAGACGTTTTATTTGAAAAACTTGCATTCTACATATATAATTAATGATATCCGTCGCTTTGTTTATTCACTTTTAAATCTTATGCAACTAATAGCTTTTATGAAGGATAGCTCCGGCACTGTAATCAACATTAACAGTCAATACGAAGAGATAGAGCTAACGTTCGGAGTATGCTTGTCTTTATCCTAGTGATTAGTAATGTAGTATAATAAATCCCTTTGCCTTTTGAATGGCCGGAACAGTGTGTTTTCTTAATTAATATACGCCAATATTTCATACTGTTCCCATTGTGAATGTCTCACTGATATTATTTTGTTTGTCACAATCACAAGGTTTTACATAAAGTAATTAAGTAACCATCTGTATTATAAATATCTGTATTAAACCCCATATAGGGCAAGGATGGGGACAGGAGGAAGGGGAGGGGGATATGAAGCAGATATACATCTGGGTAATGTCAAAACCAAATCGGGAGGGAGTAGGTTAACTGCAATCTATCGTGCATTCCCTCTCAATCTTCCGAATCTACGCACACATTGACGCACTCGCTTCTGGCAGAGAAAATTAATAATTAATGTAATTGATTATTCTGTGGTGAGTTCGACACTACATGGTTTGCATCACAAATGCAACATTCTGATCAAATATTTTCCCCTAGCAGATTTAATGTTTATGAACTCCAAGAAAGATCACTCTCAAACCGGCATTGATTGAAAACAAGTCTTTCAAATGATGGGACCACTTCCATGTTTTATAGGAAAATTGCATTACATTTCAGTGTCGATAACTACAAAAAGCGACAATAAGATAGGAAAATACAGTTTTTAGGCAGGCTTTACCTTACTGAACAATGGTGCTAATCTCTCTCATGAAGATCTAAGCCATGTCCTTGAGGTGCTATATATTAGTGTGGTGATATCATGATAACTTATGGCAGTACAATGCATATGTCCTTATGAAACCTTGCTATCACCACCAAACAACTGGAGAGCGTCCAAGCTGATCCACCACTAACACTTTGTTCCAGATACCAGCCTATACCTGAAAAGATATAAAATGTTTCACTTATATCTAGAAAACAGTAAGATGTATGCAAATGAAGTTAAAATATTTTCCCCTAGCAGATTTAATGTTTATGAACTCCAAGAAAGATCACTCTCAAACCGGCATTGATTGAAAACAAGTCTTTCAAATGATGGGACCACTTCCATGTTTTATAGGAAAATTGCATTACATTTCAGTGTCGATAATTACAAAAAGCGACAATAAGATAGGAAAATACAGTTTTTAGGCAGGCTTTACCTTACTGAACAATGGTGCTAATCTCTCTCATGAAGATCTAAGCCATGTCCTTGAGGTGCTATATATTAGTGTGGTGATATCATGATAACTTATGGCAGTACACTGCATATGTCCTTATGAAACCTTGCTATCACCACCAAACAACTGGAGAGCTTCCAAACTGATCCACCACTAACACTTTGTTCCAGATACCAGCCTATACCTAAAAAGATATAAAATGTTTCACTTATATCTAGAAAACAGTAAGATGTATGCAAATGAAGTTAAAATATTTTCCCCTAGAAGATTTAATGTTTATGAAAGATCACTCTCAAACCGGCATTGATTGAAAACGAGTCTTTCAAATGATGTGGAGCATGTACACTCGATTTAAACTCCAGTTGATCCTTTTAAAGTTTTTTTTCCCAAACTAAAATTGTCTATAGCATGAATATTTATTAATTGTTCTTTTTGTGCTGATTTATCTAACATGGGCCAATATGTCTGTAGAATTATGAAGACATTCTTTAGCAGCAACTGAATTGACATCATCAAAACATTCCGAGAACAATTTTCGAATCATTATGTGTATATTTTCATTATAGGTGTATATTGCTTATATATGTATATTACTTATATATGTATATTACTTATATATGTATATTACTTATATATGTATATTACTTATATATGTATATTACTTATATATGTATATTACTTATATGTGTTTATCATATAGTCTGTACACCTTATATATAACGTGTGCAGTTTCAGTTGCTTAATATTAACACCCGCTGGCACACTTTATGTGATTCTGATTGATCCAAATAAGCACATGGCATTCTTGCGCAGTATTTACTTTACTAATTGGCTGCGATAGTGGTAAAATTTTATTTACCTCGCCTTATGGGACTGTCTTCTTTTACTAATGTTTTGAATATTTCGGAGGCCATTTTTCGAATCGACTGACCAAAAGGAATTAAGAAAAAAAGCCACGTTTTTCTAAATATGGCGAATTTATCCCACTGGGACTCGTAGGACATGTTTTACGCTGAACAAAAATGGCGTTAAACAACAAACAACAACAATAAATAAAATTAAGGTTATTGATCCATCGATAGCGTGTACGTGGTAAGGCATGCGCGGTAATCACGTAGAAAGGAATTAGCCATATATAACAAAAACGATTTTAATGTTAACTTCTAGAAGAATATGGATATAAACCAGTCTCTCAGCTGACAGATCACTAGGCCTATCAAACCACGGATTTTTTTGCGGTAGAACAGTTAAAATAATCGAATGTCTCTTATGTGTTACAATTGCCACTGTCTTCTTGTCCGAATCAACTAAAGCTGAGATATCCGGTAGCAAATATGGAATTTCTTCATACAGTAATAATCCTTTCGCTGAATATTTAACAACTTCCAATACTGAAATTAGCATATGTTAGGTTGTTGTTGTTGTTGTTGTTGTTGTTGTTATAGAGTTTAACGCCATTTTTCAGCACAAGATAGACTATACATGACGACCAGTATTAATGGTGGAGAAAGAACCAGTGAAAACCCCGAGAAGAACCACCGACGCACGAGAAGGTACCGGAAAGCTTTCTCAAAAACCCATATTGGCCGAATCTGAGACTTGAACACACGCAGACAGAGGTGAGATGGCAGTGATACGTAACAGTGAGCTCTTTAGACCACTCGGCCACTCGGAGCCCCCAGCATACGTTAAGTGCCAACATCGTTACATGGAACCTCTAATCAAACAATGTAACATCACACGGAACCTCCATACACATCCTGTGTTGAGAAACGATGTTTTCTGAATCAGTTTTACATTCATTCTAAAGGACAATTAATCCTTTTATTCTAATTTGAAAAAGAAAATCTGGGTATTTTCTCTCTTCTTTTTTCCAGTTTTATTGGTTATAAAACTGTCAACAAATCGAAAATATTTCAAGACTATTTTATTAGGCACATGTGTGGATGCATCTTATATATCTATATTCCGTATATGTATGTACTCCTTATATGTGTATATTCCTTATATGTGTATACATTGCTGATATGTGAATATTCTTTGCATGTGCATATTTCGTTTTATGTGTATATATTCCTGATATGTGTATATTCATATTAGTTAGAGCGTCCACTGCGGAAGCGGGAGGTCGTGGGTTTGATCCCCGGCCGAGCCATAGCAAAGACTTACAAATATGGTACTAATAGTTGCCTCGCTTGACGCTCAGCATTAAGAGATTAGTGTTAGGACAGATCGACCTGGTGTCAGGATAATGTGACTGGATGGGACATCATGCTACATGTCTGCGGCATGATGCCCCAGTGCAATAAACTGCCTCACTGCAGACATCGTAGCGATATGTTTGAAAAATTGTTACAGCTACGTTAAAAATCATAATCAAACAAACAAAGAAACAAATATATATGTTTATATTCTTTCCATGTGTATATATTCCTTATATGTGTATATATTTCTTATATGTGTATATTCTTTCCATGTGTATATATTCCTTATATGTGTATATATTTCTTATATGTGTATATTCTTTGCATGTGTATATATTCTTTATACGTGTATATATTTCTTATATATGTATATTCTTTACATGTGTATATATTCCTTATATGTGTATATATTCCTTATATATGTATATTCTTTACATGTGTATATATTCCTTATATATGTATATTCTTTACATGTGTATATATTCCTTATATGTGTATATATTCCTTATATATGTATATTCTTTACATGTGTATATATTTTGTACATGTGTATAAATTCTTTATATGTGCACATGTTCCTCATATGTGTATATTATTTACATGTGTGTATATTCCTTATATGTGTATATACTCCTTATCTCTTTATATTCTTTGCATATTTATGTGTTTATATGCACAATATGTGTATATTCTCCTCATGTATGTATATTCATAATATGTGTATATATTCATTATATACGCATCATTCCACATCTGCTTACAATAGCATGCAAAAGTAAGGTCAGTACAATTCAATGTTGTGCGGAATAAAGCTATGAATGCTGCTCAGTAATGTGATTGCTTCGCGGCAATATGTAGGCATTCAGTTATACAATTATGCTATGCAATTATGGGTACGAACACTATCCATTGTTTTGAGGAGCGGATATCACTGTGAGGAAACCACATCATTTTTTTAAAAAATGTACAGCTGAAGTAAAGCCAATCCGAAAACTCTACAACCCATATCAAAATGTACAGCTGAAGTAAAGCCAATCCGAAAACTCTATAACCCATATCAAAATGTACAGCTGAAGTAAAGCCAATCCGAAAACTCTACAACCCATATCAAAATGTACAGCTGAAGTAAAGCCAATCCGAAAACTCTATAACCCATATCAAACCCATCAATAATACACCAAAACAAAGGGACTTGAAGGTTTTGCAACAATATCTATTATTTCTTCCCAATAATCTTACCCAGTTCTCACTTGATATTCTATATTTTCACTCACACCGGGTCGGAATACCGAGGGAGGTCACTTCCTAGATCACATAGCTAAATCCAATTAACTAACCCTCTTACTTAGAGGGAGATGTTGCAGATAACACACTTTACACGCACACACACACACACACACACACACACACACACACACACACATATATATATATATATATATATATATATATATATATATATATATATATATATATATATATATATATATATATATCAGAGGCCGACCAAAATTCGGTTTCGGTTTCGGTTTCGGCGCCGAAAGTTGGCAAATGACCACTTTCGGCATAGTTTCGGTTTCGGCCGAAGTAAAAAAGTTAGCATTCGGTTTGCTTTCTGTTTCGGCCGAAACTGATATTGACTTTCGGTCATCAACCGAAGATATATTTTGATTTTCAGAATGCAACGCTAGTGCTGCGTCTATTACTCTGTTTGTCGGCCGGTCAGTCGGCGCTAGGCAATTTGACATTTAGCGAAGTTCCCTTAATGCAGGCTCTGAATGATTACTTCTGTATTCGTTTTTAATTAGTGTGGCATTGCATCATGACCCAGGCCTGTTTAATAAATCTTGCGTTCGGCAACTTCGGTTTATCTTTCGGTTTCGGTTTCGGTTTCGGCCGAAGGTGTAGGTAAACTATCGGTTTCGGCCGAAAGTCAATTTTAACTTTCGGTCTGGTTTCGTTTTCGGCCGAAACCAGAAATTTAGTTTCGGTCGACCTCTAATATATATATATATATATATATATATATATATATATATATATATATATATATATATATATATATATATATATATATATATATATATATATATATATATATATATATCGTGACCGAATATATTTGGTATATAACTTTTGTTTACTTTTCTGCAGCCAAGTTTTCCTTCAAAGCATGAATATTATGTTTAAATACTGGAAGATTCACAGTTATCCCAAGCGAAAGTATGCGGAAAGTTATCACCAGAAGCAGATAATTTTTAAAGTCCAAAATTGTTATCACTACTCCATATGTGTCATTAATTCGGCAGCATATATTATCGAGTAGGATGCACATTCGTCTCTTCTATCTCTTAGAAAGTTTATCGTGTATCTGGTAGGCGTATTCAGTATTTTTTTTTTGCCCAAGAAGAATGACATCACTGTATGATCAAGATATCACGTGACCTTTCATATGCCCCATACAAAGATCCTTTGCAAAAACGATCCCACAAGTTTTGGCACAATGACGTCAAAAGTCATCAATCATATTTAACATTATCGCTTGAACCCGAATTCCTCAAGATATGAAATTTGTGCTGTTTAAGCTGCAATATTTTGAGTTAAAGTAAATATATTTTCGAGCATATTGGAACCAAAGCAAAATAAGAACCACCTATATGAAGAAGGTATGTATTTTGTACATGATAAATACAAAAACTAAATACATATGTTTGAAAATGATAGATATAAAAATTATCTCACATATGCTTTCTACTATTGTCAGGAAACAGTAGGCTACGTAAATTCAATTTTTCTTGACCTGGGAATCATGCATATATTGAGCCTAAGTTTTTGATTGGGATCTTGTTTCGACCAATCACAAATGACGCTACTTTTGAAAGCTTGTTTCATATTGGCTAATGGTGAAAACATAATTGCAGACTTAAGATCACTGGTTTATGTTACCCTGGTGGAATTGTTTACGATAGACCATTTTGTATTAAATAATAATATTGACAATTAGCACGTGATGAACGTGAACATTCCCTTTTTTGACACTTCTTGTTTGATTAAATGAAGACTTCACGAATAAAGCAGAACAAATCAATTATTATTATTATTATTATTATTATTATTATTATTATTATTATTATTATTATTATTATTATTATTATTCTTTATGAAGAGACAGTGTTTATCTTTACCCTCATTTGTGCTTTAAAGACATCCCCCTCCATATATGTTCATTTCACCAACAGTTTTGATATCAAAGTTGTTGTTTTTTTACTCAGTCTGACTCCTAATTTGTACACTAAGGGCAAATTTGACCCCCAATCTTGCACATAGGGGATACATTGAAGAGACCACAAAGAAGTTACGCGACTTAAAAGTTTCCGTTTGCGTCTGATATAGGTCGGAAATATTTCTTTGTTCAGGTAATGACAGACTTTATTATATCAAAAATGACAAGATGGATTTATCAATCAGTCACTTTATGCAGTACAGCTACCGTCCCTCCCCCGAAATCAGATAACGGGAGAAACAAAATACCTGCATTCAACGAAGTTGACACTGCCATGCTTGGCAATTTGTTCCCACTTGATAAGTGTCACCTTAGGATATTCCCCAAACTCGAGAGGAGTGTGTGTGTGTGTGTGTGTGTGTGTGTGTGTGTGTGTGTGTGTGTGTGTGTGTGTGTGAGAGAGAGAGAGAGAGAGAGAGAGAGAGAGAGAGAGAGAGAGAGAGATATTTGGGTTTTTACCGTAGCTTTAACAATTGTTCAGTCATATCAATACGACGTCTGCAGTGTGGCAGTTTATAATGATGTCTAGCACTGGGGCATCATGCCGCAGACATGTATCTTGATGTCCAACCTTGTCACATTATCCTGACACCAGGCCGACCAGTCCTAACACTAACATCTTAATGCTGAGCGCCAAGCGAGGCAGCTATTAGTACCATTTGGGAGTCATTGGTATGACTAAGCAGGGGATCGAAATTACGACCTTCCGCATCTGAGGCGGACGCACTAACCACTAGGCCACCAGAGCGGTCCCAAAACTCGAGTAAACCAGTTTGATCCTTTATTGGGTATGGATGACAACCAAATGATATTCTCCCCAAAACTCAGAAAATCCATTCGGCTACATGTACTGCTTTACTGAGGAAGCTTTGGATGTGCAAAACAAAACTGAAAACGGTGATTTTGTTATTGGGGATGCAGCACAAGGATGCAGTTGAGAGATACCTCCAGGATACAATCTGGGGTTTTATAAATTAATATCTCTTAACCCCCTTTTTATCTCTTGCAACGTTTGTATAATCCGTGAGAAACTTCGTGTTTGCCAAAACAGTATTACATTTAAGTACAACAACTCTTCTTGCAGTTCGCCAGTTGCACCAACCAAAATTGCGCCATTGCAACGTACCTTATCATCTCATCACATGACATAGTGTTCGAGCAGATCGCCTGCATTCTTCATCAAATTTAATCATAGTAATGGATATGTTGCAACGTTGTACCCAATAATATTTTATATACTCTCATTTAAAAGCCAATTTTAGCAAGTATTCACCTTATTTTGTAATGTTTTAGTGCTATTATCAATCATCGTTATCAATCATGGTCATATAATATCATATTTCCCTCGATCTTTACTTCCTGATGGCAGACAGATGATAGGATTAAATAACGGGATGAGAATAAAGGTAAAAATAAACCTTGAAAGAACAAAAGTGTACATTATGGAGATAAACTGCCAACGTATTAACGGAAGATTAAAAAGAATATTTTACTCTGACATAATCTCTAAGATAACAAACTTATTTTTTTAGACAAAGTATTGAGCAAAACAAGTCCAAAAGAAATTACCATTTATTAACAGCCATTGTTCTACATGGACATAATATCCGTACGATAAATGAAATAATCGCACCGTAACTGCCATTTTTCTAACAGGGCATGACTCATGATAAATGAAACGATCATTAAGAGTTTTTTTTACGTCATATATTTGACACACTATTTGACTGACGTTATATAAAAGTTGTTCTTGAAATTCATTATATCCAATCAAGTTGGATATTTCAGCTTCTTAACGGAACTGCTGACATTCATCGTTGTCATAAACAATAAAGCAGGCTGGTCCTCTACTTATAAAAATATTAAAACTCAAAGATCCGATTCAGACAACGGCAAATTCTATGCAAAATCTAGGCCAAAAATAAAATATAATTCTTTTGTCGACAGAAGCTCTCCCAGAGTATAATGACACAGTTGTACGGATATTGCATGTGTCATGATGTTATATCTTTAAAGTTTAAAGTTTTTCAGTTCTTAAGTGCACGGATAATATTGAGAAAAATATCACACCCTTTCGGAATTGGAAAGATTTGACTGTATATGGCTTTGTTAACAAAACATTTAAAAACAACAATCGAAATCAATAGTTACTCAACTACTCTTCAAAGCTGAACGTAATTAACGCAGCAACGAAAATACATTTTTACCAGGAGTAACTTTTAAGTAATTGATGTATTATTTATGTAATCACACTCTCTTTCTTCTGTTCTGGTGTTATTTATTTATTGATTTTCTTTTGTTCATCGGCCCAAATACCGTTTCTTTTGGACGATTATTTTATCAAAGCAATTACTTTCATCTGCCACAGTTCTCCAAATAAACCGCGAGGAACATTACGTTCTCCAAATAAATTGCACGGAGGTTATGTTCTCCAAATAAACAAAATGGAACATTATGTTCGATTTAATTTGAATCGGCATTATTAAGATGGCATTCTGCCAGTATTCATCCCAAAGTTTTTAGGTGGAACAAAATTTTGCTCTGTCAACCACTCAACCAATCCATTAAAAACAATTTCAATATGAAAATTCAATTGTCATTTGGGGAGGCTTCAAAAACCTGTTGCGTTCTTACTTGGAATGAATCTCTAATGTATGGGCTGTTTTGGGTGATATAAATATCACTTTCTCGAATTCACTTTTGTAACACAATCTATAAATACCATGGCAAATCCTTTATATGAGGTCTATATAACACGATCTATTATTATATTAATAGTCAAACGTTACTTGATTATAAGTATAATGATATTCTATGCATGGCAAATGGAATATCAAGGACACGGCGTCCCACATACTGATTTATTTTCAGTCCCATAGACCGAGCCATTTTCTGTTTAAAAACTTGGATTAAATTCCATGGATGTGAACCAGTCTTGTTTAAATCTTGTGCATTGTTTGCCAAATTAAGTTGCCAAAAATTATTCATATTAAAGCGGATTAATATAATTACAGTAATTATTATTATTACTACTATTATTATTATCATTATTATTATTATAGTAATTATTTTGCAAGAAAGCTGTCAGCATATGATGTTTTTAAAAATCACGACTCATCTCATGGCAAACTATTTTTATGAATCACGGTGAACCAGATCGAAGAAACGTCAAGTAAAAAATATTCGAGGGGAAACACCAACGATCCTATGGTAGAATTTATCTTTTCTTATCAATCACTAGTATCACGAATTTGAATCTACTCTATGTAGTAACGTATTTGATAGTGGAACTCGTATATATTAGCATTTACTTTCACAAAAAAAAAAAAATTGAAACGTGTTTCTGGTGTATAAGGAAAATAATGTCTCAGATAAAATTGCGACTGCCAGCCGGAAAAGCCTGGTTTTGTGGCAGGCAATGAAACTTTCAGAAGAATGGCGAAGACGAAATTGATTTGGCATTGAATAATGTTCACACCCTATGCAACGCAAAAACACATGCTTTGCATAGGCCTAGAATATACACAATGACACTCTCCAAGCCCAAGTAACGCATTGACGTTTTGCGATATTACGTAGAGTCTCCGCATTTGTTTTCTCATTATGCAAAGTTACCAAAAGTCACAATACGGTAACTTTGTTCCTTGTATGATAGTCAATTGGTACCGGGTTCGATATCAATTCATGGCAGATGTTTCGTTTGTTTGATTATTCCTTAGAAAAGGCACCTGGCTTCCATTTCATATGCATTATGCTGCCAATGTTTTAAAAGTACAATTAAAACCATCCAAGCACCCAAATCAGTACACACGTTAGACTGTCACGTCTATATATAGGACACAAGCTGGGTAAGCCATTTGGATATTGCCTTGTTCATACGAGGAATAACGTTTTTAAAATTCCTTATGTCAAAAGAAAAACAATCTAACACAAAACAAAACTAAACAACAATAACAACACCCCCACCCCAAGATTTAAAAAACAACAATTGCATTTATTCGCCAATTCAAGTTACGATTTAAATATTTGCGATCATTTCCGCGCTCCATTAAAACAGGCAAACTAGCATGCAAAGTTCAAGGTTCTTACTTTGACGACCGGGCTTTATCAGGTCAACTTTAGAACCGATGTTCCTTGTCTCGAAAGACATAAGCCAAACGTTTTACGAGATACATGCCGTACTGGTTTTCGCCACGTGCGGACTCTTGCCCAGTTATCACACAACTTATTAACTCGTATAATGTGCGCCTGCCAGGCCACTCAGCTGCGTGCCATCTTTGTTATGAATCAAATTCTAATTAAATGTAAGGAATGGTCTTGTTCTGGCTATGCGTGCCAGAATGAATCAGCAAGTGTTTTGGTTGCACGGCAAGTAACAAAAAAAAAATGGAATCATCTATTTTAGGAAGATTGTATAACAAGTTCTTCCAACTTGTACAAAAGCGATCAACACGACTCATGTTCGTGTAATATGGTCGTTCATGGCAACAGAATGGGATTGGAAAAGAAATTTAAATAATTCTTGACAGTGCTATTCCAGTCTCAATTATCATCACTTATTATATTAACTTAAATAATTTCAATTAAAAATGTAATATTTAATTTCATTTTAAAACAAAGTAGAATTGCATACCTGATCAGTGTTAACTTGCCTATGACATGGATATTATTAAGGATAGTGTTCACTGCTAACTTGACTGTCACATTATTAGGGACATTGTTCAGTGTTAGCTTGACTATCACATGGTGTTTGGTAAGGACAGTGTTCAGTGCTAACTTAATTATCACATGGATAATATTTGGGACAGTGCTCAGTGTTAATTTGACTATCACATGGATAATATTTGGGACAGTGCTCAGTGTTAATTTGACTATCACATGGATAATATTAGAGACAGTGCTCACTGTTAATTTGACTATCACATGGATAATATTTGGGACAGTGATCAGTGCTAATTTGACTATCACATGGATACTATTAGGGACAGTGCTCAGTGTTAATTTGACTATCACATGGATAATATTAGGGACAGTGCTCAGTGTTAATTTGACTATCACATGGATAATATTAGGGACAGTGCTCAGTTTTAATTTGACTATCACATGGATAATATTATGGACAGTGCTCAGCGCTAACTTGATTATCACATGGATAATATTAGAGACAGTGCTCAGTGTTAATTTGACTATCACATTGATAATATTATGGACGGTGCTCAGCGCTAACTTGATTATCACATGGATATTATTAGGGCCAACGTTCGTTCTTAAAGCATGATACTCAGCGAACCTTTAACTTCAGTACATATTAATATAGTTTATTTCTTCATATATATTACAGAACACTTCTTCTTCCTTTCCTTGTCAGCACTATCACTGGTTTTAAAATGTAGCTGGTTTTGTTTTCTCCGTTTTTCCGATTTCTTAGCAAAATGAAACCTGCCGTTTGGATAAAGCTTCGGAATAAACCGAAATTGGTTATTATTACATTCATTCTCAGTTACCTTTAATGTTATGATTTATTGCAGGAATGGCTCACAATTCTAAGAATACACGTATCCGTACATGAAGTGCTTTCTAACAGTCGATTGCATTCAAATATCTCACTCTTTCTGCAGAGCGTCATCTAGTCTCACCGTTTCTTGTTCGCTATTTCAGGAGAAAGCGTAGAGCCGAATCTTACTCAATACCAAGTTTCGACTCTGGATTTACCATGCTTGTTCACGGAAGGTTCAAGGTAAGTTGAATTTATCAGACAATGGTATTCACCTTTTTATTTTCTTTGTTGCTTGTACTTTTACATGGAGGCCTCGATATGACTAGGTTAGATATGTTTATATTTGTATAAGAGCTAGAGTATGAGACAATTTAAACACATCCACGCTCCCTCCCCCCCTTTGCGAACACCATACAAAATAATGTTGCTTTTGCTGTTAATATGAATGTTTTAACCAACGATATCGCACGATAAATGAAGCCATTCATTCAATACCCATTACGTTTTATCTTTAATACTGTTTACAATACGAAACGATCAGATAATACCATTCACTTCATATATCTCATCTTTCACATCATCACCAACACCACAACATATCAGAATAAGTACCACCCACATCATCATTATCTTCATCATCGTCATCGTCATCATCATCGTCGTCGTCATCATCATCATCATCATCATCGAAGTCATCGCCACCAGGAACACCAGCAACATGGTCCCCATATGCTTTATTTTCCTATTCACAATTACTGATATCGTCTTGATAATTATCATCTTAAGTATAATCAACCACATCATAACAGCGACCAAGCTGATCACTATCGTTAGTATCGTCTTTGTTGTCACAATCACCACCACTGCGGTCTCCACCATCACAACTTCAGATGCTACTAATAATATCAATAAATAAAGCAACGACTATAATAAAGTCAAGAAAAAGCATACAATTGTCACGTATTTCTTCCCTTTCCTTTAACAGAAAACATCTCGTTACACGTAATTTTCGTTGGTTGTAAACAGTGGCCATACGCCCAATTTTTTTAATGTTTCGTGTTTTTTTAAAATCTTTTGTCATTCCGTTACCCGCTCTTAGTAGCGTTTATTCTTTTCGTGTATTACTCTTTTGTTTTCAAAATCATTTTCATAAACATTCACCATACGTGTATGTTTCATGCATCCATTCTACGAAAATGTAAAGGCGAAGAAAAGCAGAACAGTGATATCAATATTCTGAGACCTCTACAGTATAGTTGGAATAATTATTTGGGGTAGACTTTGACTAACTCACTCGAGCTATTGATGTTTTCATATTTCAGAACTTTACTTGGGCATCACGTGATGTGCCCCATATATTACTGTTCTTAATGATTTAAAGTTTACAAATTGTACACAAACGTCATCATTATACAGTCCAAATACTCTGGAAAATGCATTACTTTTGTACGTAAGTTTTGTTAATCGTCATGCTGTATGAACATGTCGGAAACGAGACGCAGACGATAACACAACGAGACTTTGTACATGAACATTACGACTGTATAATGGAAAGTAAGACAGCGTTGAAGTTAATTACACGCATTGTTTGTGAGAATGTATTAGAGTAGACGTTTTCGTTTGGTTCGTGATTGAAAGCGGCTTTTTTTTTTTTTTTTTTTTGTCGTGCGTTACACGGTAATGAGGATGTGTGCTTACCAGGTATGTTGAGTACACCCCAAACGCTCTCGACATTGAAGTCTTTTAGGAGTCACCGTTCATCACCTGTATAGAAACACTATTTCACGTCACAATTATCCAGATAATCGGTCTAATAACCTTTAATTTACATACAATTGGCATCTTTTCCATCTAATAGGCAAGTATAAGAGGTCAATGCATTACTTCGTTAAGAAAATGTATGTTAAAACAATTGAAATAATCGAACATTTCAAAAGAATAAGTTCTGAGACAAATTAATTATGGTAAATAAAACGTGTAAATAAAAACGTGTAAATAAAAATGTGTAAATAAAAATGTGTAAATCCAATTTGGAGAATATGCAAGGTACATATTTGAGACTAATATCACGGTTTCCAGTAATATAGATTCTTAGTGAACATAAAAACTGTTGGACAATTAAAGATTTTGGCGAAATGTATTCAAATGATCCTTGATCTTTTTTTAAAGCTATGTTAGAATATTTTTGAATAATGTTTTTTTTTTTTCTCTTGTGCAATGGGAAGACTGTTAACAGCGATATGAAGTACAGAGTAAGTTAGTAAGAAAGGACGCACGAGAGGTTCAAACCCACTATATTACACAAGGTTTCAATTATACTTCACCAATTCATATCGTGTGTGTGTGTGTGTGTGTGTGTGTGTGTGTGTGTGTGTTAACACTTAAATATATGTCAGTAAAAAAGTGTTTATATGGCGTCATTTTAAAATAAAGTTGTACGAAGATGTACAAATAGCGAATTGGACAGGAAAATGTAAAGATTGTATACTACAACATGATAGATAAAGGGCAAAGATCTTAAAATTCTGTAAAATTTTATGAAAGAAGAGATAGAGGCAAAAATACAAAATCCTTCAAATATTAGGTCGAAACATTTTATATAAATCACAATGCCTCAAACATGTAAGATTTATACAACGTCATAAAATTCCTTAACTAATTTTCACATAAATAATAATAATAATAATACTGATAATAATAATGATAATAATACTGATAATAATACTGATAATAATAATAAGTTTCACGCGTGGCCACTGACAGGGTATTGCACTCAACTAAAGGTTCTCCCTTCAAACACGTATGCACGAGTCGTTTGTGTATGAATATATATATAAATATATATATATATATATATATATATATATATATATATATATATATATATATATATATATATATATATATATATATATATATATATATATATATATATATATATTCAGCGATTTGTTCTATGCAAGGCCAATCAAAACATTGCTCAGCAATTTCTGTCAAAATTTGGTAGGAATACGCATCGGTTTGATATGTTTGTTAAATCGCTTTTGTCAGAGTGCACCACATATATTACCACAGCTAATGCCGAGGATGTTCCGACTTTGCTCCTTCCGCGTCTATATTGCAACTTGACGGAAAAAAATTGATGATGTTCCGATTGTATGCATGGCATACCACTCACCAGTGAATCGTTTGATGCTATAAAGCTTCTTTGAGGAATTTTATTTCCACTTACACTACCAACTATTCGACATATCAATGCAACCGGAAATACGTTCTCATCATGCTACTACATTAAAACTGCACAAAGACCCCTGTAAGAAGCGTCGGTACGTAAGACAAAATTCTTTGTCACCTCCGGTAATCTCACTACGGCGCCTGACGTCAACCTATCCTTTAACGTCTGAAATACCCTCTCACATGCGTCTGTCCAAACAAACCAATCTGGGACTCTGGGAGCCTCTTTCCTTGTCACGTCAGTCAACAGGCGAGCTGTAATTTGCAACATACTGACCATAACAACATGCAAGACACCAAAAAAGATCACACATATTTTTTTTGTTGGACTTGCGGCGTTTCGAATCTGGTCGACTTTATCACTGTCTGGGGTTAATGTATCTTCACTGAGTGTGTGACCTAGATAAGTCAGTGTCCGAAATCCTGTGTGACATTTTGAGGGCCGGGCGGTGAGCTCACCCTGTCTAAGTCGTTCCATAACATTTCTCAGTAAGATCATGTGTTCTTCCCAAGTAGGTCACGCCAATAACAAAATCGTCCATGAAATTTAAAACTCTGCTCCCTCTTAAAGGTCTAGCAGTTTCCTCATCATTCGGGTGAAAATGCTGGGTGCATTCTGGAGCCCAAAAGGCATGGCTACCGATTTGTACGTTTTATCTGGTGTCTCAAAGGCACGTTTAGGACGGTCTTCCTTACGAACTGGAATTTTCCGATATCCTTTGAACAAGTCTTTTTTAAAATATGTGGCGTTGTTTACTCCGGCAAATATGGACTCAGGATCCGGTAACATTTGGATCTGAAACTATGTGATCCTGTTTAATTTCCGATAGTCGATACAGAAGCGGTGATCACCATCATTCTTCCAAAACAACCGGTGCAACATGTGCATATTCAACTGGTTCAATGATCCCTAAGTCAAGCATAGTTCTGACTAAGGATTTTCGAACAAGGCTGTAACTTTAAAATTCCCACTATTTCCAAGATGTACGCCTTAATTTCACACATCCAATCATACGCAGTGTTGTCTCAAAACATTTCCTAAGACAATTATTTATTTCGTCAGTAAAAAGTCTCTGAATTACGTTATCTATCTTTTCCCTTTGAAGAATGACTATTTGACAGGAATCGGAAGTTCATGTTGTCTGTTTATCAAGCCAATTTTAGAATATCCCGTCCATTTCATTGAATCGGAACACTGACCCCTTTGAAGTTTTAACACTGACATGGAAGACATTTAAGAAGAAAGGTCGAAATTACCCTTCCCATAAAGACTCCCAGGTCTAAATGTGATAGAATCTCTAATCTCGCCAGATTCAACTTTAAGGTTCACCACTTATTCGCAATTTGATACTTCACACTCTGCCCTTCCCCATTCCCACTGATGGATGGTCCAGTACTCCTTAGTTATCATTGACCTGCGTGGTCATAGGTAAAACAACAGATAAATTGTTCATCTTAATGTTTTCTCACCTGCGTGGTCACAAGTAATGAAAAGATTTCCATTATTTTCCGATGACCTGAGTGATCAAAAGTAAACAAAAGGTAATCATGTTTTCGCGAGTTTTATTGATATGGGTTGGCTAGGGTGGATATCGTAATCCTTCGAATACACATCTAAGGCTTTAGTTACTCAGCTGTCGCTGTGAAGAACAGGATAATCATATTTTAAGATGTAAAATCGAATAAATCTGCGCCAGGTCAAATGTATGAGAGAATATAATAGTACATATTCTTTCATATATTTACTTGTCATCTTTTCGTCCAAAAGATGTTTTTTTCATCCAATCGGGGTTCATTAGTTTTCGTCCAATCGGATTTCATTTTCATCGGATCGTTCGACAGCAAAGTGAGTTGCGTGCGTGCGTGTGTGTGTGTGTGCGTGTGTGTGTGTGTGTGTGTGTTATATGGATTTTTATCATAGCTTTAACATTTTTTCAGTCATATCGCTCTGATGTCTGTAGTGTCGCAGTTTATATTGATATTTAGTACTAGGGCATCATGCCGCAGACATTATCCTGACACCAGGCTGACCAGTCATAACACTAATCTCGTAATTCTGAGTTCCTAGAGAGGCAGCTGTTAGTACCAATTTGATATGACTAGGACGGGATTCGAACCCGCGAGATCTACCGCATCCGAGGCGGACGCTCTAACCACAAGGCCACTGGAGCGGTGCTGAATATTTTTATCTTTACGAGGCAAAAGACATATTATTCGGATCGTCATGAATAGTGTAGACCTAGACATTTTGTAACGTAGATCTTGTATTACAAGAAACTGAATGATTCACGAGTTTTTTTTTATTTCATATTGCCATAGCGATTTAAACTGTAGACTTGTGATGAAATGCTTTTATTAAAAAAAAAATGCCTCAAGAGATAGGCGAAACATTATAACCAAAATGTGAAAAAAGAAAACGATTGATTTTTATCTCTCGTCAGCACTGCGGTTGTAGTAGAAATGTATTGCGGAATATTAAAGAACATTAAATATTTATACATTTTATAATGGCTTTAAAAGGGCATGTATCATATCGATCAGAAAATAATACTAACTGGATGGTTTGATGAGCACTCGTTGTGGTATAATTTATAATTTCCATCGCTTTAAATATTCTTTTTGTTGGATTACAAGAATTTGCTTTTCACGCTTTGATTCGGAACTCTCTCTTCCATTACCAATGGCTGATGACTAGATTGTTTCTGCACAAGGAGACGAATTGTTTTAGGGTCAATTTAGCTAATGTGCCGGTTACAGAAAATTCGAAATAAAATGGGCGAAGACGTTCCGCAAGTTAGCGCAGTATGATTTTGTAAGAAAATAACAGACAAAATGTAACAATTTTCTCAGTTGGTGATCAAGAGACGTTTTCCTGTGTCACTATAGATTTCTTTATTTAAATTATGCCAAGGTAAAAAAAATTCCATTTGGTCTTCAACAAACAACTACTGACTTCGTTTCTGAATTAAATCGCTCAGCCGTCTAAACCTCTCCGTCATCGGTTGTTGGCACATTGAGGACTACAGGTATGTACTACTTTTGTGATTACAGTTGCTGACACAGCTCTTCAGTGCGTTTGAGGAAAGTATTATATTGTTTTAGGTGCCACAGAAACAAGATTTAATGAGACATTATTCTGTGTTATCATGCAATAAACATAATTTTAGTCTCAGTAAAACCTTTGACATTTGAATTAGTCGTAAATAAAACCTGCAGAAAAGGATAATAGTGTAGTTTGCAGATTGGTCATCTCCTTTATCGAGAGAATCTCATTTCTTCCCTTCATTTGTGCAGATGAAAATGACAAACGAGGCACGTGCATTTGTGGTAATTAATATCGGATACTCTTAACGTGCAAGGGTACGCTATGACCTTTCGGTTTGACAGAGGTAGATTTCATATCTAGTTTTCTTGTTTGTTCACTGTTTTATGATGCTGGTAATATTAGAAATTATAGGATAGTGTATAACCATTGGTGTCACTAGGAGTAATCTCTTCCATTGTCACCACCACGGACCTCCCTCCTGCACACAAAAAATCAAAACTTGTACAGGCATTTTGGTGTCACCCCCTCTGATGGTGTCACCCGGTGTGGTCAGCACCTCCCCCCCCCTCCAGTGACTTCACTTTGTATAACATAATAATGGATGCTTGAAAAGATAGCGGAGAACCATAGTTTGACAAGCATAACCGGTTGGTTTGATCTTTCATTGAAATAATTATTAGGGTCTATTCCAGTTATAAACTTGGTAGACTGGTGTGCATGCATCTTGCTTGCATGTCTGGTCACAAAACAGGTAGACTGGTTTTTTCAACCTTCTTACTTGCATTGCCTAGTCAAAAAATAGGTAGACTGGTATCCGTACGTCTTGCTTCTATGGTCGGGTCCAAAAGGGCAGATTGTTATCCATGTGCTCTTCTTGCATGATCTAGTCACAAAATAGATAGACTGGTGTTCATGCCTTTTGTTTGTATGGTTTGGTCACAAAAATGTAGATTGGTGTACATGCGTCGTGTTTGCATTGTAGACTACTATCACGGCATCTTGCTTGCATGGTCTGGTCACCAAATATGTTTACTGGTGTCCATATGTTCTGCTTGCGTGGTATAATCACAAAATAGGTACACTCGAGTCACTGTATTCTGTGTGCATGGTCTGGTCACTAAATATGTAGACTGGTGTGCTTGCTTCTTACATGCATTGTCTAGACACAAAATAGGTAGAGTACTAGACTGGTGTGCATGCGTCTTGCATGATTTGTCTGGGGAAATGATTTATTCCACACCCATTATGTACAATGTATGCATATGCCACTTTACCTTTTATGTTTTATACCCTATTATTTATCAAAGGGATATGTAATTCTTCTATAACTCTATATGAATCATTTGTCTAAGGGATAGGTTGTTGTTCTTTAACTATACGTGTATCATTTATCAAAGGGATATGTCTTTTTTCTATAACTATATGTGTATCATTTATCAGAGGGATAGGTCTTTTTCCTATAACTCTTTGTGTATCATTTATCAAAGGGATAGGCCATTCTTCTATAACCCCATGTGTATCATTTATCAAAAAGATATGTCTTTTTCCTAGAAGTCTTTGTGTATGATTTATCAAAGGGATAGGTATTTTTTCTATAATTCTTTGTGTGTGATTTATCAAAGGGATATGCCATTCTTCTATAACTCTATGTCTATCATTTATCAAAGGGATAGCTTAATCTTCCATAACTATATGTGTGTCAGAAAACAAATTATTTAAAACAATCTGCATCTTTTAGAAGCTTTTCACGAGGAAATACAAAATTCTTTTTAAAAACGTTTAGTTTTATGGTAAAACGAACAAATATAAATGTGAAACTAAATTTAATTCGTAAAGAATTAGTGAATACGCCATTTTGCATTGAAACCCAAATGTTTTCGCTGGTAAATAAGACTAACTTTATCTCGGAGCACATATCCGCTTTAACAAATAATTTCGTGGCATACTTTTAGAAAAATGATTTTCCGTAGATGCAGTCCTTTTGCACAACCGAGAAAATTAAAAAAAAAAACATTTTCAGATTTAATCGTGTAATACAACTCATATTGCGAGAGAAAATGCATGGCTTTAATCCATTTGTTGTTCTTATACTTGGAAGATCCTGAATCGTATGGCGTCTAGTGCCGGATTACCAAATAGGCAAAGTAGACATCGACCAAGATTTCGAATGCCTAAGGGTCTACACAGAGTTTTATCCTGTACTGACGGGTTCAGTAGTCGAAAAAATATAGAAGGATTAGATCTGTCTACGTTTGTTTAATACATATAGAAATATCATTCACACCTCTTGACGTCGATCTCATATAGATATTATAAAGTTCAAAACATCTCGTCCTTGATCGAATAATTAAACGATGTCCTTGCTGTAGTCACTAATATGAATTTAATTA
The DNA here is from genome assembly GCA_030141615.1 of Unio pictorum. Classification (NCBI taxonomy): domain Eukaryota; kingdom Metazoa; phylum Mollusca; class Bivalvia; order Unionida; family Unionidae; genus Unio; species Unio pictorum. The sequence continues at coordinate 745,256 of JARLTB010000245.1, forward strand.
GGAATTAACTTTGCTTTTTTATATTTGTTTTTACGGAACAGAAACACGTGAGGTTTATTTAGTATCGAATGAATTTGAGTTAAGTGCCTTTCCTCGGGACACAATGATGGCCGAATCAATGTTGATGGTAGGATTCGAACCCGCGCCCATTCTGTCTCGAGACCGGTACGCTGAGCATTTAGCGACCTTAGCTCAAACAATGTACGCGAATGTTACAATTGCCAATGCAGTTCACAGACGCAAGAAGATCTTGTTCACTCAAGTCTTATAATGCGCGTTCTCAGAATATATTCCAAGGAAATTAATCATCGTATTGTGTCTTAAGCCATATATAGCCCCTTGTACAAATCCGCATTGTGCGACTAAACTAAAAGTCCTTCTTAATTTCCGATGACATCCATATGAGCACTTTTCCATTGCAAGGTTTAAGAAAAACACAAACACGCAATCTATGTTATCTGATTAAATTACAAGCTACCACAGCGTATTCCTGAATGTTTACACTGTCCTTTATTGCCTGTATCATATGATTAACGGTTCGCGGTTTTAACTTTATGATTACTAAAATAAGATATACGTTTTTATTAATGAACCTTTAAACCGCACTATATAGTTATGATCGTGTTGATGTTTTGTAAAAAGTAATGTAATAGCATTGACTAAAATGGGATAGTCATTTGGCAGATTGATTACAAGAGAGTAAAAAGTTTCATGGATTCTTTTTTCCATTCAGCACGTAATATAAGAGTTTCATTCATTGGTCCGTATATTAACCAATCATTAAATAAACCACTCACCCAATCAACATCTCTCTTTGAAGTTCAGGTTACAACGTACTTATTTCAATTGACAAAGCGTTCATTTGGACCCCATATGTGCGCTGAGAAAAAGTTTGTTTGCTCTGCACTCCATCAGCATTGATTAGAAATGTCACTCTGTATAATTAGGGATAATGCATTAGAGATATTGTTAATGAACGGAATGAAAACATCCGTAATATCCCTAACCCAAACATTCCTTAGCAACCAAGTGCTCTTTGAATGTATTCAAATAAAATGCGATGTTGTACTGTGTCTGTAATGAGCAGCACATTTTTGACCTTGGTTAGAGTACATCTCATCGGAGCTCTACCAAAAATACACTTGTGCTAATCGCACTTACTTAAACTGTTGAACGTAATTATAGAATGGTCATCACACTCTCCAGTATTAACATTATTTTTTTTGTTCTATAGGAAATATTTTGGTTACAGACTAAATATTTATGTACTAAAGCAGAAACATCATCTTGTTCACACATCTGTCCGCTGTCTAAAAGCAAAATTAATTATAGTTAAGACGACTGATTGCTATTTTGCCGTTATTCATACAGACCAATCATTAGTCCGATAAATCAAACCCAACACCTATGACAACTGGCGAAAGGTTTTGGCATGACCTTACCTCCTCGTAAAAAGCATGCATACTGATATTTCTTACGACTCATGATTTATGGGCCGTTGAAGGGGCCTTTCGTCAGTATACACAAAATATTCGGGATAGATGTTTGATGGTTTGTAAATCCACGTGGAATAACACAACCCGGCTTTCTGACGTCCTGTCACCACTTTGAAGTTCATGGCTACGGTGTTATGACGGTGGGAATGGGAGTGGATGTGTATTTGGAATGGCCAAGAATCCTGACGTTGTCATGACGGAACGCCTTCGCATAATTCGCAACAATTCATAACAATATGATGGTCCACATAATAAGCATTTTTTGTTTGCATTGAACAGTCCAGACATATGGTACTCCAAGCTAATGTCTTAGTACACACCTGCAGACATACAATAGAAACACAAGAAATGATAATGACTCCACACTCAAAACGAATCTGATTGCTCAGACTTGTATTTTTCTTATCTACACCTTCTAGTGCGAAAACATTTCACAGTATACCCAACACGACAGATCTTATAGGGGCTCCGAGTGGCCGAGTGGTCTAAAGCGCTTTCCGTTACGGATCACTACCCTTTCTCCTCTCTCTACGTGGATTCTAGTCTAAGATTCGGCGAATGTAGTTATGTGAGAAAGCTTGCCAGTAGGTTCTCGTGGGTCGGTGGTTCTTTCTGGGGTTTTTCACGGGTTCTTCCTCCACCAATAATACTGGCCGCCATGTATAGCCTATCGTGTTCTGAAAAATGGCGTTAAACCCTAAAAATCTAACAAACAGATCTTGCATTTGCCTTCCTATCTGTCAATCATGTAACCCAGCCCAACCAACGGGAAAGTACTGATTTTTTTTTCTAGAAACGACGAAACCCTATCAGCCAATGAGAAATTAAACCAAGGCACAATTAAGTCTTATTATTAAGATTATTATTAATAATTGTCAAAACATATGTAAGCATGTGCTTGTAGATCCTATGCATCTCGCGCTCTTTACAGACTCGAGTCACTTTGGCAAAACCTAACCAAAGATATTCTGAACAATGTGCCAATTTACAGCCATGAATAAAAGCCACACAATAGATAAGAGCAATTACGCTTCTTTTAAAATTAAACATTACCCGAATTTCAAACACAACCGTATTTTTCATTCTCCCAAACTCTGTTTTGTCTCGCCTCCTTTCGTCCCTCTTTCTTGGTGTGAAAAATTGGACATGTAATTATGGGGATACGTATATCTACGGTAGGTCTTCTACAGGGTTCTTGGTGGTCTATTTCTTTTGTACAAAAGGAACAGAAAAGCGACCTAATTCTTCTATCGGATAAACTACTGGGAATAGATTGTTATGTCAGATATCGTCATAACGGAATTCAACAGATACCAAAGGCTATATAGTCCAGCCAAGCGTGACAGACCATAAACGAACCTAGCTTCATATGATTAGTGTACTTCCTAATGGTTACTTCAACAGTGACTCAGTACACGAGACATTTATTTAAAAGAAAAAAATACACGTTTACCGACCTGGTAACACATTGACGGTGCTTTAACGCAAAATGTGTATGACCTGTTTTTAAATCACTCACAGGGATCTAATCCAAGCGAATACATATCAGGTCCCTAATAATGCCCACATAAGTTCTATCCAACAAGAAGAACAGTTATTTATTGGCAGTGAGTGTCAATTTTGTTTAATGTTTAGGTATACCTTTTTGTCTGAACGTTTCCAAAAGTACATTTAATTGCATGCACTGTATATAGCAAGTCCGTGCACAAAAAACTATAAAGATCTGGTACGTCCATTATGCACCTATGTATTAGTAGTTTATTTCCTTGCCAACTTCACTATATTAAAAAACGTATTAAAACAGGCAGGGTACCAGACTACAAATTTGTAATGAATTCCAATATGACGGATGGATCTTAATGGTCATCCATACTGAGGAAACAAGATATATAGAAGCTATAATGGGGTTTGGACCGAGACAAGGAAATGCCATACAAGGGTATACAATATATGTCTCACCACGAGGCTTGCCCGAGTGGGGGAGACATATAATGTAACACCGCGACTGGGATTCCTTGTCTTGGTTCAAACCCCAACGTAGATTATTTTTCTCACCCAAATATTTTCCTTTAAAGTAAAAAGAACTCTTCAATAGTGTTCGCATCCCAATGTTTACATGCGGCGCCTGAATACAAATATGATAATGAGGGCTGTGGTGTGACCGTTGCATCCGAAGTGCACAGTTTATACGCGTAAGCAAAGAAAAATAACAACATTAAACGTTGCATAGTGATCTATTATCACATTTAATATATTGATGTTATACGAAATTAACAATAAATAGTTAATATTTATTTCAAAAAAAGGTTTATTTTCTTCAGTTATAATTTAGAAAATTATATTAAACAATGAAACGATACTGGACCCACATCTCATCTACTTTTATAACGAAACGTTACATGTAGTACGAGTGTCCATGTTTGGGTTATTCACAGTTATTAGAGATCCGTGTCACTATCGAATATAACGCTCCTTTTCTTAGGAGATAGTGAAACTGTTTGTGACGTACTTATGACGTACTTATGACGTACTTATGACGTACTTATGACGTACTTATGACGTACTTATGACGTACTTGTGTTGTAATAATACTGATTGTAAAATTACCACCCTGTATGAAATACCCTCAAAATACAGACCCTAGCTGATAACCATGTGATGAAGTTTCATGTTCAAAATTTCTTGGAAAATTATATTTTCTGTCTTGGAGATATGGCAAGTGTTGCTATTTGTAGTGGAAGGATCTGCTACAGGGAAATTTGTTTGTGGAATAAGGTGTGGATGGATAAATGTATTCCCTCTGGCTGGTATGTGCATTATTTGTCATCAAAGATTGCATGCACATGTTGGATTCAGCTAGGGCAAAATGGGGATGCTTAACAAAATTAGAATAAAGCATGTTTGACATAACACATTTCTGGCTGTTACTAAGTTTTCCGTAGTTGTTATAAGAGTTGGGAGGCTATGAATGGATTGGTCTATAGTCTATGCGCAATAATTAGTGTTTTTGTTGTTAGAGTTTATTTCAAAGAAATGTTTTTGTATGGCGTGTTCTCAAAGATGGTTTGACCTTAAGTTACTATGTGTTTGTTATATATTTGTTGCTGTTGTTGTTTGAATTTAACGTAACTACGTCAGTCACAGCAGAAGACAAGAGTTTATTTCTTTGTAATGTAGTTCTGAGCGCGTGGACACCTTGACTGAGATGACTGGTCTGAGTTGACTAGACTGAGATACGAAAAGTAAGGTTAGCAAAACAGCTAGATTTCTCGGCTGCATGGGTGCAAAAAGAAGAGCTTATGGAATAGATGGTCTTTGGCACAAGATTACTCTTTCTCTCTCTCTCTCTCTCTCTCTCTCTCTCTCTCTCTCTCTCTCTCTCTCTCTCTCTCTCTCTCTCTCTCTCTCTCGCACCCAAAGCTACTTGGATGATAGCCTTGAATTTTCACACACACACACACACACACACACACACACACACACACACTATATTCTAGTTCACTGACTCAACCGTATTAGACCCGTTAAGCCGTATCCTGTGGCTCGCAATATGGTGTCATGAGAGAAAATAATGGTGGCGCAGGCCTTGAGCCATCGAAAACGCCCTCATGCGGACCTTAGGGTTGTGTGAGTTTGAGATAACCTGGTCTAGTTTATCCAAAGTGAAAATGATGAGTTTTCATCAGAAGACGTCCAGTTGTGTATATTCGATTCTAACTGAATATGGAGCCTATCTGACTTCTAGTAAGTCCGCTTCAGACGTCATCTTAAAATTGTTGCTATCGCTACGTCTCCTGAATGGAGGATAATGACAACATGGAATTTTCACTAAGAGATTTCTTACGATGTCATTTTGAATCTTAATGAAAATAAGGCCGATCTGATGATCTGATGTCCAATACAACTGCCATACTGGCCATATGAAATTTTCACCATAAGATTTCTTATGCTGTATAATTACTCCTATGGGAATATGGTACTGCTCGCACATCTGATATGGCTGTCAATGCCGCTTTCTTGATTATCGTGATATCGCACCTCCATTCAAATCAATGATCGTATTAATGTGGGATTTGTACTGAAAGACTTTAAATTATATCTAGTCCGTCTTAAGTAGAAACAGTAAGCATCTGATAACAATATGGCCACCATGCCAGCCATTTTGCAAATATTATAAATAGGGCATAACCGATTAGCATTTTTCTACCGATTTCCGATTCCGGATTTTGGGCATGAAATTTTTCCGATTCCGGATACGATTCAATTAATCGGAAATGCTAAATCCTTATTTTTTTTCTAAAAAATTTCATCTTCCGTTTCCGGGTTTCTGGTACCTGGTTTTGCCGTGTCTAGCATGTTACTTAGTACTTTACCATATCCGGCTTCATTTCCGGTTTTCACCCGCCAGTTTAAATAGATTGTCTCACAGCGTGGTTGTGTTGACCATATTGGACTTTTCTGACTTCTTATTTAACTTTATTAACGCACTTTCTAATGACACGCAGTGTTAGACACGGTGCTATAGAAATTCAACTTTATTATTTTTATTATCCGAATCGGTCGTTCCTGCCTTGTCCGACTCCGATTAATCGGAAGTTCATACTATCCGGTGGAATCCGATTTCCGGATCAAAAGTCTGTTATGCCCTAATTATAAATGTTAATCATCTAAAATGCATCAACATGGAGTTTTGAGCACTAGACTTCCTAAATGCCTTGATATTTCTAAACTAAAGTCGTTCTGATCTTACACGTCCAGTACCCTAACCATGGTGCCATCTTGAAAATCTTGTCACAACTCCTCTTAAATGGAGTTTTCATCAAAAGAGTTATTTTGGTCTATTGTTGGTCCTAAATGAAAAATAATGTAAAAGTAATACCAATTGACCTTTAATATGAATAACACATAAATGATTGTCTCTGCTCGTTCCAAATGGATGTTTTTATCAACACTGGCGTTTCGGAAATAGGTTGGCCAAATGAGATCTTGTAGTTATTTGCTAGTGAATGTTAATGTTTAACGTATTCCTTTGTAAGACTGCGATTCTTCCTAAGAATTTCAGGAGAGGATATGTTCTCTCTTTGAATGGTACGCATTTTCTTACGTTCACTAAATATTTTCTCGTTTGTTGAGTAAGTGTGATTGATTTATGTTTACTGGATGTTGTTCTATCTCTCTCTCTCTCTCTCTCTCTCTCTCTCTCTCTCTCTCCTCTCTTTCTCTCTCTCTCTCTCTCTCTCTCTCTCTCTCTCTCTCTCTCTCTCTCTCTCTCTCTCTCTCTCTCTCTCTCTCTCTCTCTCTCTCTCATGTCTTGCCCGGTCAGTAGTTTAGATAGAAAATAGATTGAAAATTGTCGGCTTCAGTATCAAAACGTTCCATTTTCATCAGCAAGTTCTGTGACGTCAGCACAGCGTCTTTAACAGGTGTAACTATAGTGCAAACTTAACAGGTGTAACTACAGTGCAAACTTAATCATCCCACGTCATAATCTTTAGATTACTAGTTTTTACATTACAACTTATACAACCATTAGCATACACAAAGCAAATATTCATCAGCTATTAAGTAAATGGAAGGGTAGGGCTGTAATTTTCTCTCGTCTGGGATCTTCTTTTTCTTATATCTCAAGTGAATTTATATTTGCAAATATAGTAAAGATACAAAATAGTTATTTTCATGCATATTGGCCAAATAGTTTTTTTCTTCTTCAGACATGGACAGACGGAATGTATTTCATTAAAAAGGTGATAGATCCCTGCCCTAGAACATTTAAACATTGGTTCCTAATATAATTGCGGCTTAACGTGGTACGTATCGTATGTGCAGAATACCGCCATATACAGTGGTGCAAACGTTTTCGTGATACTTTGGTCTATCTTGCAATGTATGTCGGCAAATAATTTACATAAACATTATACATTTTGTTAGCCAGAAGCCGCAATTCATTCTGCACACATCGGCAGTTTGTATTGTATTGTTAGCGAATTTGCGAATAAAATATAGTTCGAGGCATTTGAAACGTCTCGGTAAACCCTTATGTCATAAAAGCTGAGGTGATCCGAATAGCAGCTATCTGCAAACATTTGAGACATGATTCATTGGAATGACTTTAAAGTTCCAAATGTAGCGAAGTGAGTAAATCGAAAAATACAAATCGCTCATACATCTTTTGGAGTTATCCGCATATAAATGGATCATAAATATAGTACAAGCGTTATATTTTCTTACAAAACTCTGGTGACGAGAACATAAATGATTGTGAACCAAACGAGCTTTGCACAGAACGACTGAGCTTCGTTGAAAATCAGTACAGTATCATGTATACAACGACAAAGTGGACATCAAAACCAAGACATTGCATTAAAAGAGAAAAATAAACAGAGTGCATACTATACAATTTCTGTATCTTAGATGTCAATTCCTACTTCTGATAATTGCGTTAGGGTTTCTGTTGCTTTTCAAATACAATAAAGCAATTCGATTATAGTGGATTAAGGAGTGGCTTGCTTTAAACAGGGAGAGGAATTACATCGTATATTAGCTGCAATACGGATTGAAAATTACCAGAGCAGTAGAAAACGTTAATTGACCGGAATGAAATAAAACATGCTGTGTAAAATTGTGCTATCACGAAACTAATCCCCAGTTGCAACTAAAAATTGTCTTGATGAATGAATGTTATTGGACTACTCCCCTATTTAATGGAAGAAGGCAACGAAAAAATAAGAAAAGGTCTATATTATATAGGCCTACATCCCATAATTTTCAGTGATAAGGCTCCAATCTAATAACCGAAATAATGTTGGCAATAGTTACATTCAATCCCTTCTGAATGGCACCACACCAGATTTATTGTCTTGATGCTCAGGTTCTCTAACTAGCAGATGAATTCATATGCAATTTTATCCAAAGAACACTCATCAGCTCACTTCACAGAGATTCATTTGGACAACTTTATAACGGTAAACCACAATTGTAAATATGAGATTAAATGTCCACAACTCTGGATACCTTTGTTAGACTCATTTGCAAAACAAAAAGAAATTAAAATGACAACTTCCAGGCTTTGATTTAGCCAAAAGTCTTGGTAAGAAACCCATATTTATCGTGTCACCATATAAATGGTTAGCACGTCTGTGCAATTTATTTATACGGCCTTCAATAATGAGAGAATGACTTTTGCTTAAGCATGCAGACCCTAACTTGAGAATGTTCATACAACAATTGCCATCGCGAAATTGAACAATGTATTGGCTTTGTGAAGCTTGAACTGGCTACAGTGTAAAGAAGTTTGAAGATGCAGTAGCTAATATTAAAACCATTGCAATACATAGCCTGGCTGCAACTGGTTCATATTCAATACATAGCCTGGCTGCGACTGGTTCATATTCAATACATAGCCTGGCTGCGACTGGTTCATATTCAATACATAGCCTGGCTGCGACTGGTTCATATTCAATACATATATGATATTGGCTACCTTAACGAATTCGATGTTATAAAACAGTCAAATCTCACTTTTTGTCTTTCCTGCTATAGCAGAAAGGGAGTCAGGTGTGTCCCTCTACCTATGGCAACTGCGTCCTTAACAGTAATTATTTTTGAAGAATATGTTTTTGGAAAGTTATATGGCATGCCTCATTGAGTAGTTCTCGAGTAAGATATGGTGTTTAACAAAATGTTTTACTTTCCTTTATAATACAAATACTTATTTACCAAACATACATCTTGGAACATTTTATCTTTGGTAGTTCATCTCTGCAATGACTGTCTGGCAGTTTGGCACATGCAGACTCACTGTGGTCATTATGGTCATTCATGAAGCATCATTATGTAATCCCACTAGTCTTAAAAGAATACGTTTTATTCATTTCAAGCCCTTGTTATGTCCATCGAATTTCAAAATGGTAGTGGTTGGCGCGTCCTCCTCAAATGCAGGAGGTCATGAGTTCGATCCCCGGCCGAGTCATACCAAAGACTTAAAAACATGGTACTAACAGCTGCTTTACTAGGCACTTAGCATTAAGAGGTTAGTGTTAGGACTGGTCGGCCTGGTGTTATGATAATGTGACTGGGTGGGACCTCATGCTACATGTCTGGGGTATGATGCCCCAGTGCTAGACATCACTATAAACTGCCGCACTACAGACATCGTAGCGATATGACTGAAAAATTGTTACCATGAAAATATAAATTACTCACGCACACGTACACACATACACACACAGAGGTATAGACACACACGCACACACTAGTCTCTAAGTGGTGGCTTTCACACGGTTCAATTTCTTATTATGTTCCACGAATCTCGCAGAGGTAGCTACTTCCACACAGTTCAATTCCTTGTGATGTCCAACTAATCTCGAATTGGTCCTTCCACACAGTTCAATTCCTTGTGATGTCCAACTAATCTCGAACTGGTCCTTCCACACAGTTCAATTCCTTGTGATGTCCAACTAATCTCGAATTGGTCCTTCCACCCAGTTCATTCCCATGACTCTCGAAAGAGAAACGTTGAATTCATTTCCTCATTATGCACCACAAGTCTCGAAATGAGTAACTCCCACTCAGTTTAATTCCTCATTATGTACCACAAGACGCGAAATGTGTAACTCCCACTAAGTTGAATTCCTCATTATGTACCACAAGTCTCGAAAGGGTAACTCCCACCCAGTTCAATTCCTTGTTATGTCTCAGAAATCTCGAAGGGGTAACTCCTGCCCAGTTCAATTCCTTGTTATGTCTCAGAAATCTCGAAGGGGTAACTCCTGCCCAGTTCAATTCCTTGTTATGTCTCAGAAATCTCGAAGGGGTAACTCCTGCCCAGTTCAATTCCTTGTTATGTCTCAGAAGTCTCGAAGGGGTAACTCCTGCCCAGTTCAATTCCTTATTATGTCTCAGAAATCTCGAAGGGGTAACTCCTGCCCAGTTCAATTCCTTATTATGTCTCAGAAATCTCGAAGGGGTAACTCCTGCCCAGTTCAATTCCTTGTTATGTCTCAGAAATCTCGAAGGGGTAACTCCTGCCCAGTTCAATTCCTTATTATGTCTCAGAAATCTCGAAGGGGTAACTCCTGCCCAGTTCAATTCCTTGTTATGTCTCAGAAATCTCGAAGGGGTAACTCCTGCCCAGTTCAATTCCTTATTATGTCTCAGAAGTCTCGACCCCGTTCAATACCTCATGATATCAGACTGAAGTTATAACTGTATGTATATGGTTCAGCTCTGTTAAGATCGTTGTTTTTAGAATTTGTGCAGAGAGAGAGAGAGAGAGAGAGAGAGAGAGAGAGAGAGAGAGAGAGAGAGAGAGAGAGAGAGGTCACCTTACTGCCATCTTTATACCAAACCAAATGATGAGGTACGGATGCGCCAAAAGCGTTTAGTCCGTGTAAATATTGTGATTAATGGCCGATGCTGTTCAGATTAAGTGGTTGTGTGGGTGTCGTGGAGGATGAGAGGTAGTCTGTAAAATAGTTATCTAAAACTATAAATCTGACTATAAAACAGACTTATATGGATGTAACTAACAAGAAAATAAATATTTTTAAAGGCGGAGAGACGTTTAGCCTTGATTAGTTGGACCACCAGTAGTGCTAGCGATAACACCCTACAAGATTTACAAGGCAGTGGAGGGACGAATCACTTCATCTGTCCATTGCTTTTTTAGATGATACGGTCGGTTTTTAGATGATACGGTCGGTTTTTAGATGATACGGTCGGTTTTATCATCGGCAGCATGATAGATGCAAAAGTCGTATTTATCTTTTGCCTTGAATTTATAGCAGGAGAACAGTGTCGATTGGTATAACCTTGGCCTTCAGAATGAATTTGTATGGGGTGTGGGTGGGGCAAAATCAAAGTTGAAGTGATTTATGTGTGGACAATTGCCTTCCTCCTGCTAGTGTAACTATGAATGCATCGTCTAACACCATGAGTGTAACTATGGAAACATCGTCGCGTTGCATTTCTTAAAATAAAGGTTAATGCCAGGCACCAAACAAATTACACTCTGCGGGACCGAATTGGCAACATTGCTTATTCGATTGAGAAGGTGATACACGATATGGGTCTACGGTACACACATTCCTTAAACGATCGAACATATACCGTATATTATTTGGGGGTGGGGGTGAGATGGTGGCGGTTGAAGGCCTACGACTTTTTAAACAAAAATTCAGACTCACAGAAACTTTTGAGAGTGTACTCACTTTCTGATACTCTTACTCAATACACATCATTTTAGTTTTAAAAACCATGATTTGGTAAAAGCAAAAATGATGTCCTATTAGAGGGAAAATCCCAGTTTTCTTACGAATTAAATGGTCGGTCCCCAAGAACCCGAAGTATAAGATTCTTTCAAGACAAAAACCGACAGAGCAAGCACTTGGCTTTATATATATATATATATATATATATATATATATATATATATATATATATATATATATATATATATATATATATATATATATATAATCATTTTATAGTTTTTAAAAAAGATTTAACTGAAATTTTAAATTGAAATGTAATAGTATTAGAGGTTGTGTGTTTTAGAATCCAAGTTGATGAATCATGATTTTGTTATCTGAACGGGGAACACACCTGATATTGGAATTAAAGTTTGGCTTCATATTTAAATACGAATACAATGATGCTACTACATATTCCTCCCAATAGATATGTTGCCATGATATATTTTCTAACTGTTGTTGTTGTTGTTGTTGTTGTGATTCAGTGTTTAGCTCACCTGGTTGTAAATACTTTGTCCGGAGTCCGTATCTTGTTCTCAAAATCAACGATTTCAACCAATCTTGACATCCTTGCATGGAAACGTTTGAATTAGATTTAGATGCAACGTTTTTTTTTTTCTGAACGTTCCGCTATACGCAGCACGGTATATGTCAAGTAAATATAGGCCAACCATTCAAAATTTTTGGACAGGGGCCTAACACTGTTGTTTAATCTGATATATAGGAAAATAACACCATATTAGATCCATCATATTATTTAAGGAAAATATTCATTATTCTGAGATAAAATAAAATAAAATAGTTTAGCTCAAAAGAAAATCACATCCTCATCCCCTCCAAAAATTAAATGAAAACGCAAGCGCACTTCTGCAAATCTTCAGCAAAGTCCCTGTCTTATACAGTAAAACATATTCTTAACGCATTCCCATATAATTGTAATTATCAAGATCAAGGCATGTGTTTCTGATTTTCCGATTTTATTGTTTTGGGTGTGTTAATCCGAATTTTTCCGAACTTTTTACTTATCTCGAATATGCTGCATAACATTCCAGTTGGCATGCGTGACACGAGTCAAACATGTGAATAAAGAATCATAGATATAATTGTATTTGTAAAATTCGCCATTAATTTGTAACAGATACAGCATTTTTGTACAAAAAGATGTTATGAACTATTGTGTTATTAATGAAAGCATGATGTTAATATAACTAAAGTCGTAACACGATTCATCAGGAATTTTCGTAATTCCTACCTGACAGAGCCTGCCGACATACAGGTACGTACACCCGAAACAATACTGAGGTACCCCTTTACCTTCGTTTGTCAACAAATAATGCCGAACTGCCATCTGATATGGAAGCCATTACTAAAAATATTAAAATCTTCAAACGGCTGCTAATCAAAACCGCCGCCCAACAGAACATGATCGATTGGACAGAAAGTATTCACAAAAGCCGTTTTATTCAGCTGATGTCGATCAGCAAACAAACACGGCTACCGTTTTCAGAGAAGAGATAAAAACAATGGCATGTCGTCTGTTGACATTTCCTATTTTTCCAACATCTTCACAAATATCGCAACACTTATTTCAGCCCAACATGGCACATAGTATCATATCAGAATGACATTTTTCGAGTGGTACACGTGCTGTTGGTCTATCAAGACATATATTATTAATAAGTTAAACCATTAAACGACTTCTATGCAAAAACCGAAACATAATTTGATAAAATTCATGGAAGTAGTCTGGTTTACAGACATTTTTCCTTTACATAAATGATGCTGATCAGCGATCAATATGTCTGCCGTTACTAAAATTAGACCCAACATTAAGAGGCAAAATCTCCAATATCATTGAATATAATTTAACAGACCTTCACAAAAACATTTTAGTATGAAAATCTTTCAACTTTATACAGGTAATTCCTCTCCCATCACCTATTGCCAACATTACTAAACATAGAAGGAAAATAATTTAAATAATTCTTCCCCAAACTGCCCATCTGAATACGACCAAATTCCCCCCTCCCCCCCAAAAAAAATCAACCTATGTTTTTGTTTTCTTCAGATGATGTAAGTGACGTAGATTCCGAGTCAAATATGTCGGAAGTTACTAAACAATACTGGCCGCGATGCATAACCTATATTGTGCTTTAAATACGGCGTTAAACTTTATAACAACTAAACATGGAAAATCCTTCAAATGACAAAATTTGACCAAAATGTTACATTCAGGTTTGAACATATTTATTTTATCTTTGTCTTAATGATGCCAATAATTAAAAAGTAAATGAAAAGATATATAAAACAATAATTAGCTTGTTTTCAATAACTGCCTAAGATTATTGGACTTATGATACAATTAAACAGGAAGGAAAATAACCAAACCACGCAAAACCTTGAAAAGTGTGTTTATAACACGTGCTGTTAACATCATAGGATCGTTTTCACAAAAAGGCATCCGGGGCCCCGAGTGGCCGAGTGGTCTAAAGCGCTGTCCGTTACGGACCACTGTCATCTCACCTCTTTCTGCGTGTGTTTGAGTCTAAGATTCGGCAAATGTAGTTATGTGAGAAAGCTTGCCAGTAGCTTCTCGTTGGTCGGTGGTTCTTTCCGGGGGTTGTCCGGGTTCTTCCTCCACCATTTAATACTGGCCGCCTTGTATAGCCTATATTGTGCTGAAAAATGGCGTTAAACCATAAAAAACAAACAAACAAACAAAGAGGCATCCTATTTTGCAGATCACTGACATCTCACATATGTCTGCGTTGTTTCGCTTTTGCGCTCGGTCAACATGGATATGTGAGAAAGGTTGCCAGGAGTTTCCCGTGGATAGATGTTTCTGCTCAAGGGCTTCCGGGGTTCACCCTCAACGAAATATACTGGCCGCTATATATAAATTATCATGTACTGAGAAATGGCGGTAAACCCATAAAACAAAGACAATAAAATATCTCGTATCTAACTGTATTGCAGCTGTCAGACAAGTGAGACATCTCATGACCACTATGGCGTCTTGTTAACATAAGATCTACAGGTTGACAGTGTACATATTCCATATTCAACAATCACGTCATGATAGTTTTTTTCTTCTAATTTGGTTGAGTGTTAGAGACATGTATATTTCGTAGGATGCACTTGTGGTGCCTAGATTCATAGATACGAATGTGTGTGTGTGTGTGTGTGTGTGTGTGTGTGTGTGTGATTTGGATTCTTGACGTAACTTTAACTATTTCTAAGTCATATCATTACGATGTATGCAGTGTAGCAGTTTATAGTGATGTCTAGCACTAAGGCATCATGCTGCAGACATGTAGCATAATGTCCCACCCAGTCACACAAAATCCCAGGACCAGGCGGACCATTCGAAAACACAAACCTCTTAGCGCCTAGAGTGGCAGTTATTAGTAACATTTTTTATATCATTCGGCCGGGGTTAAACCCCACGACCTCATGCATCGGTGGCAGACGCTCTAACTGCCACTGGATTGTTAATCGAATGTATTATGCAAGCTGTACTTGTGGCGCATCGATTTATAGAGACAAATGTTTTATATAAACTACGTGCGGTGCACTGATTGATATAAAATAATGCAGAGTATAAGCTGTTTATTTGATACATTGCTTGATAGATATAAATGTGGCCTGTATGATGCACGTGGAGCGCTTGGATCAATAAAGAGAAATCTTTTCTGCACGTTGTACGTGTGACGCTGTTATTAAGCACGTGGTACACTGACTGATAGATAAGACTTGTGGCGCATTGATTGATAGCGATAGGTGTATTATGTCCATTTCACGAGTGTCGCAAATTGACATCTATATTTGTTTTTTTAGTATTTATACACGAATAATACGACCAGTACCAGATGGCTGATATAAAATGTGCCGTATATTTTTTCGAAAAAATATTAAAGTGTTATTTAAGCTAGGCATATCAGACACATACAATTATTGTTGTCTGATTTACTTTTGGTACACTGTCTCCGAATATATTACAAAATAGTACAAAAGCTGTCGCGCGTCAGATTGAAATAGCAACGCTTGACTTGTAAGCATTTTGCATGATAATCTATACTGTCGTTGAACAGCTTTAGATAGGACCGCACTACAAGACAGCAAACATAGTAGAATGGACCGTGCCTCAAGATTGGAAATAGTAATAGGCAAGAATGCAAACATTGTAGACATAACCGCGCTACAAGACTGTAAAAACAGTAGACAGGACCGTGTCACAAGACTGTAAACAGTACGTAGGACCGCGTTACAAGACTGCAAATATAGTAGATAGGATCGCGTTACAAGACTGCAAACATATTAGATAGTCTATTAAACATTTATTAAGTCCTCAGTGGCTTACATTCAACAGCAGCAGGACCATTAATACATCAAATAGACAATGCATGGGATTGCACGAGATATTCGACATAATTTACGAACGTAAGTAATCGGATACTTATACATGCTACAGTTATTATTGCCATAGGTCTTATTATTATTATTGGCATATGTGTACATGATATTGTTATTAATGTCATAGGTTTCCGCGCTGTTAGTATTATTGTCATAGGTTTCCATGCTATTGTTAATATTATCATGGGTTTTCATGGGTTTTCCACGCAGTTTTATTTGTGCATGCATGTGACTTAACAAATGCGGGGGGGGGGGGGGGGGGGGGCTGTTCTTCTGTGTTTAAAGGAATATTCAAAAGAAAATGATACATTAAACATTTTCTTGAAAAATAAATAACACATCTGCATCTAATGCTATCATATTTTGCTTCAGTTTTGATGGCCTTGTAGCAAAAATGTGAATTTAAAATCTCAAACTCTTTCATGATACGACCAAAATAACCGATATCATAAACGAAAAGCAACGTTTAGACTTCGAACCTTAAGCCAGAATGTCAAATAACCAAATATGTAATTATATATCACATCAACTTTAGGAAAGAATATTTCGCACCAATTTTTAAGTCTTGGTATTTTGACCCATACCCTGTGATAAGGCTTAATCTAATCTTGGGTGAGGTTATTGTAAATCAGCATTTACTAAAAGCATACAACAGTGACTACAACACCGGCAAGCGTGCTTCGTTTTGGGCAAGATGTTAGTTTCGGTACCAGTGCTTTTCCCGCTCAGCTACAGGCGTATATTTTCTTTCATTTTCTCAAATTTTTAACACAAATTTGAAATCAAGAGTTCTCTATTTAACATAACATTATATTTCAGTATTCTGGTTTCAACAGAGTAGCTATTGACCTTTAAAATTTGCCTAAGAATCAAAGTATAGGACATTTAATTTAATCCAGGTGTATTTGTATCACAATAATAAAAGCAGTTCCAATTAACGGCTGCATACAAAACCGATGTTTTGAACTGTTATCTAAACACAATATATGAGACATAATATGAACCCAATCATCATTTGAGGAAACATTATTTCGAGGGCTAGAAGTTCTAAATAAACTGTATTCTTTTCTTCCACGATATACCTACATTCCCCTATAGAGCCTCGATTTTAGGTGATTACCACGGGACTTACGTGGAATCGATCAGATTCTTGTCATTTATTCAAACAAGTAATTTGAACACTCGCTTATTTCTAAAATCGATAAATAAAAAGACCATTTTTGTAAAAAAAAAAAAAAAATCGACAGGCATTTAAATGAGTCTGTAATTTCAGCAAGGCACGCACTGGAGTGGTTGTAAATGATATACCACAAAGACATCAATAGATAAGCGCAGCACCTGTTGTCTGATCAAATCCATATATGATTTCAGTACAAAAGCTTTACTAAATTTAGATTGCCAGTTACTAAAATGCTAATTACAATTGTGAATTTGACCGAATTCTACTTTTCATAATGGCTAAAGATTTAAGCTTATTCCAAATTCCAGGTAAAGGTAAATGCACTAGTTCGAACCTGCGGAATCATTTGCGGTACTAAGCAATATTTTTCAATAGCATTCGTTTAAGTTACACGTTTGTTAAATAAATTGAGATTACTGCGCAATTTTCAGTGCTTTCAGTTTTATAGTAACCGTGACTTCTCCATGAACTCCCAGAAGATTATATTTAACTGACGATTGCTTAAGCTGACGAAAATGCCTTTAAGACGAAACATTATAATTATTAAATTAAAATTGAATATTTATCTTCCATTTTGGTGAAGATAATGACAAAATAAGACAACTGGTATGATTTGGTGAGAGATAAGGCTATCCTTAACACATTCACAAGTATATAATATACTATTTATAGCAACCACACAAATAGCACCATACATATAGCATACACCAGGATAAAAAGAGACCACTAGCCATGGTCAACACATTAAAAGTAGCTTACTAGAGTGGGTAGATCAAATCCCAACTAGAAAGAACTACTTAAAATACACTAGGGAAATAAAAAAAATACCCCTTGTCAAATTATATTAAAACCCCGATGGGGAAAACTAAATGGGTCTCTAGAATTAAAGAATAAATAAAAAAACAACATAAAAACACTTGAAGGAACACACATACATATAAACTTTTTTTATTTTTTTTTTATTGGGGGGGGGGGGTATCTGTCTGGTGCCCCCAAAAAAGTTAAGACGAAGCGATATAACCCTGTGACATACTATGTCTTTGCTCCATATTAGATGTAAATTATGCTTGAATATCGGGTCTAAGAAATCCTAATTATTTTATATATTCTTTGAATTTTGCAGACTTTTTAAATGTACTATTGCACAGTTCAATGTTTTAACTGTTTTACTAAGGGAATGTGTTTGAAAAGGCATGGAGCTCTGGCACACTTGATACAAGATATTGCTTTAGGTATGGAAATAAAATGGTTATGTGATAATTATCTAATGACAATAGCTTAAAACACTGTAAGTGCCACGTTTATAATGTTATGTGTTGAAGCACTCAAAATATTTTACCTAATAACATCTTTTTGCTGAATGCTACCACCCACCTCAAAGTCTGCAAGCAATGAACATATGCAATGACTTTTACAATTTTCAAACATCGCTTACTCGCAAAATATAGGGGAAAAAGAATGGAGGCATTATACGTTTTATTGTTGTTATGTACAGTAGATAATATTCCAAAGTTTCCCTAACACAGCTCATTTACAAAATGATATTTAAGTGTAAAAGTCCATATTGTCTTTGCTAGATTTATGTATTCATTCCTTCGTTCCTATGGCCACCACAGTGGCACTGACGCTACTAATTATCTTCAAAAATAATTATCATCAATTTAGCATCTTAGACACAATGTAACATGATACAGTATACTGTTAGACACAATGTTTCATGATACATTATACTGTTAAACACAATGTATCGGGTCTAAGAAGATCCTTTGTGTTGGTGATTTCATAAGTTATCAGTTAGCATTAAGGACTTTTTTTTAGAAATTTAGACGAGGTATCAAAGCATTGTTAGATTATGTTTCAGATATAAATATATTCTTGAGGTTCAGGTTTTAAACAGTATACTGTATCATGTTACATTGTGTCTAATAGTATACTATATCATGTTACATTGTGTTTAACAGTATAATGTATCATGAAACATTGTGTCTAACAGTATACTGTATCATGTTACATTGTGTCTACGATGCTAAATTGATGATAATTATTTTTGAAGATAATTAGTAGCGTCAGTGCCACTGTGGTGGCCATAGGAACGAAACACTAAAGGCATTTCCATGGTACACTTATAATTATCTGACTACAGAAAACTTACTCTAGGAAACGTTTCATTTGTTCCGCACTCAGTGAGCTAGGCCATGTGTAAATCTAACTTGCGATTGAGATGGGAGGTGGGGGTGTACATGCAGACGTTGCCATCCAAAGACTATGAATATGTATTGAAGGAAGAAATACTTCAGTCCCAGTCGAACTTTTCGAATATTTTGTGGTAGGTCATGTTCGTCAGGCCATACGTCAAGATGTGTGCACGTGCGTCCATCCGTCGACTGCTGCGTTTTCTTTTAAATCCAGGATAACCAACACCATTTAATGGCGGAAAGTAAGGATGTTTACGGTGGCCGCCAACTTTTATAGCTTAAAACAGAGAACAAGGTGATGCGTGTCCATAATTATTTTCCAATATTAACAAAACCTTACGTTCCAACACACACACACACACACACACACACACACACACACACACACACACACACACACGGACACACACAAGCATACATGATGCAAAGTATCTGCCTCCAACCCGTTTTATCTCGATCTAAGCAAAAATTGGAGCTGTACGGTAATTTCTAAGCATTATCTACGGCCATGAGTGGCCAGTCCCGGATTACCCATTAGGCAGAGTAGGCAACTGCCTATGGGCCCCGCGACTTTTATGGGCCCCATCAGGGGCCCCCATGAGACCGTGACCGTGGGTCTGGGGTCCCAAAAGTTTGACTGCCTATGGGCCTCCATGGTGCTTAATCCGGCGCTGTGAGTGGCACACGTACGAGCACCAAATCAATATCGTATTGGTGTAATTCAAAAGCTCTTTCATGACGTCGGCAATTTCAATCTCTTTATGCAAACATATCCAGTTCCAATTGGCAAATCTCGCGAGAAAGCAACATAACGTAAACAGAACACACTCCTACAATTGCCAAAGTTAAAAGATTTGCAGAACCTTTGCCTTTTCTGTAGCCTGCTTGTGATGATTTCAGAATGAACCCGAACCATATGACTAATGAAAATACACAGACCGTATTTGCTTGACTTTTCGACGAACTTCAGCTGGGAGCTTCACATTGCCTTTCCCTTCTCAGCGCTCTTTATAACTCTAGGTGACTAATTCAGTTCCCACAGTAAACGTAATCAATCAAACACAATGACATTAAAATGTAATGACTTTACATTACGGACTGATCATGATCATATCTATATTATTAGTATAAATGCATCTTGGATAACAGCTTCATCATCATCATCATCATCACCATCATCATCATCATCATCATCATCATCATCTTCATCATCATCATCATCACCACCACCACCATCATCATCATCATCATCATCATCATCATCATCATCATCATCATCATCATCATCAACTACATGAGCCGCGGCATTTTCTGGATCCGCGTATGTTTGAAGCACGTGCTTTCAATTCCGCACCAAAGAACCGGGTACAAAGTAGCGAGTGTTTCAAACTCGGGTCTGTTGATTAACTGAAATTTCATCAATAAAACAAGGTTTGTTTTCAGTTACAGCTAGGATAAGCTCGCATAAGATTAACTTTACTATACACTAACTTTCATCATCAACAAATCGTGACCAGCCAAACCCATATATGCTCTATTCTATCTTCACCCATTTCCAGATTGGTTGCCAGTGTTACATACAACTAGTATCGTGTGTCGAATAGAAGACATAGGATGAAGATTTGTATATTAATTTCTCGAAACGTTGGTACAAAGCACAACAATAACATTCGCGTCGTTGCTGTAATTAAACGAACACTTTCCGAAACCACCATCACATAACTATTATTGTCGTCGTCATCGTCATCATCAAATTCTGCAAGTGCATCGACTACAATGACATTGAGAATCGTGAGGAATCCTAAATGTTAGACGACGATAATCATATTTAAGACCATATTCTTTCTCATTAGTGTAGAAGATAAAAACGGTGCCGAGTTCAGTGTTCAAAAAATGTATCCTTCACTTTAATGTACATTTACAAAGAAATATACAACGATTGTTTAGCACATGCACTATGGTCTCTTTTTATTTATGTATCGTAAATACCAATCTTGATAATTGTACATGTCCGTAAAAAAGAGATATGCAGTCTTTAATAATTATAAGTATACAAATAAACCCAGACTTTATTGAAAGATTGGGCATAGAATGCTTCTGGAAACTTTGATAACTTTGGGGTGAGGGTGGGGTCATGCGATATGCCTAAAATATTTGTACGCATCTTAATGTGAAATCATTTACCGTGGTGGTGTCGTGTGCTCAAAAGATCCGAATCCATGAATGCAGGCGAAATCATTAGGTCAATAAGAATGGATGCAGGCCGGACTGAACCCACAGATACATTTCACTGCCTGATGTATTTTGATTGAGGTCGTTGAATGAATCTAATACTATGTGTAATATATTTGCATGATACGTTATTTTTACCAGATGAAGGCATCAATTATTTTCATAACACGTAATTTCTACCAGAAGCAAGCATCAGGTATTTGCATGATACGTTACTTCAACCAGAAGAAGGCAGCCATTATTTGCATGGTACATATTTCCAAACTTGACTGTGCCGGCGTTTTTAATCGCGACCACTTACTTCTATTTAGGCATTATAGGATTGCAAACTTCAAAGACGATTTACTTACCCCGAAATTTGAAGAGCTTTACAACGTGCAAGACTACACATTTCCGAAAATGATGATTTGACAACGGAATCGCTCCAATAAGCATCGGTAATTTTATGCTTTGCATAAATGCATACTAACTCACTTTTTTAAACGAATTATGCTTGGTGTAAAATTAATCTTCAGATAAATTAGATTGTCTTCAATAAATCACGAACATTAGCAAAGTAATGGGTCACGTGTTTGAACTATTTTGATACTCTTAACATACATGACTGACCTCAGAGTTGGTTAACGTAGGGATAATACTCAACATTGGATAAACCACCAGACAGCAGTCACTTATTTGGCGTCTATCGTGCATATACGTTATTTCTACCGTACGAAGACATCCGTATATTACATCAGTAGTATCTCTGACACACATTGCGCCATCTGTGTAGAAAGCGGTGTACTGTGTCTATCATGTTTTTCATTTTCTTTTCCGTGTGTGTGGTCACATTTGACGGAACGTTCCAGATAGCGCAACAGTACTTCTTTGATACATCTGTGGTCCCAGGTGCGCCCCTGGGTTCTGGATTCTCAACCTTAAAATTACCCACACCAAAACCAGAACCACCAAAAGCACGTAATTTAAAATGAGTATACTTGTGAAGCTGAAGGAAAGCTAAACGGACTTTAATAACTTTTTAATATTCTATGTTTTTAAGATTGCTGTAAGTAATGTCTCCAAAGGAAATCTGCAATTACTAGATACTGTACGAACAGGCACAGATCACGTGACTATTTTTAAAACCACTCACTTTGTATAGGATTATTTTTAACAACCACTCACTTAGTTCAGGCTATTTTTTAAATCACACTTTATATAGACTATTTTTTAAACAAACAAGAGCTGTTTTATAACCAATCACTGTATGCAGGAATGTTTTAATAAAAACAATCATGTTTCAATACTCTATTTTAAGCCAATAAGTTTACTAAGAACTATTTTTTTAAAATCAATCACATTATGCATGACTATTTGTATTTATTTGAAAAAACCAGAACTATTTTTAATACGTTTCAGGTGGATCTGAAATTAAATATCAGTGCGCCTAGTGCTTTTTTAAAGCGCAAAGTTCATAGCAATATGAGTTAGCATAAAACTCGCTGTGAAAAGTAATTAATCCATGGATTTCCAACAAGCACTGACGTCATAAGTTCGTTAGTGACTTTATACTCTATATTTCTTTATCCCACGTTTTCATTTCTTTTTTAAAATAAAATGAATTGTATATTTTGGGGAATTAGTTAGCACGAATGGCCACCTGAAAACCTAAATATAGTTGGATTTGACGTAAATTAACTCGATGGAGTTTTCATATTCATTGTATTACATTGTACATTTATGGGTTCTCGTTTTGACCGTATTAAATTTGGTTTTAATCTGACGTTTGCATTTGGCATAACATCATTCAGATCCGTTGATTGTTACCGACAATATGTTTTAAATTATGCAACAGAAAGAAAATGAAAAGGAACACAGTTTAAAGTAAAATCAACAAGCAGTTTATTTATTTACAATACAAAGTGAAAATGCAAGAGACACTTACAGTTTTGTGAATTAAATCCCAGATAATCCTAAATGTCATATCACAAGTCGAAAAATATAGAATATTCCGAATTAATTCAAATAGTCTTGAATGTTATAATGTACCACAATGATATAACCCAGAATATCTTTGAGTCAGTCCAAGTAAATTATCACTTTTGTAATTCCAGCGAATATTTTAGATAAATAATTATTCTTGAATTATATCTTATGTCAACAACAGAAGTGCAAACTCTGATCATCCATCACGTGATAGAATTTGAATATTTCCAATGGATAAACCTAGTATAACTGCAAACAACACCGACCTTGAACTCTCGTTACGCAAACATTCGGTTTCCATCTGACCTACAATCGCGACTAAAAGTTAAGCACACAAGATGAATTAAATATACAGCTGTAATTAAATCAAATGTCCTGCTCTTACTGCTATTGCTATCACTACGTATGCAGGTACCAACACCACTGACACTTCAACTAATTATACAACAATTACTTCGACTAGTTCCACCATTACTACTACTACTTCAGGGGCCCCGAGTGGCTGAGTGGTCTAAAGCGCTCTCCGTTACGAATCACTGCCATCTCACCTCTGTGTGGGTTCGAGTCTTAGATTCGGCTAATGTGGGTATGTGAGAACGCTTGCAAGTAGTTTCTCGTGGGTCGGTGGTTCTTTCCGGGACTTTTACCGGGTTCTTCCTCCACCATTAATACTGGCCCCACCATGTATAGCATAACGTGTGCTGAAAAATGGCTTAAAACCCTACAACAACAACAACTACTACTACTACTTCTACGACCAGCACTATAACTACAGCCACTACTAATCTCGCCACGAGCATTACTACTACTACTTCTGCTACCATTACTACTACTATTACTTCACCCATCACCGTCACCTCCACCAACACTATTGCTACCAACACGACCAGCACTATTACTACTGCAAATTCCACTGATAGTCAAAATTATGTTCTTAAATGTTGCATGAAACGTTATTCTACAAAAATACGTGTAACCGCTCCGGTGGCCTATTGGTTAGAGGGTCCGCCGCGGAAGCGGGAGGTCGTGGGTTCGATCCCCGGCCGAGTCATACCAAAGACATACAAAATTGGTACTAGCAGCTGCTCAGCATTAAGAGGTTAGTGTTAGGACTGGTCGACCTGGTGTCAAGATAATGTGAATGGGTGGGACATCATGCTACGTGTCTGCAGCATGATGCCCCGGTGCTAGACATCACTATAAACTGCCTCAATGCAGACATCGTAGCGATATAACTGAATTTTTTTTAAAGCTACGTTTAAAAAAAATCCTAATTAAATAATCATACATGCGTGTCAGTGCCTTATATACACCCAAATACAAGGTGTTCTTGGGTGTAGTTCAGCGTTTTCTCCTTTAGAGAAATGGGTTTTGGCGGATTTGATCAGATACAGAATCAGTATTAAAAACATTACCATTTGTGTCTCACGAACTGGGCTATATACTAAAGTTTTTTTTTGTTTTTTTTTTTCCTTGATGGTGCAGTAGCGCCACGTAGGTTGTTTAGGGCTAAGCACTTGGAGTGAAGTGCCTTCGTCACTGACTCAGATCTTCGCTTATCCTATGATAGGATTTGAACACGCATCTTTTTGGTCAGTAGTCCAGTGTACTAACCAGTTAACCACCACAGCACATTTTTCCATTAGTCGCCCCGTACCAAACGCACCAATGGCATATTTGTCCTAGTATTAACTGAACAACCTGCAATGGGGGTAGGTATAGCAGAATGTTGACATGGTTACAACTCTTGTAACCCAGTAATAAAATAATGCGGCATACTGACAGGAAAATCACAGAATACCTGGAAGTCGTGTATCAAAAATATTACCCTTATACACGATATAAATAACTTTGAAGTAAATTTGGATATGTTTTTCTGACGAAAGTAAATGAAAGATTTGAAAATAATAAACAATTTGATCGCAGATTCTTCTTAGAACATTTCCATACCTCAAAAACATCGCTGCTTATATCAAGGATGTGAATCAAGTCAAAATATCTTAGCCAATACGGCTTATTGTGTTGGACCGTAAAATGCAATACAACTGTACTCAAAAACACGCTACTCAAGACGTGACGTCAAATTGCCGTTTACTATCGATTATTTCATGCGATACTGTCAGTTCTTTTTTTTAATGTACATCTGTATTCCAGTCCAGAGACAAGTGTCTACATTCACAGTTCATAACGTCATCTGCTGTAAACAGCGATGGGAGAATCTGCTAATTTGTACCAGTATGTGAAGTGCTATAACACTCCTCAGGAAATAAAAGGAAAATAACAGCCAAAATGCATCCCAAGGCGCATGATATAATTCTGATAGTGTCAATTATTTCAAACTAATAACGATAAGTTGCCGTTACTACCTGCAATAGTCAGTATGCAATTTGATTACATGTATAACTTATACATATAGGTTTGTAAGTATAAAAATTGTTTACATTATCATCTTTAAAAAATATCTTTGGCATTACCATTTAGCATAGTTTTGTATCAATCTCTCTCTCTCTCTCTCTCTCTCTCTCTCTCTCTCTCTCTCTCTCTCTCTCTCTCTCTCTCTCTCTCTCTCTCTCTCTCTCTCTCTCTCTCTCTCTCTCTCTCTCTCTCTCTCTCTGAAATGGCACACACACACACACACCATATTATTATAATTAAATGTAATTCACGATTACAGCCAATTTTATTCATATGTGCGCTCAGTTCAGCTATGCTTTTGACTACTCTGTGAAGGCAGATGACAAGACCTGTGTGACCGGGCAGGGCTTCAAGCTAAGGAACATGACCCTAAGGCCATCCGCTGCAAATGGACCAGTCTTCAAACATTTCGACATTTTCGTGCCACTGGATAGAGACATGCCCTAGACGCGAGAGTGGGGACGAGTCTGCGGAACCTTCCCTCACTTAATTCCAACTTACGCGCAAGTCATGATACTATTATCCTACCCCACAGTAAACCAGTGATGTCATAATTATCTTCGAAATCGAAGGGCAAACACCGCCAACAACAACAACATTTCTAACAACTTCTCATTGTATCGCATCAGCTTGTCTGTTCTCTCTTAAAATGATGCTTATAATTTATAAAAGTAGCGCCCTTTATCGGTTAGCTAATTCCTATGGCACGATGCTTATAATTTATAAAGTAGCGCCTTTTATCGGTTTGCTAATTCCTTAGGCACTGTGCTTATAATTTATAAAATTAGCGCCCTTTATCGATTGGCTAATTCCTTAGACACTATGCTTATAATTTATAAAATTAGCGCCCTTTATCGATTGGCTAATTCCTTAGGCACTGTGCTTATAATTTATAAAATTAGCGCCCTTTATCGATTGGCTAATTCCTTAGGCACTATGCTTATAATTTATAAAAGTAGCGCCCTTTATCGATTAGCTAATTCCTATGGGACGATGCTTATAATTTATAAAGTAGCGCCTTTTATCGGTTTGCTAATTCCTTAGGCACTGTGCTTATAATTTATAAAATTAGCGCCCTTTATCGATTGGCTAATTCCTTAGGCACTATGCTTATAATTTATAAAATTAGCGCCCTTTATCGATTGGCTAATTCCTTAGGCACTGTGCTTATAATTTATAAAGTAGCGCCCTTTATCGATTGGCTAATTCCTTAGGCACTATGCTTATAATTTATAAAATTAGCGCCCTTTATCGATTGGCTAATTCCTTAGGCACTATGCTTATAATTTATAAAGTAGCGCCCTTTATCGATTGGCTAATTCCTTAGGCACTATGCTTATAATTTATAAAGTAGCGCCCTTTATCGATTGGCTAATTCCTTAGGCACTATGCTTATAATTTATAAAGTAGCGCCCTTTATCGATTGGCTAATTCCTTAGGCACTATGCTTATAATTTATAAAATTAGCGCCCTTTATCGGTTGGCTAATTCCTTAGGCACTATGCTTATAATTTATAAAGTAGCGCCCTTTATCGATTGGCTAATTCCTTAGGCACTATGCTTATAATTTATAAAATTAGCGCCCTTTATCGATTGGCTAATTCCTTAGGCACTATGCTTATAATTTATAAAGTAGCGCCCTTTATCGATTGGCTAATTCCTTAGGCACTATGCTTATAATTTATAAAGTAGCGCCCTTTATCGATTGGCTAATTCCTTAGGCACTATGCTTATAATTTATAAAATTAGCGCCCTTTATCGATTGGCTAATTCCTTAGGCACTATGCTTATAATTTATAAAGTAGCGCCCTTTATCGATTGGCTAATTCCTTAGGCACTATGCTTATAATTTATAAAATTAGCGCCCTTTATCGATTGGCTAATTCCTTAGGCACTGTGCTTTTAATTTATAAAATTAGCGCCCTTTATCGATTGGCTAATTCCTTAGGCACTATGCTTATAATTTATAAAGTAGCGCCTTTTATCGGTTTGCTAATTCCTTAGGCACTATGCTTATAATTTATAAAAGTAGCGCCCTTTATCGGTTAGCTAATTCCAATGGCACGATGCTTATAATTTATAAAGTAGCGCCTTTTATCGGTTTGCTAATTCCTTAGGCACTGTGCTTATAATTTATAAAATTAGCGCCCTTTATCGATTGGCTAATTCCTTAGGCACTATGCTTATAATTTATAAAATTAGCGCCCTTTATCGATTAGCTAATTCCTTAGACACTATGCTTATAATTTATAAAGTAGCGCCCTTTATCGATTGGCTAATTCCTTAGGCACTATGCTTATAATTTATAAAATTAGCGCCCTTTATCGATTGGCTAATTCCTTAGGCACTATGCTTATAATTTATAAAAGTAGCGCCCTTTATCGATTAGCTAATTCCTATGGCACGATGCTTATAATTTATAAAGTAGCGCCTTTTATCGGTTTGCTAATTCCTTAGGCACTGTGCTTATAATTTATAAAATTAGCGCCCTTTATCGATTGGCTAATTCCTTAGGCACTATGCTTATAATTTATAAAATTAGCGCCCTTTATCGATTGGCTAATTCCTTAGGCACTGTGCTTATAATTTATAAAGTAGCGCCCTTTATCGATTGGCTAATTCCTTAGGCACTATGCTTATAATTTATAAAATTAGCGCCCTTTATCGATTGGCTAATTCCTTAGGCACTATGCTTATAATTTATAAAGTAGCGCCCTTTATCGATTGGCTAATTCCTTAGGCACTATGCTTATAATTTATAAAGTAGCGCCCTTTATCGATTGGCTAATTCCTTAGGCACTATGCTTATAATTTATAAAGTAGCGCCCTTTATCGATTGGCTAATTCCTTAGGCACTATGCTTATAATTTATAAAATTAGCGCCCTTTATCGGTTGGCTAATTCCTTAGGCACTATGCTTATAATTTATAAAGTAGCGCCCTTTATCGATTGGCTAATTCCTTAGGCACTATGCTTATAATTTATAAAATTAGCGCCCTTTATCGATTGGCTAATTCCTTAGGCACTATGCTTATAATTTATAAAGTAGCGCCCTTTATCGATTGGCTAATTCCTTAGGCACTATGCTTATAATTTATAAAGTAGCGCCCTTTATCGATTGGCTAATTCCTTAGGCACTATGCTTATAATTTATAAAATTAGCGCCCTTTATCGATTGGCTAATTCCTTAGGCACTATGCTTATAATTTATAAAGTAGCGCCCTTTATCGATTGGCTAATTCCTTAGGCACTATGCTTATAATTTATAAAATTAGCGCCCTTTATCGATTGGCTAATTCCTTAGGCACTGTGCTTTTAATTTATAAAATTAGCGCCCTTTATCGATTGGCTAATTCCTTAGGCACTATGCTTATAATTTATAAAGTAGAGCCCTTTATCGATTGGCTAATTCCTTAGGCACTATGCTTATAATTTATAAAGTAGCGCCCTTTATCGATTGGCTAATTCCTTAGGCACTATGCTTATAATTTATAAAAGTAGCGCCCTTTATCGGTTAGCTAATTCCTATGGCACGATGCTTATAATTTATAAAGTAGCGCCTTTTATCGGTTTGCTAATTCCTTAGGCACTGTGCTTATAATTTATAAAATTAGCGCCCTTTATCGATTGGCTAATTCCTTAGGCACTATGCTTATAATTTATAAAATTAGTGCCCTTTATCGATTAGCTAATTCCTTAGACACTATGCTTATAATTTATAAAGTAGCGCCCTTTATCGATTGGCTAATTCCTTAGGCACTATGCTTATAATTTATAAAAGTAGCGCCCTTTATCGATTGGCTAATTCCTTAGGCACTTTGCTTATAATTTATAAAAGTAGCGCCCTTTATCGATTAGCTAATTCCTTAGGCACTGTGTTCAATACCAAGCCCCAAACTGAATATTCATATGAAGTAATTGAATATGTCGAGTTATTTTCAACAAACATGCGCTCCAACCTCAAGTATACTAAGATGTTTTCGTCTAAATTCCAAATTAAGATTGATAGACTAGCGTGTTAAGACTGAAGTGTGAAGGTATTCGTTTATTCAGGTTTTGATTGTATACGGCTTCTTTACGATGTAAGTCTGGTTTGTATATTCGTTGTTCAGCTTTATTGTTGTTTTATTTGCGATTTTCACAACAAAATTATGTCATGAGTTAATATCATTACAGTTCTCTATGTTAATACTTTATGATACAATTGTTCGACTTTCCTGACACTAATTCTACCTTCCCTTTCAGAGACGGCTGAACTCGTGCTAGTGGATTACGATGAATGTAAAGGTATCCCGATTAGTCTTCTGACGGTGTCTTTTATTAAATGTTAAATATGGACTCCAACCTTCAGCCGTTTGGTAGACGATAAACTGATATGGATTTGTTTGTCCTTCTGTTTAATTCCTGATCACAAACTAAGATCAGATTTTACAATCTATGTATAGCAATGAATCTCAATACCGCGGATGCGGATAACCGTGTAATTTTAAACGTCGGCGGGATACGTCATGAGACGTATAAGGCGACATTGAAGAAAATTCCCGCCACACGCTTGTCCCGGTTGACGGAGGCGCTGGCCAATTACGACCCAATATTAAATGAATACTTTTTTGATCGCCATCCTGGGGTCTTTGCCCAGATTCTCAATTATTACCGCTCGGGGAAACTCCACTACCCAACAGATGTGTGCGGGCCTCTCTTCGAGGAGGAACTTGAATTTTGGGGTCTGGATTCTAATCAAGTGGAGCCATGTTGTTGGATGACATATACGTCACACAGAGACACACAGGATGTGCTGGGAATTCTGGACCGCTTGGATTTAGATACGGATAAACCCACGGAAGATGATATTATGAAAAAGTTCGGTTGGGGAGAAGAATATAAGGCGGGAGAACTGAGCTGTTGGCAAAGAATTCAGCCAAAAATATGGGCCCTGTTTGATGAGCCCTATTCTTCTTCTGCAGCTAAGGTAAGTGCCATTCTGTGATGTCATTATCAGTCATACTGTGGCTTTGTTCTGTTTATATTTTCTTTCTTTCTAGCAGTAGTAAGGGATACAAATATCGAAAAGGAAAGACATCCAGATGGACATGTTTTGATCGGTTACACTCATTATTCTGCGTTTGAACAATTTTAAATGCATTTTCTATCATGAATGAGGAAAGCACAATATAATATCAATAGAACATATATATAGCTCCTGACAATTTAATCATCACGCTATGAAGTGGCATTTGGGTTCATTATTAGTAACATCTTCATTTATTGTATATATCGTGAATTTGTATTTGCAAATCTCTTTTTACCCTATCGATGATAATGCAAATCACGTGACATAAACTTGACGGCGACAATGACGTAATATAGGGAGCCACAAAACTACATACAAATAACCGTTGTGACGCTTTGTGATTGGTGGACTGGTACGTGGGTTTCTAAAGCTTAGGAATTAAAAAGAGTTGGAGGCTTACGGTCTTCCTTTTGTTGTGTACATGGTCTTATGGTCACAGGGAGTAGACAAAGTTACGGGTGAACCAGTCCCAGAAGCCATCCATATTGCTGACTGGGTGCACATGTTTAAAACTGTTTATGTCTTGATTTCTTGGGAACTAATGAATTCAGGAAGGCTAGTAGTACATGGCTATCAGTCTTTGCTTTTGCTAACATTTGTTTTTACAAGGCCAAATGTATCAATAGTAAAAGATACTGAAATATATCTAATTAAATTAATCAAGATACTCCGATACGTATAATGTCAGAACAAACAACGCTAAAAAACAGTGTACAAGTCGCGATACAATATATACCCCAAAAAAGGAAAGGTCAATTAGGCAGGTGAAGAAGGCATTCAGTAGAAGCCTTGTACAGTTTGGTTCTACGAAAATGCAAATATAATTCACATTTAGGCATGTGCAGAAGGCAATCATTAGAAGCTTTGGACAGTTTGTTTCTGTAAAAGCATAAAAGGACTTGACAATTAGGGTTAGGAAGATGCCAGTTCAAGGAAGTATTTAGTATTTACAACGGCAGTAGCTATATTCAAAAGAATCTTGTAATTTTCGATAAATGCGACACATTTTCTCGTTTTGTCCTGCCATT